>CM035805.1:17757893-18100393 GCA_020466265.1 Siphamia tubifer
AGTTAGCTCCTCTAAACAAACATTATATAAGCACCAGTTACAACATAACATCAGTAAGTGCCATGTATGCAAAACCACCATCCTTCACATAGGGTTAAATTTCTACTATGTTAGTCAGCTCCTTCATTATGAGTGTTGAGGGGTGAAATGCTGACTCCTCTTTGCTTTAAATGTGAAACTGAAAGGCATCAAACATATATTCCTGTTATAAGACACCACTACCCTGCAGCAGGCGCGTGGATGTTACCTGATTGTGGTTCTCTGAACTGTGTCCACACGGCTCCTGTTGCAGCCACCACTGGCGGTCTGTCTGGATTTCCTCCACTATGCTGCCGCTTGTGTTTCCTCCAAGAGTGAGGGGAAGTGGGGGGGGACTGGTGAGGGGACACCACTGGGGACGTGGGTTCAGGCTGAAGATAACATTTTAAAAAGTGAGAAAAGCTGCTGTGATCAATCTAGTTATTTTAAAGGCAAACATCATTAGTTTGTGTGCAGTGTCAGACGTGTTCATTAAACTGGGTCAGATCAAGAGGTGACAAGGTTTACATGCTTTGTGTATAATGGGTTCTAACTTTGTACGTATAAAAGCTAGATCAATGTGCGTTACATGTTTTATTAAGTATTTGTAACATAACTTACACCTAGGTAAGCCGTAGGTAATGAGGATTGCATAAAATCGAATTTTTTATGTACCCTGTAACACAGTTTCATCAAAATATTACTGGTTTTGACATTTTACGTCAAAGTGCTCAACTTGCGTTTCCTACAGGAAACTCACTTAAGTTGGCCTATGACGTGTTAAAAGAACATATTATTGATGATTATACGGATGTCCAAATTTGATAAAATATATGGGAAAATGTGGACTTATGGATACAGATTTAAAGTAATATGGTTTCAATGGCCATAATGATATGGTGTCAGTTCTTGGTTCTATCTATTATGATGTAAAGACCAATCTGTTTAGAAAATAACTCAAATATTTTTAATACAAGCATTTATTAAACATCCTAGTAAATAAATGAATGCATACAGAACAGAGTAAGACAACCTTACATTTTTAAGTATGACTTTTAAATTAAATATTCAAATACCACAGAGAAATGACAGATGCTAAAGCTCACTGCCACACAGTCATGGCATTTTTCCCCCTATTCAAGTTGTTTCAAGAGTTTAGAAATAACTAATTTAAAGGAAGAAGTGGTAACTGAACTGAAAATTCCCTTGCAATTTGTTTGACATAATTCTTTTTTAGTATGTGTAGGCTATTTAATGTTCACGGCCAGAGTTGAAACAAATAACCCATTTAACTAACATGCACAGTTCACAATGTTTGTCACTCGTCATTGAACAAAGTAACTGCAGATTTTCCTCTGACAAAGCACATACATTATGAAAAGACAAAATAGCAAAGGGAAGGTATAGGAGCAAATCTGGGACATTTTCTGACATTTTAAAGAGTAAGCTATTTATAAAAATAATCAGCATTTTCATGAGCAATGAAAACAGATATGCTATTATTACAGTTGCAATTCTATTTCATATTAGAGCCAGTATTTAACACAGCTATTTTGTTTGTCTCTAGCGAAAGACGTGAACATGTAGCCACTGAATGAAAACAAAACATCACTTGATAAGACACAAGTCAAGTAAGCGGCCGCATGTACTGACAGGCAGCAAAGAGAAGTCAGAGACAGAAACACTGGAGCTAGAAATAATCCAAAATCCACAGGAAGACAGACAGGAAGCGTGCCAGTATTCCAGCAGCTGCATATCTTTAGAAACAGCTCTTAAGGAAACAAAAAAAGTGTTACAAATGTTTCCCAAAGATCACATAATGACTCATTGATTGATAGCATTTACCATGAACTCATTAGATTCAGTGTTTGCATTTATACGTCTACCCCTAAACCTCAATTTACAACTCGTGCTCGTTTTCATGAACAGAAAGACCCCTTTCCATAAGAGTTCCCACGACTTTTCACAAGCCATGACATTAAAATAAGTGCATCAGATTATGTACCTGTGGTTCTACGGTGGTAGGAAGGGGCTGAATGACCTCGTGGACAGGAAGTGTGGTGGACGTAGGGGGTCCCTTCTTGTTCTGGTGACCCCTGCCTGGTGGTCTGGGTATTACTGCGGTGGCCGAGGCTGGGTACAAGCCCTGACTGTCTGCGTCTTGGTACAGTGCTGCGTGCCTCGCCTCTGCCTCATTTTTCCCGACCACAAAGCGGGGCAGCGGCAGGTCCTTTACTGGAAACAAACAAACACAAGATTTGTTTTGTAATGATTGTGCGCTGTGAGGTCGAAAAACTCACTTGAAAACCAAAAATGGCTACACGATAAAATCAATCTGTGATGTTTTCATCTGCTGTTGCTTTAGCCATTTATTCACATGCATTTGTTATAATTTTCTATGTTTAAGAAGGAAAATTAAGAGGGTTCTTCCTTATCATGGTACATAATGTAAACTTTCAATTTCTTCTTCAGTAGATTTATGTATATGTCAAGTCACATGTAACATGTTGTATTTTATACACTGCATATTTTGGTGGCTTTCATTAATTTTGTATCTAGTGTCTACAAGTGTCCCCTGCTGCTGTAAGGAATGTAATTTCCACTATGAATGCATTAACTTTCCATTCTGTTATTTAAACCTTTAAGATTGCCACTATAACAGGCTGTCTATGTGTGTTCATGCTTTGTTTGCAATAAAACTGTCAGAATATGTATATTTTCCCCAACTCTTTGTTTTCAGAAAGTACTTAACTTTCAATATCTGACCATTAATTATCATTATTGTAAAAAAAATAAATAAATGGTTAAAACTGTGTGTTTTAGAAGAAAAAGCATATTATAATGTTTGGAGATGGCATCAATAAACTTTCAACTATTTTACATCTGCTAAAACATGCATTTTGGTGTTGAACATTTGAACATTCCCTATCCACATTATCGCTCCATATATTTTCAGGTGGTTGTTTTTACCCGCTGTTGAAGTCTCTGAAACTGTTCCTCTCTACTTATAACAGTGTCCAATACTGCTGCCGTGAGTGTGATATCATGACAGAAAGTACAAGATCTCAACTTTCTGATTCAATTTTTTTTTTTTTTTTAATTGTGTAAATAGTGGAAACAGGAGCAACAGTCATTTGAATGTTGTAAAGTGTAAAACACAGAGAAAGTACAGTTGTGAAAAGGATTAAAGTGATGTAAAATGTTTGAAGACAATACTTGACAACAGAAGGAAAGGCTTTCTACAGATATACTTATGTTGAATTTACTACCTTTTTACTACATCTTACTTAAACTCTAACTTCTGACGTATCATTGTTGTGTGTTCTATATGTACGAGTTATTCTAAATATTGATAATTCTGAACATACAATGGAGCAAAACAAAGCAGTGAGTGACACCAAAAATAATGTGATTTTCCTTGCTTTCCCCACTGTATCTTTATAAACTTTTGACTGTATAATTGTTGTTTGGAGTCAAACCAAGTGCCAGAAAACTTTCGAAGTGAATTTTTTAAGAGCCCAAAACAAAACCTACTGGGCCAAAATTCAAATACTTGTTGTACCATCACGTGTTCCAGTTCACAGTCCTTTAAGTGTGGATGCATTCGGTTCAGGTGTTGTAGCAAATACGGCAGTGCTAAGCTAATGCTGAATCTATATTGTCTTGAGTACACTGTTGTCTGCCTTACGCAGCGTAAAATGATCTCAAACTTCCGACACGTTTTGCCGTGAAAAGAAGAATGTGCCTAAAAGTGTGCTGTTTGTGCCTGTGACACAACACCAACTCCTATCACCGTACCCTTGTCGCTGCATAGAAATAACTGTGGTCAAATGTAGCAATTTACTGAGATATGGAATAAAAGTTAGTTTAAAAAATAGAAAAACATTGGCCCAGTTGTAGGGGTCTGAAAAAATTACTACCATATTAGATGTGGGATACCACTTTTTACTGGCCATACTAAAAAAAAACCAAAAAACCTTTTACTACCTTTTACAACCCTGCAGTATAACCCTATGACTATGAATGGCCTTTAGACAAATCTGTAATTTATCTAGAATTAAACAAGGCTGTAGTTCCACATAAAGATAAGCTAAAATGTGTGCAAATCCAAAACGAAATCCATTAAAATTTATTAGTAAATTCCAAGGTTAACACTGACAGAGCCTTTTTCCAGCAGACGTGGTGTTTTTCACATGGGTATTAGCGATAACGTTAAAGAAGGCTGCGCTCCATTGTGTCATGATAATGCAGCCATTGTTAATGACATTAAATAATTTACACCTGTGTGTTTTCAGTCAACACTGCACTGAACACACTGTACAATTAATTCTGATAATTAGCAGAGCTCTTAGTTGCACTCAACTGACAAAGCCTCTGAATACATTCTACATAAACACTTCACCATGTGCTGTGAACGACCTGGTTCACGTTACCTGATTCAACACGTTCTGCTTGTTGTGAACTACATTCTCTGCTCACAGTTCACCTGTGAATGCTTTGGCTGCCGTCTATTCATTATCTACACATAACCAAGGTGACTGCGAAGTGTCTGATAGCACACATTTCACACACAGCTGTGCCATGAACTATATTTTTTACCTCACTTTCAGGTTTGCACATGCTCTGCTCAGTTTTATATGAAGGTTTATAATCTAAAAAGTGCACACATCCCCGTATATAATAATATGCTTCACATTATAATGCAGGCATTGAGGAAGTAGCCTCTGTGCTTCCTTATATTTGTATGAAATGACGAAATCATTTCAGCAATGTCTTTTGCAATTTTCAACTTCATGCAGCACATGGTTGTGACATCTACCCTAAAGTTTTTTTGGGGGGGTGAAAGGGCAATTTTCTTCAACACTGGAAAATTTAAAAACAAATGTATGTATATATATATACACATACACACACACCACACTGATTATGAGTTATTTTCTATATCACAATCGACACTCAATCACATTATTGTTCATCAGGTGCTTTTTCATGATATCCTCTTCTGCTATTAGTTCAAATTGTATGGTCAAATCTCATTGTACATTTGTTTGTAAAATCACAATAAAGGGTATCTACATTTTGGACCCATATTTCAGTAGGGTTTGAATATTACTGTTATCATTAACCCACATCTTCCAATTACCTTTAAAAAAAAAAAAAACAACAACTTGTGAACTCTTTAGCAACAGTTAGTGCATGTTTTATCTTGGTTGAATCATTCATTAATGGGTTTTGTATATTTAAGTCAGGTCATATATGTCATCTGTAAGTATTCACAAGAGGCAAATAGTATAAATAATGCAATTTATTTTATGTTACATCTTTCTGTTCTCATACATGAGTCTTCTTAAATAGGTACACAATTAATAATTCAACTCTTATTAAACTTACACTACAATAATGGGCAAAATTTAACAGAGTAGAAAATATCAGTCAGTAGTTGTGAGAAAATTAATCATTAAACCAGACTTCAATATGACAGATCCATTCTAAATAAATAGCCATTTTTGGATTTGCTGGAACGTGCACAAACTTCACTAATTAATGAAAACTACACACATTTAACCAGTAACACTAAAAAAAACCCCAAGATGATATTGATGTTATACTAATAGAAATAATAAAAAAACAGACAATGTAAAGCACTGACAGGGACTATTTTGCTGCACAATGACAAATTTAACTTATATTTTTTAATGTTTTAAGTCCATTTTATTAATATACATTTTTTAAGGTTAAAATACAGAAAATCTATGGGTGGAGTATTTTCACAATGTGGTGTCGCTATGTATTTTTGATTCAGTAAAAGCTACAGATACTATTTTCACTAGACCTTTGTTGTATTTCACTTTTATCAAAAGTCGTTATTTCCCACGAACATACATGGTGTTTGTATGTTCGTAGTAGATAGATAGATAGTAGATACTAACATCTTTGTAGTAGAAGATGTTACTATCATCTTAATGCATGTGGCACATTGATTAAATCTATATAAAATAAAATGCATTTTAAATGCTTTTTAAGTAATGATATGTGTGTGTTTGCCCAGGTCTATTAACAGTCTGCAGTGTTCACAGTTTGAAAACAAATAATGTCTTCCAAACGGCCCTTTTACTTCCTGTCCCATGACCTACTAGAAATTCCTGAACCCTTTACATACATACATTTTAAGGAAGTTAATTAAACAAAACAGCTCAGATGTGGCATGTCCAAATGAGACAAGCTGCAAATAAATAAATAGGGAGAAAACTGGTTTTGTAGTCAAGGTTCAGAGACAGTCTACACCAGTTTGAACCCTTGTAATATGTAAAGTACAGTAAAGTAAAGGTTGCACATCTCATACAACCAATAATCCATTGTATTATAAATTGAAGAAAACACATCAAAACTATAAGTTAAGAGTGTGGTTGTTTGTTCACTATGTGATGACTTTGTTCTTGTATTACACGAGGATCTAGAGTAAAATCAGTCAAGACAGTGTACTAAACAGTTCCGAACCAGACTAAATTCTAACATGTGCTCACCCGAGTTCAGACTTTCTACCCTCAGGGGCAGTCCTGACTGGGCGATAGCGATGAGTTTTAGAGCGATGTAGAACTGGCTCCGCCCAAAGTGACCAAGTCGAGTGGCTCCACAGAGTTCTGTGATCTAAACCCACACATAAGGACAAGGAAGAACAGTTAACAACATTGTATTAATCTGAAACCAGAGGAGATACAGATAAAAAGAAAAAAACTCACTGAATAATGACATGACAGAGGAACATAATTATAATGTATAAAAGGAAGTTAATACATTTTGTGTCATTGTGTTTTATTCTTCTATCAACTCCACAGATATTTGACATGCTACTTAAGTTTTCTGCTAATTTGAGTTTCAAAGACGGAACACAGTGTTCATACTGTCCTTCGTACAAACAGCTATCCAACATAAGTAGTAGAGTTTTCAATAAAAAACGCGACTCTATAAACCATGACACTGGAAGTTAACGTTGAATTAACCCATAAAGGCCCAGTGTTACTTTTGTGGCAGATCCCAAATGATTTTTTTCTCTCTATTTAACCTCTCTTAACTGATTTGCCACCATTTATTGAAATAGTACCCTCTGCATTTTTCACTGTAACTTGTGTACTTTCCTATACTTAAGTCACAGATTCTGCAGTATTTTCTGAAAATTCAGAGAGGATACCGAAGAAAAAAAAATCACTGTTGGCAAAGATATCAATAACTGAAATTAAAAACAATCATCTTCATCCACTGCAATTTCTTCAACTATATGGATTGTAAATATTCAAATCATAATGTAATGTAGAGGAGACCCCAAGAAGAATAGCAACTGAAACATCAGTTGCTAATGGCCATCTAAATAAATTAAATGACAGCTTTTCCACATACACTAGGGCCCCTGAATGTCCTAATGGCTCATATCTGATGACCATGAAAAGCTGAGAAACTTAATTTTGCCTCAATTATATATGTATTGATAGGACTAGCAGATCAACAGTTATTAAATATATAACATCAGTACATGCTTTTGGTCTGCAGTGGCTGTTTGGGTCTTTAAGGATGAAGAAAGGAATAAAATGAATACAGAAAAATATCAGTTAAAAATTAGTACAGCAGGACACATACAGTCACACAAGTGTCGACACTGTAAATACATATAAAAGACCAGCACAAGTTTGTGGCTGAATTAACCAGGAACTATTCATTCACCAATGTCTGTTCATCTAACTACGTTTCACTGAATGTAACTTTATCATGCCACATGTAGTTGGCGTGTACTTGGTGTCATGCTGTACAGACTTTGTCCAAAATGTTTACTGAAATGCGTGGGAGGCTATGCTTTTATGTGGACACCAGAAACCTGATGGTTAATACCCAGGGGGCTGAACCTGACAACAGAACGATGACTCCTCAAGTACGAGTCCTGCTGTAGCGGGAGCCACAAAAACAACAGCACTGCCACAGCTGACTGATCCCTTTCTTGCTGACAAAGGATTTATTCTGGGTATGTGTGGATACAAAGCACTAGTCACTCTTTGCAGCCTGTTACAACATGACACTAGCTGCTAGAGTCTGACAGCCTTAAAAACAGTCTTAATGTGTAGATTTAAAAGTAGGCTTTTATCACACTAGCCTAATTCTTCTACACAGCTCCTCTTGTTGACCTTGAAAAGGATGCTGACTCACAAACTGCAAATATTGGCCTGCTGAGAGATCTGGAGTCACAAGAAAGGGCTGCTGTCTTCATCTGGATACACACACGTCCTGGTACTAGACGTCTAATGAATGGAGTGTATTAATGCAGAATAACAGGAACCAAATGTATATTCAGATAATCACAGGATGCACACATATTTTTTTTGCACTTTAACTGATCATTTTACTTGAAATGGTAACTTTCAGAAGCACACTCATTAAAAGACAGCGTGACATTTCTACCACAGTGTCTGCTTCTCCGACATTTCGGCTCAACCCAGTGAGGAACAAAATAGCAGATGTTGATGGAGGGAGAAGACAGGAAAGAGTGGGCAGTAATGTGAAGCAAAGAGCTGAGGAGGGCATAGTCTGTGGCATTATGTACACGTAGAGAAACGTGTCCTCTAAAACTGCCTTTGCACAGAAACAAACTAATATACATTATGACTCTAAAATATCATATCGAGCCCATTTCTCATTAAACAAAGTGACTTGGATACTCTTTTGCTACAGCTAACATTAGCCAGAAGAAGGTGTGTCTCTCTGGCTGCGCAGCAATGCTAACTACCAAGGCTAACCATAGCTCCACTGGCTGACAGGTCAGCTCTGACACACAGGGAACTTTATACAATGTCCACCACCACCGCGACGTTTATCGGCCCGTTTCACAGACTCATAGTAACAGTTAATAAACTGACACGAGCTAATGCTAGCTTACCTGCAGAACAACTTCGCTGGGTAGCTGGGCCGCCCGGAAAAGGTCAAGAACTCTCCCATTGGAAGCCACTTTTTTGGTGTTGTCCGTGTCACAGTAAACGAACAAATCCGAGTAATATTTCTGCTCAACATCACTCAACGTTAGACTTTCCATCGTAGTACCAATCGGACCTGAAAACCAGACTAGTTGGCTGTTGATTAGCCCTTAGCCAATGGCTGGGGCAGGATCCAAAAATGGGCGAGACTTCAGGATCCCAACTTAGCTAGCGTTAGTGCACTAGCTAGCGTTAAGGTTAGCAGTAATAATGTTCACAGCGCGCAGTGTCTACTTGTTGTCTTCTGCTCCCGCTCTCTGCAAAAGTCCTGAGATCTCAGTGGTGACCGAGACAGCTGATCACCACATAAGCATTCAAATCACGAATGCTTTCATACAGTTAATCACTTGGTTAACTTGTTGGGCCAGCCAAGCCAACGGCTGGCTAGTAGTGCAGCGAGCTAACAGCTACCTTGAATCAAAGTCAGTGGCACTAACGTTAAGCTAACGAGCAGGTCGCAAAGTGCGTCTACCGCCTCAGTCTGGACGTCTACCGCGTTTGCCACGTAATAGCACTTATTCTCCCTCCGATCTGTTGTACTATAGGGTTTTCGCGTTTCGCTAGAAATACATTCCTCTGCGGGGCCGCTAGAAGTAAAGTTTCAGGGTCTTTGGGTTCCTTCCTCCAGTGATCATAGCCGCCATTCCTACCAACAGAGTCAAGGTACTCAGAGGAGACACAGAACATCCGATAAGACCCTCCAAAATAAAACACAGAAGAAGCAAATCGATGAAAGAATGCCAGCCACCTGTCAGTATCCTATGGGGTCCAGTGATTTGTAGCCCCGTGAATAAATATCACTTATGGCCCAACCCTTTCAGTGCTGCAGACTGCTGACAATAGATTTCAGACATTGATTAAAAAAAAGAAAAGCTGTAAGCCATCTTTCACATTTGAATTATAATTGAAATGATAACTGTATTGGGTTGCTTTTACATTGATCTACAAATTAAATATAGTTTTAGTTTTTTTTTACATTTTCACTTTGTCTGTGTCTCATATGTCTCTTCTGTACTGTTGCTAGTGACGTTGTCCTTTAAATCTCCACTTCCACACTTTGATTTGATATAAAAGCATCCTCCACACATGGTCTTGGCTCTGTAGAAGGCAATGATGCACTTGATAATATATCCTTAATAGCAATCAAAATAACATCATGACTAAAACTGACCAGCATTTGGTGAGTAATATGGATTTTTTTTTCAATTTTGTCTGTTCCTAACCGGATTTTTATGTTTCTGTAAAAAAAAAAAAAAAAAAAACATTAATAAAAAGAAACATGTTTATTAATCCCTTGTTAATTATACATTCTTTAATGGTGATAGTTTAATTAATCTGCTATTTTCTAGGCCCGCTGTCCACCATAGTTGCTCATCATCACATCACATTATCACATCTCCCCTTTACTTCTAAAGGACATACAATTGTATGTGTTGACAGAATGAGAAAAGCATCATAGATGCTTTTGGTAGTTTTAAGGAAAAACATACTCCTGGTTGTCATCTGGTCTCAGAAAAGACTACAGTTCAGTTGAAACCACTGATGAATTGTTGAACCTGAACACTGAGTACTACCTGTAATAAAATACATAATCATTGTCTCAGGAAGAAATATAGTATAATAAAGTTAAGAATTCAGGTGTGACTGAATGGTTACAGTTCTTATGTAGCCTCTGCAGACCCATGCATTTAGTAAACTTTCTTGATAAAAGCAGATGTAGGATACATATAATTTTTTAGCTTTTAACCTTTGTCATTTAATTATGCTATGTCTACAATTGGGAAAAGTCAGGATATTTTATGTCTACTCTTTGGTAAAAAAAAAAAAAAAATTACAGTTAAGAACAAGCATTCATTCTAGTGTGCATTCATTTACACATTTATAAATTAGAATAGAGAAAATAAATGAACACAATAAAAAAGAAAGAAAGAAAGAAAGAAAGAAAGAAAGAAAGAAAGAAAGAAAGAAAGAAAGAAAGAAAGAAAGAAAGAAAGAAAGAAAGAAAGAAAGAAAGAAAGAAAGAAAGAAAGAAAGAAAGAAAGGTTATATGAAAAACATATTCTTGTTTCATTCATGCATTTGTGTGCTTAAAACATTGTTTTGCACAAATTAAAACAAAAACACGATCAGTAAATTGGAAAAGCTTTTGATCTTTATATAAATTAGGACAACTTCCTGGTTTTTCAGCTTAATTATGACTAACTTGATGTCTGGTGACGTCACTGGGCTCCGGTCCGAGTCAGCGCTTGCTCCCTTGGACCGCAGGGACCCGGATGAGTAGTTTCAAAATAAAAGAGAACTGCCAATGTTTTACACATAAACCTCCAGAATAAACGGCCCAGTTTGTTCTGTCAATTTATGACCTGCACTGAAGGAAAAATCTTTAAAATAATGTCACCCAAAGAATATTTATGTGCAGTAAATGTACTTAGAAAATCAGAGTAATTCATCAGAGCAACACGACCACATTATTTAGGTATGACTACCCACTAGTGGAGCCCAGGGGAGTTAGGGGGGGGGGGGGGGGGGGGGGTCCCTATTTGACCTCTGGGTTATGACACTTACCGCTACCTTTTTCTCACGAGTGTTTGGCCTATAGTGTATGTCAAATACAGACATAGTATTCAAATTAATATGAGATATTTCTACCAAAAGTCTCTGTTCAAATGGAAAAAATATATACAATGGAAACAAAATTATATGTACTATTATTTAATACATATCAATTTCCTGCAAAACTAGTTAAAATGTTTTAAAATAATTTAAGTCTACCTAAATGCATCAGCTAAAGTATGACTAACCATATACAGATTGAATTTGATTTGTGTCAAATTTGACAATATTTTTGAGTGTGAATCAATGTTTATTAATTTCTTTCCTTTAAATTGATCAGATTGGGGCTTGATTATATGCATTGGTTAACACACATATACATTGTAAATTATATTTCACAACAGTATGTTATATTATATCAAAACATTTCCCCACTTATTATATCTTTTTTTTTAACTCACATAAGAACAGTTTCATAACTAAATTGATTTTATCAAATCTAATAGATGGTGGACTTGTTTAGAAAATGTTTTGTAAAAAAAAGTGATGTTATTTATTATATTATGCGCACTATAGCTTTTCCAAATTGTTTCTCACAGGAACAAGATATTCCAAAAATTATCCTAATAAAAAAATAAAACAATATGAGATTTTGAAGCAGAACTAATCACCAGCTATTAAAGTATAAAGTGAAATAACTGGTTACATAATACATACCTAAAGAAAAAAATCTGTAGAGACATGAATAATTCACAAACAATGAAATCCAGCCTTGATGTGTTTCCTAATGTTTGTGGTTAGTTTAATGCAATAAAGAAATGCAATCAAAGCTCTGTCTGTTATTAGTTTAACTTTGTCCTTAAATCCAAGCCATATCAGAAGACTTCTGAAGACTAAAGACAGGCTGAAAGACCATTACTCTGGAGAAAGGTAATGCAGTGCAGACATCTCCTTCCATATAAGGGCCAAAGCCAGTCAAAGTCTCGCATTGTGTCACGATGAAGTCAGATGAGCTGCCATGATGCCTTCACGGACAAGTAGGAAATCGAACATATTTTTAACCAGGAGTAGTAGTAGTAGTAGTAGTAGTAGTAGTAGTAGTAGTAGTAGTAGTAGTAGTAGTAGTAGTAGTAGTAGTAGTAGTAGCTGTAGTAGTAGTGGTAGTAGTAGTAGTTGTAGTAGTAGTGGTAGTTGTAGTAGTAGTAGTAGTAGTAGTAGTAGTAGTAGTAGTAGTAGTAGTAGTAGTAGTAGTAGTAGTAGTAGTAGCTGTAGTAGTAGTGGTAGTAGTAGTGGTAGTAGTAGTAGTAGTAGTAGTTGTTGTTGTAGTAGCAGTAGTAGTAGTAGTAGTAGTAGTAGTTGTAGTAGTAGTAGTAGTAGTAGTTGTTGTAGTAGTAGTAGTAGTAGTAGTAGTAGTAGTTGTTGTTGTTGTAGTAGTAGTAGTAGTAGTAGTAGTAGCTGTAGTAGTAGTGGTAGTAGTAGTGGTAGTAGTAGTAGTTGTAGTAGTAGTGGTAGTAGTAGTGGTAGTAGTAGTAGTAGTAGTAGTAGTAGTAGTAGTAGTAGTAGTAGTTGTAGTAGTAGTAGTAGTAGTAGTAGTAGTAGTTGTAGTAGTAGTGGTAGTAGTAGTAGTAGTAGTAGTAGTAGTAGTAGTAGTAGTAGTAGTTGTAGTGGTAGTAGTAGTAGTAGTAGTAGTAGTAGTAGTAGTAGTAGTAGTAGTAGTAGTAGTAGTAGTAGTGGTAGTAGTAGTAGTAGTAGTAGTAGTAGTAGTAGTAGTAGTAGTAGTAGTAGTAGTAGTAGTAGTAGTTGTAGTGGTAGTAGTAGTAGTAGTAGTAGTAGTAGTAGTAGTAGTAGTAGTAGTAGTAGCTTTTATTTGTGCCAGTATGGTCATTTGGTTTGCAGTAGTGGTACACCTGTAACACACACACTTAAACTAAAAACAGAACAATTTAAAGTTTTTGAACCACCAATATCAGAACTCATTTTGATGCAATTTTCACATGTCATTTATAGACATATTACCCTAAAAGGAGGTATAATCACTCTTTTTTTTTTTTTTTTTTTTTTTTTTTACACATGTAACACATTGTTTATGCCATTTCTTCAGATATTACCATAGGAACATGTCTAAAACATAAAAACATCAGCAAAAGTCAAAAATAAATAGAATACAGTGCAATAAAAACTCAATAAAAGTGGGTGGATATTTATGTTTAAGTACTAGCTAATACTGTAAAAAATATATATATCTTAAGCTGTGATAAGTATAATAGAAACAGTAATTTGATGAACCAATCATATTGATTGAATTATTGGGCAGATTTGCCTGTGACATCTTATTTGAACTTATTGAACATGATATTATCATTACATGTGTGCATATCTGCATATGCGCATGTATAAATAAATTGATGAATGTGCACTTTTAATATTAAAGCATGCATCTTTTAACAGAGATTGCAAACTAAGGATTTAATTACACTAATACATTCCCTATTGCTATATAGACATTAGATCATTAATATCCTTGTGTGTTAAAATGTATTATATAATGATTTAAAACATGAGGAGCATTAATTTATTATCACAAAATTGTTTCTTGAACTTCAAGCTCTCAATTCATAATACAAATGGTAATTTCATATGATGATTGATCGGCAAATTAATAAATATCCACAGACACATTTGGTTAGTAAAATGTGCACTCATCTCATGCCATGGGATGAATTTGTGAAATGTAAAAACTACACAAAACATATTGACAGTTGAAAGGTGTCAAACTTGTCTTTGTTCAGAGGCCACATATGGACTTGTGCTCTCAAGTGGGTCAGACCAGTAAAATACTATCCTAATAACCTTTAAATAATGACAATTTAGTTTACAAAAATTGCATTCCACTGAGGTATAATATAGTTAAACTGCATTAGCTTTTCTTAAGAAAATCGATGTTGCTCTGGGTTTTTTAAGGGTGGTTTGTAGAAACATTTTCATCATGTAATTTGACTTTTTTTTTCCCACTTTAAAACAGAGACAATGTTGGAGTTGTCATTATTTATAGGTTGTTATGTTATTAATCTACTGCTCTGATCCATCTGACATCATGTTTAATTTCTTTTCTTTTCTTTTCTTTTCTTTTCTTTTCTTTTCTTTTCTTTTCTTTTCTTTTCTTTTCTTTTCTTTTCTTTTCTTTTCTTTTCTTTTCTTTTCTTTTCTTTTCTTTTCTTTATAACATACAGTGCAATATACAATCTCTTATACAGGACATTTCAATAATGCCAAGAGACAAAATCAAAATAAAAAAAAATATAAGGACCATACAAAGAAACAAAACAATGCAGAATGAAAAAGGGAGCCACAAAACAAGTAAAATATAAAAACTATTAAATAAATAAAAACGGTGGAGCAGGATAATGTCAAAACAGCAAATGCTGTTTAACTTCACTGTGTAATTCTTTTGTCTGGTTGATGAGATTCCGTTTTTTGATGCAATAAAAAGAACAGTTTGAAATCATGTATGGACGAACTAAAGGAGGGCTTAGAATCTTGTCATTTACTACAATGAATATGTTTCCCCTGAATTAAATTGAGTGTGACTCGTTTGGGATTACTTGAAATTTAACAGTATAAAAATTCCCGAGCACACATTGAACGCACCACCCTCATCCGCTGGTGCAAATTCCTGGGAAAGTCGTTCATCATTTAAGAAGCAGCAAAAAAAATCAGAACAATTCAGGTAAAAACGCGTGTTTAATGGTCCTTTTGGTGGGGTTTGTGTTCGCTTTGCTTCATTTCATACAGTTTTGTCTCCTGTGACAGATGTGGACATGTTGGTCCTTTAAGCAGGTCAATTGTCTGGTGTCTGATGCTAATGCTACCGGCGAGCTGCTGTCCGCTTCCCAATGTGGGATTATCTCCTAAAACTGAAGTTATCGACAACGAAACTGGAGAGTAAAGATAAATTCTGCTGTGTTACTAAGCTTATATCATCACACTAAACAAATTACTGGAGGAATTTGTGCTTAATGGAGGCTAGCTGGGAGTGCTAACACCCATTTCCGCATTGTACTCCGCCTGGATCATGCTGCAGCTCGTTAGAATAAACTAGAAAATACACCTTAAATTTAATTTAAATATAATACTTATTTTTTTTTGCAAACGCATAAAGTGTTTGTTATATTAGGCAATTTCCTATGTTACTGAAGTTTTCTTATGGGTGTATTTTGCAGAAGAGCCCTCTTCCCGAAGTTGGTTAATATTCGAGGTAAAATTATAATTGTAATGACTGTCCTTAAATATAATCAGGTTTAACAAAATAAATTATAGGTTTTCTGAAAAAGAACCTTATTATGTAAAATTCGGCTGATAAATTATCTTCAAAATACTATTAAGGGAAAAGTATTTAGCCTTCCTAGATCCACTGTGCTCATACTGTAATAAAAGTGTGTGTGTGTGTGTGTGTGTGTGTGTGTGTGTGTGTGTGTGTGTGTGTGTGTGTGTGTGTGTGTGTGTGTGTGTGTGTGTGTGTGTGTGTGTGTGTGTGTGTGTGTGTGTGTGTGTGTGTGTGTGTGTGTGTGTGTGTGTGTGTGTGTGTGTGTGTGTGTGTGTGTGTGTGTGTGTGTGTGTGTGTGTGTGTGTGTGTTGAATTAAGGGATATATCGATTGTAAAATAAGTTATGTTAAGAGAATGCATATACTTCTACAATATTGCTGTATTGATTGTAATAGTAGAATTTGGGATTGACATAGTTGCTATTTCTTTATTTGTTTAAATTTTCATATACAATTAAAAATAATTCTAAATAAGGAAGTAGCCTCATCATAGTGGACAGAGCAGCAAAACAATAAAATTAGCCTACTATCCATACAGACAATTAAACAATATATGTCTTTTTAAAATATCTTTTGCTCTAAGTGCAGATATAATTTGTTTTCCTGGGTTTAAACCATGTATTACAGGTGATTTCTGAAGGGGTGTACATCAGAGGTCTTCAAGCCTGGTCCTTAGGGTCCACTGTTCAGCATGTTTTAGATGTCAGCCTGCTCCAACACACATGAGTCAAATGATCAGGACAGTGTTGAAGACCTCTGGTGTACATAAACAGAATACAATATACTTATACCAGAACTGTTATACAAGTAAACCACCGCTGCAAAACCCACTGGTGCTAAACAGGTTTACTCACTGCATTCCTACAAAATTGGATTAGTATGTAACAAACATGTTTTTTTTTTCAGTACCATGAAGTTAATCATCATTAAAATACACGTCTCACTTTTACATACATCTCTTGATAGCATTTTATTGAAAACTATAAGAGACTAAAAGAAGAAAAAAAATCTAAAGAAATAGAAGTAAGATGCACACCAAAAAAGGGGGGACAGAGACAATTCTGTTCAGTTTATTTTGTCCTCCTTTTATCCATCTTCCTGTAGGATTTTAAACTAAATGTTCCATATTTTATAAAACTTGTCTCCTTTATCTTGTGGTGGAAGTTAACTTCCCCAAAGCCAAAATACTAAATGTTCCCTTTCTTATCCCATCTTCCAGAAAATATTACTGAACTAGAAAAGATAACTCATGGATGGATTTTAATGGAATTTTCAGGATGTGTTGGAAGTGTCACAAGGACATTAAATTTTGGTGGTGATCCAGAAGAGATCCTGGACTGGATCACTTTGAATTTTACATTGCAGTAAATGGAGAATACATTTCAAAGTGATCCATAATCCAGGATCTCTTCTGGATCACCACTAAAATGTAATCATTTAAAATTGTATCATTTGTTTCTTGTGAGACCCCCAACACATCCTGAAAATTTCATCAAGATCCGTCCATAACATTTTGGGTTATCTTGCCAAAAGATAGACAAACAAACTTTGGCAAAAACATAACCTCCTTAGTAGAGGTAATAAGGAGCCTGTGTTCATAGAGGAAAAAAACCTTCAGGGTAAACATGCAGAATGTGTCACATAGAATTACAAGGATCACTTTACCAATAACCTAACCTACCAGTTTTAAATCTAAGTAACTGAGGTCAATCTCGCATACAATGAAAATATGATTTCATTTGATGGTTGCATTTAATGCATGTCTCTTTGATTTGATTTTGATTTGAATGCTTTATTTAGAACATGTGCAGAATGCAACAATAATCAATACAATAATAATAATAATACACAATGACATGTCCGAAAAGGAGTAGGATGAAGCATAAGCTTATTTAATCCTACCCCTTCTTCACTTCCCCATTAACCTGAATTCATCTTATAACAATAAAGTGAATAGTACAAAAATTATGATGATGATGATGATAATAAAAATAACAATAATGATAATGATGATAATAATAATTGAAGTACTAAACATATATATATATATATATATATATATATATATATATATATATATATATATATATATATATATATATATATATATATATATAAAAACAGTTAAAAAAACCAACAACAAATGAGCAGATAGGAAAGTAGGTAACAACACTACAATAATGATAATCTAACCAAACTAAAATAATATACTGTCGAGTTATTCATCTCTATTGTCAAGCTGATTGTTTAAGTATTCATAAAAGAACACACTCCAACCCAATCAGTCTGACACATCTTCTCCCATCTCTGACTTCCATCTTTTCATATCATTTGACCATTTGCCAGATTTACTGACAAACTGCAGATATAAAAAAAACTCTGCCTTATGTTCTTGTTTCCTCTTTACAGCAAACATGGACGTCGGTCATGAGGTGAATTTGCTGGTGCAGGAGATTCAGCGACTCGGCAACAAGAGTGAGTTCAGATGTTGTAAATCTGTACCTTTTAGTATAAATTAACTAAGTTACAATGAACTATGAATATGTTGTCATGGAGTTGACTATTGGTTGCACTCGAACCCTGTTAATAGTGGAAACATAAATGGACTGAAGTCTGAGGTTACACCACCAGTAAGACTGTGTATTTATTTTTGTGGATATATTATATTGAGACTCCTTGTAAAGTGTTTTTTTTTTTTTTTTTAACACAACAGAAGGCTTCTTCTAAACACTGTTCAGTTTTCATTTTTACACCTAGACCTTGCATTTATTCTTATTGTATATCTCTGAATGTTATGGTGGTTATATGCTGTTATATTTTTGTCATTATTGCATTGCTTACTTCCATCCAAGTAAGTAATGGAGTGGAAAAAACACAATGCAGCAAGATTAATCATTCCATATCTTTTTAACATTTAATTTACCAATAACTATAATAGCTCAAGTTGTAGGTATAAGCAAGGACTTTCACATGCCATAAAGGAATAATAACTAAATATTTAATATAAACATTAATTTATGGGATTAAAGAAAAATGCACTACAGTTATTCAAGGTTTGGATAAAAAAATACTAGAAAGTACTGTTCCTCAAGGAAAGTGCAAATATTTAACATATACTTTTGTTAATATGAGAGTACATTGTATTAAAAAGATTAAACTGATGTCATATTATGTCAGGATCTCTTTTGTGTATGCGGCTTACATCAGGATCACATTCAGTTCATGCCCAAAACTGATAGAATATGCATTTAAAGTGTAATTTGAATGAGCACACAAAAAGAATGGGGGTTTAGAGAGTTTAGATGTATTTCAATTTTATTCACTTATTTTATTAGATGTATTTCCTGACCAAAAGAGGCAAAAGTGAAAGAATGACGTGATCCATAGGCTGTAAATATTTAAATCATCCAAACCAAGCCCTGATTTTGCTAAATGAGTGTTGCATTTTGCACCGACAACTGTTTAAAATTCAAAACATGCCATCATATTAGAGAAGGGACACATGAGATGAAAATGTGCATCTCATCTGTTATGTAGATAGTTTGTTTGTTTGCACAATCGGCTAATGTTGCTGCTGCTGCCGCTTCAGGGGATTGTGGGATGGTGTTCTGTCCTGATGTTTGGTAGAGGATAGTCCAATGCATCCTATGTTAAAAGAGATCCTTAAAGAAACCCTGAAGCCCCTCCTATTTGCATTTAGAGAATTTGGACCACTCTTATCGCGACTGACACCCAAGTATTTCAGGTTATTTCACTATTTGGTATTTACCCTGAGCAAAAAGCACTGTTCAGACTCATCCCCAATGAGACAGTGAATGTTGGTGGTGTGAATATTTTCATGTGTTAATGTTTGTCTGTCATCATTCCAACATAACACCAGAGTTTGCAAAGTGAAATAAGGTCAGACATGTTCCCGAAAGGTTAAAATGTTGTAGCAGTATGAATACAAGGTGCAAATCTGTATAATCACTTAATTATAATTGACTTCTGTAGGAAATAATACTGTACTAATGTCATATTCCAGATGCTGACGGTCAAACCAGCGTGAAGTTTGGAGTTTTATTTAATGATGATCGCTGTGCCAATATCTTCGAAGCCCTGGTGGGGACCCTGAGGGCCGCCAAGAAGAAGAAGGTGATCAGTTTTAATGGGGAGTTGCTTCTTCAGGGCGTTCATGACAACGTTGACATCATCTTGCTGCAAGAGTGAGGCCGGTGTTCGGACCACACAGCATCTGAATCCCTCCTAATGCTGAGCGTGTGCAGTGTATCGGCTCGTCTCTAAGCTTCAGTTTTTACTTTTCTCACTCATAAACAAGGCTGAGTATTTGGTGTCAGTGACTTCAGATGATTTTACGGTGCCACATTTGTGCAAGGTTTTCAACAACATTTATAGTTTCAAAGCCAGAAGAGCATGTTCGTCTCTTTCTCAGGCACTGTGCTGTTTATTTACCACAGATCTACAATGTAATTTTGATACGTTTAAGACCATAAACGCACAAATCCGGAATGTAATCTTTTCTGTAACTCACTGTTTGGGATTTTTAGAAAAATCCATTTGAGGTTAAATGATTGAATATGGTTGCTATTATAACTGAATGTCTCTCGTAATCATTTTAACATACTCGCATGACAATATATTGGCTTTTTTCAGTTAGTAACTTAAAACATATAAAAAGGGTTTAACGCTCTAACACCTGAACAGGCACCCAAAAGTATCTAAAAGTAACGTCTAACTTTTCAGAGACATTAGATGTCTTTTTTTGGAAATTGAGGCTCCGTAGGGAACATGGAAACACCATTATTTTCCGCAACATTGATTCACCAATAAAACACATGTAACTTGACAAATTTTGCAGGAAAATTAACTTTTTCTCAGCTTCTCTGTTGATATGACCTTTGAATTTACACTTACATCTGCATTGTCAGTCATTTAAATGTAGGAAAATATCAGATTTTCACTGAAAAATGCATAGAATAATAGTATAATAAATGTATTTAGAAGTCGCACCAAAAATCTTTAAGGGTTAATTAAAGCATTCTGATCTGGATGACGTGTTCTATGGATACCTGTTTTTATAGCTGCATTGGATTAGGAGATACGATGTCATTACCTTAAAAAAATCAGTAAATATGAGTGTATTTTGCCTATTAATCTAATGCAGGTTTAAACAGGCTGTTCATCCATTGGCAGTTCCACTATGTGTTTACATGAGATGTTACTCCTACCTCTTGTGGATCAGTTTGTTCTAAAGTTCTGAATTGAAACTAAAATGACTGCAACTGTTTTTCAAGGAAAACCTTTGAACTTTCTACTCCATGCAGCACGCTGGTTTTTAATTCTGTCTTTTTCTACATAATGAACATGAGTCAGAACTTGCCTTTGTGATGACTAAATGGTCGACAAGCAAGCCGCGACGAATGTACTTGTGCAATTTTTATTCACTGATCACAGGGTGCCAAATGGAAAAGATGAATTTGTAATGTTTCTCAGGACCAAATCGATACAACCAAACCATGTCTACTTGTCCTGTGGTGCAAATGAAATGTCTTACTCATGACACGAGATGTGCATTTATAGTTTTATTATTATTATTATTATTTTTTTTTTTAGGATTCTTTATTGTCTGCTGTAGGTCAGATGATGCTTGCAGATCAGGCATGGCACAGATCAGGTTTGTGTAAAATCTGATACTCCCAGATTTAATTTCTTTCAGCCAAAGAAAACATGTGAACGTTTTATATAACATGGAATTGGAAACCCCACACAAAATTATTAGTTTACTTTCAGATATGTAAATGTAAAGAGGGGCTTCAAGCTGTAAAAGTTAGCTATTTCTTGTATAATAAAAAAAAAAAAAAAAAAGATTGAAATATCTCCAAAAGTATCCTCAAATTAACATTCCTAATAACGGCTAGTTTATCGTAATGACATTTTCCTAGCATCAGTGTTAACACCCAGTATTCCAGCTTTAGTGTTCAGCGTATTTGAATTATAACACAATATTTCCTCATTACATATCAGGTTCTATTTGTGTACCATCCATCTCGTCATGTGTACACAAACGCCTCCTTCTCACGATGATGGGGCTAAGATATCGAGCGAAAAAAGAAACACTCCCGGCCTGCGAGTGTCATACAATCTGTTCTACATTCAAAGTAGTCCAATTTTTGGGATTAGGTTTCTGATTGAATCGCAGTTCTTTATGCTGTTTTAAAGCTCAATCGTCCATATGTTCTGTAGGTTGATGCTAGATGGAATCCTTTTTATTGAAAAAACTGAAATTGGAAGTGATCAGTGTGCCTGTAATATTGTAATTATGACTGCAAATGTAAGTGATAAAAGATTAATAATGGTGTCGAATGCAACTACTGGGCTTGTCATTGTAATCGCTTTGTCTTCAGTGCATGGGGGGGGGGGGTTAACTGCGTCACTGTCATTTTTGTGTAACATAATTCTGCTGTCACTGTGCGTTGCTCTGGAGTGCACTTTTCCATGGTTACACCCAAATGCAACCAGTTCAACAGAGAAGAAAGTTGCCATCAGTGCAGCGTTAATACCTCGAGTCATTTCTGTGAAGCAGTGGGAAACCTCGGTGCTGTGTCCACATACATCAGTACTGTCTTTTGTATCGGTAATAACAACATTCCAAAAAGAACAGCGGTTTCTGTTACTGTGGAATGCACTCCAAGGAATAAAATCTTTATACTTGAAGCCTTTGAAACTGTTTCACTGTGTTACTTTTTTTTTTTCATGCGCTATAGTCAAAAGCTTGAATGCCCTTAATTGTTGTTGCAGCTACTTGATCTGGCGCTCCTGTAATAATCCTTTGACCTTATATACGTTTGGTAACAACAATAAAGCTGACTTGCTCCCACCTGAAACTTCTGCTACATTCAGGGACTGCAGGATTTTCTACACAATTGCCTTACAGACCAGAATTAACCTCTTAACAATTCCCACTGCAACTTGTTGCTCTTTTGTAATAGCGAAACTCTGAATTGAATGTGTTTCCGCATAAGAAAGTCAAGTACAGCCTTTCAAGATAAGTGAAGATGCTGTAGTATAGTGATTGAGATGCTTTCCTTCTAGTATTTATGTATTGGTATAGTAAATGGTAAACACAAAGGTGACTAATTAAATAAAATAATGTAATGTACCTTTTGTAAATGACCACTGTGTCTACACTATAAACTGAAGTGCTTTGATGTTATTGATTTATATGTTAAGCTTTAATGGGAAGGTCATCTCAATTTTATGTACAGGTTGTAAAATTCTAATTTACCTAGAAAAGCACTTGGATGGTGCAGACTCCGCCAAGGCAGATCAACCCTTCCTCCTGAAAGATGCACATGCTCCCCCCATTTACCACCACCAAAATGTTATGTGTTCCTTTTGCCAGTATCAACATTGTAAATAATTGTCAATAACTATACATTTAAGCCAAATCCATCCATAATTAAGTTATTTAGCTGTGAAACGTGTGTGTGTGTGTGTGTGTGTGTGTGTGCCCCTCTCAAACCCACTGACCACCACCAAAATGTAATAATTTCTGCTAAATCATTAACTTTTTGAGTTGAGACAAACAAACAAAGAGATAAATGCTGGCAAAAACATAACGCCAACATTCCTTTGTGAAGTAATTAGTGATTTATTTTTGTTAGAAAGTCAATGAAACAGCCCTGGAACATGACCTTCTGATATTTTGATCATGAAATATTAATAGTTTTTCTCTGATGCTAAATTATGCTACTTTTTTTTTTAACAAATTGAGTTTTTGTGTCTAATTAACACAGCTTTCTTCTATTATTAAAGATGTTTTCCACATTGTCTCACATTTTCAGACAAAAAAACCTTGATAACTTTAGCCACATTCGTGACATGTTTTCACTTTTCCCCCCACTGTGGTCCAATTATTTCTAAAACTATGATTAGTGAATGGTTGCACACCAACTTTCTCATCTCAAGTGGCTCATGGTTATATGCCGGGTACAATTCAAATTATTTGATGAGAAACAACTTTTAGATATGGATTTTCCAACTCTGACAATAAAAGGGACATGGTGTAACTGTGCACCAGTCCACAAAGGTCCATAAAGACATGGATAAGCTCTGACCTCAGCCTGACAGAATACCTTTAGGATGAATTAAGAGTGGAAACTGCAAACCAGGCCTTCACATCTAACATTAGTGTCTGACCTAACAAATGTGCTTCGAGAGGAATGGCTAGAATATCCCTTAAATACACTCATAAACCTCATGGGCAGATTTAGAGAAGTTGAAGCATGTTACAGATGCAAAAGCCTACTAATTAATAATAATAATAATAATAGGCGGCATGCTGGTGCAAGAAGGACCCTGGTTCGAATCCCACACCAAACTTTTCTGTGTGGAGTTTGCATATACGCCCCGTGTTTGTGTGGGTTTTCTCCAGGTACTCCAGTTTCCTCCCATCATCCAAACACATGCACTGATAGGTTAATTGGTTAATCTAAATTGTCCATAGGTGTGAATGTGAGAGTGATTGTTTGTCTATATATGTTCAGCCCTGAGATGAACTGGAGACTAATACATAGTGCACCTCGCCTTCACCCATTGTAACTGGATTAGGCCCCCAGTGACCCTAGTGAGGATGAAGTGGGTTCAGATGATGAGAGAGATAATAATAGTTATTAATATTATGGATTCTATAGTGCTTTTCAAGCCATCTGAAGCATTTTACATTATTCAGAATGGGATGTCATCAGAGCTTGAGTGTGTAAAAGCAGATGACCCAATAGTTTTAGCAATATAGAATATATAGAGAAGTCTGTTAATCTATACTTCATACACAATTATGAAGATTCAAAGTAAATTGTTCATTCATGCTCATCAGTTTGAATAGTATCTAATGCAAGTTGATGTAAATGTAGTGAAGTAAAAACAGTATTTACTTTTGTGGTTTTACTCTATGAACAGAAGTAGTATAAAGGTGCATAAACACTGAAGTGCTTCACAATTATGGAGTAAGATAACTGTCAATATATTCATGTCCACAGATTACCTGTGTGTATTTGTCTGTAGTTGTGCATAAAATAAATATTTGTGAATTCTCAAATGAGTCCAGTTGTGCATAAAATATACTGTGTGTATTTTATCCATCAGAATACAGATGAAAACATCATGACTTCAAACTTTACAGCTACGACTTCAAACTTTACAGCTAGCCTTACTTTGGTATGAATACAACTTCCCACAAGTGGCTCAACTGTCAAAATACGTCATCACTGCATCCATAGGCATCACATGCTGATACCTGTGGACGCGGTAAAGTTTTAAGTCGTAGCTATAAAGTTTGAAGTCGTAGCTATAACGTTTGAAGTCGTAGCTGTAAAGTTTTAAGTCGTAGCTGTAAAGTTTGAAGTTGTAGCTATAAAGTTTGAAATCATACCTGTAAAGTTTGAAGTCGTACCTGTAAAGTTTTAAGTCGTAGCTGTAAAGTTTGAAGTCGTAGCTGTAAAGTTTGAAGTTGTAGCTGTAAAGTTTGAAGTTGTAGCTGTAAAGTTTGAAGTCGTAGCTGTAAAGTTTGAAGTCGTAGCTGTAAAGTTTGAAGTTGTAGCTGTAAAGTTTGAAGTAGTAGCTGTAAAGTTTGAAGTTGTAGCTGTAAAGTTTGATGTCGTACCTGTAAAGTTTGAAGTCGTAGCTGTAAAGTTTGAAGTCGTAGCTGTAAAGTTTGATGTCGTACCTGTAAAGTTTGATGTCGTACCTGTAAAGTTTGATGTCGTACCTGTAAAGTTTGATGTCGTACCTGTAAAGTTTGATGTCGTACCTGTAAAGTTTGATGGCGTACCTGTAAAGTTTGAAGTCGTAGCTGTAAACTTTGAAGTCGTTGCTGTAAAGTTTGAAGTTGAAGCTATAAAGTTTGAAGGTGTAGCTGCAAAGTTTGATGTCCTACCTGTAAAGTTTGAAGTCGTAGCTGTAACATTTGTAATTTTTTAATTCAGAATTTTTACATCAGTATTCTGAATGATGATGGATAAAATACACACAGTATATTTTATGCACAACTGGACTCATTAGAGAATTCACAAATATTTATTTTCTGCACAACTACAGACAAATACACACAGGTATCCAATTTGTGGACATGAATACATTGACAGTTGTTTTACTCCATACTAAATAATACTACTTCAACGACTACTTGGTTGCATTCCATTACTCCAAGACAAAAAGCTTTTGGGGCACGTAAATCCCGAGCTTTCCGAGCGGACCGGGAAGGCAGCGTCAGCGGGGACTGGCACGCCGGGGGGCGGGGTCATGTGACGTCAGGGGGTGGAAGAAAACAGCAGAGCAGGAATCAAAACAAGAGAACGGACACGCCTTCGATCTTAAAGGTTATAGCAGCGTATTCCTCCAAACTGGTGCTGTGAGAGCTGCACTAAATCCAACCTGATGTCCACGAGGAGACAAACAACAACAAAAACAACAACAACCGTGACCGTAAAGAGAGAAAACACCACGACAGAAATGGAGTCCACAGAAATGTCAGACAGCGTTGACAGCAGCCGTTGATAGAGGTCGAAAAATACCACTGACATCCGAATCGTGTACAATGCCCAACCAGAAGAACAACAAGGGAAAGAAAAGCAAACGCACTAACAGTAGCGGAGATGAGCAGGAAAATGGAGCCTGTGCGGCCGCAACAGGAGGCGCGGCCGCGGCAGCTGCACCCAGAAACGAGCGCTCAAGTGGTAAGATAGGAAACGGACGCAGATGTAGAAGTTTGGTGATGCTGCCTTCCTGCGTGGGGGGAAGCTCTGTCTTGTCTGTGCGACTGTGACATGCATGCACTGCGACGTTACAATACCCCCCCTCCACACACACACATACACACACACACACACACACAAAACACACACACCTCCCGCACTTCTTTCCGATCCGTGCCAAACTTCGATTAAAAACTCCAGTAATTAACCGTTTCATGTATTTCTGCAAAAAAAACACAAGCTGCACTGGTCGACCACGCATTAAGGCCTGGTGTCAATGGATAAATTTTTATGTGTTCGTGGTTGAAACGTAAAAAAAATTAAGTACCCACACTGTGAGCTGCGCTGAAATCTCATCCCGTGTGACTGGTTTACACCGATTTTAAGCGACGCTGTTCTGTGTTTTGTTGCGTGGATGTTAAGATAAAAGCAGACAAACTAGTGCAGATATAATCAAAGTGAGCGTTGCTTTGGTTATAAGTTGTCAGCCGAAGTGTAGGAACATTACAATTGTTAGTAAAAGTCGATTTTATTCATATTTTTGTAGGTTGTATCAGCCCCAAATTAGTAGTGAAGCGTTAAATTGCTTGATCTATGAATGGAGTTTGGGGTCTCGAGGCTCTTCCTGTATATAGGAATGACAACCATGTATAAACACGATCCTTCCTGGTGTGAAACGTTGTCTGCAAGTTGCATTGACACGATTCGGTAATTATTCGAATATAATTACACACACGACTGCCCTGTGGCTGTTTATATTATACTTGTGTGCATGCTGCGACGCAGGCCTCAGTTGTCTTTTATGAGGCGCACCTTGTCCACAGTTTTTTTTGGTTCTGGCCTTCCTCAAGGGTAATACTGACAGTTTACCACTGGTCTGCGCACTCAACTTCAACTTCATCCCATACAGACTCAACAGGACAGAGAAAAAGTAATTGCACCTTTATAAGGAGCAGTTAATAATAATAATAATAATAATAATAATAATAATAATAATAATAATAATAATAATAATAATAATAATAATAGTGAATATGACATGTATTTGCAGTGTTTAACCCATAAGTTTTTTTTGTGTTAGTTCTCAAATTAATTTTTCAGTGTAAATCCTGCAATTTCTTATATTTATTTCACTGATCATGTAGATGTTCACGAAAGGACAACACTTTTTTTTGCAACTGGGGCCTTAATTATGATGTATTTTGAATTGTTCTACTCATCCATGTTACTTTTTTCCAATTTTGATTCCTCTAGAAGAAATATCCACAAAACGACACAATGAGAGTCAGCAGGCAGAGATTTGCAGAGGTTAATTCAGTTTTTTTGTTCAAATGAAATATGTCCATTGTGATACAATAGTGCTAATAAAAGAATGCAATGGTTTGCATTATTTCTAGAACAAATGTTTAAACTGCAAAAATGTACAATTTAAAGGAAAACAAAATGAATAAGAATATTTGATGTCTTGGAAAAGTTTAAATGGGCATGTTTCGTACTGGGAAGGATCCCTTCTTTTTTATTAACAACAGATTTCCGGAGCTTTGGACGAGGGATGTTGTTCTATTCTGTCTAATAAATAAAAATTTTCAGAAGCAGGATCACTAACACTAAAGAATCACTAACAGTAATAAATTATTATTATTATTATTATATTTAGTTTGTAATTTAATTACATGTAACTAGATACTTCCTATCAGCAATTATTGATACAATTTTGATCTTTTTCATTTATTAACGCAATGATTTAAAATGTGACGATGACCTAGATATGTGGACCAAATAATTAATTAATTATTGATCTATTTTTCATGACTTCCAATTAATTCTTTACATTTGACCTTTCTCTGAAGCTATTTTTCATCATTTATTATAATATTTTCTGCATTATGTATTTTTCAGTGAAAACCTTTTTTTTTTTTTTTTGCATATGATTCACTTGCTATGTAGGCGTTCATAAAAGCTCAGAGTAAATTCACAGGTTTTCATTATATCAAATCAAAGAAAACTGTAGAAAAACGGACTTTCTTTACAATATTTCATTGACTTAACAGAAAAATACTAGTGAATCAATGATGGTGTTTCCACATTTACTGTGGAGCCTCTGAATGCTATCTAATGCTGCTGAAAAGCTGAGAAACTGTATTTTATAGAAATGCATTGATAAGATTACTGGTTGAAAAGGTAATAAACATTTTAGATCAGTATGCTTTAGGTTAATAGCAGCCATTTAATCTTTGAGGGTTAAATTAAAACCCAACATACTGACTAAGGAGTTTTAAAGTTGGAAAATGTAGTCAAAGGGGAAAAAACTATGAATTTTATTTGTTTCCCTGTGCAGTAACTTAGAAATAGAGAGAAAAAATGTGCTGAATTTGAACCGGAAAAGGAAGGAGGAAGCCCCCCCCCTCCATCCTCTTGTGCTGTAGTATCATGGGCGACTCCTTGAATAGAGTCTGTGCCCACATTTTCTTGATTCTCATCCAAAATTGACAATTGGCAGGACTTGAATAAAGCCTCTTACAGGCTTGGATGACCCAGTTGAATGTCATAAATCGATAGAAAATAAAGCATTGAGGAGACGGAAAACAGCCGTTGAATGTTTGATGATCATTGTTAACATGTCATATTTGATCTGAAGTGTTTTTCACTTTAATGCCTTGTGAAATCTAATATAATAACATATCATAAGTTATAATAGCTCTACTAATCATTAAACTAGTACAATGATAAGAGCTTGTTTAGATAGTCCACCTATAACACTCAGTTAATTTCACTTTCTCTCTAGTTGAATTTTCACACATGCATATACTTTTTTACACACAAATTACCAACAAAGACCCACATATTTTGAATGTGATTTAAATTTGTGATAAACCCATTAAATATTTGCCTCTGTAAAGTCTGTGGGAATCTTCAAATATGGCGTTAGAGTTAATGTAATGTACTTTTGATTGTCTGTGAGGGTTTATGAGGGACCTTTAACCCTCAAAGACCTTAACAGCTGCCGGTGACCTGAAGCATCTACTGATCTAAAATGAAAGAAACTTTTCAACCACTAATCCAATGAATGCATTGAAATAGTTCAGCTAAAATGTCATTAAATAACCCATATGCTCACATCATAATCGTCTGCAGAATTGTTTCATGAGAAAAAACTTGGGACAGGGATTTTAGATGCTTTTTTTACCCTTTTTTTAAACGTTCCATTAACCCTTTATCAGGCAAGTGACTATTTTTGGTAATTTCTACAAACATTAAATACCAGGTCAATATGTATTAATGTGTGTTTATAACAGTATACAGTGATTTAGACAGATTTTATAGACAATTTGAAGCTACAAATAGTCAATATAAATATTTTTTGTTAGTTTATGACCTTATAACAGTTGTTTTATTACATGTTTTTACATTTTAGCTTATACTGATTGGATGTTTTATGGCAAGAAGGAAGAGATGGTGTTGTCTAATAACATAGAAAGTTGCTATTTAATATTTCAGTGAGTGACTTATAAAGGGTTTATGACATATGTTTCTGTAACGGTCACTATTTCATCACTTTTCTCTGTTTTTATATTTCTTCTCAGTCTTCAAGATGTTAAGAAAATATTATAATAACTGTAGATAGATAACCTAGGAACCACAGAAGGAATGTTTGGCCTTTAAGGGTTAAACTGAGTAGAGCATTTTATTTTTACTTGCACTTGCCTTTGGCTAAAATGTAGATTAATCTAACTAACACATGGTAATCACATTCTTGTGTACAATCTCTACCAACATATATGAGCTCAAGATGATTTACCCAGAAATAATATTGAATTGTGATGTAAAATGATGTTGAAAAGGTCTGAAAAAGTGTCAAGAATGAGTTAAATATACCGAGTACTGAAATCCTCTCTCTTTTTCTGTCTGTTTTATATTTCTTTTATTCAGAAGTCCAGTGTGCGACCCCTCTCGGGTGCAGCCTGGGCCGGGCCATCGACCTGGAAAAGGACGACTACCAGCGGGTGCTCTGCAACAACGAGCTCTGTCCCTATGGCAACTGGATGCATCTGCAGTGTTTCTACGAGTGGGAGAGCTCCATCCTGGTCCAGTTCAACTGCATCGGCCGCGCTCGGTCATGGAACGAGAAGCAGTGCCGGCAGAACATGTGGACTAAGAAAGGTTACGACCTGGCCTTCAGGTTCTGCTCCTGCCGCTGCGGTCAGGGCCACCTGAAGAAAGACACGGACTGGTATCAGGTCAAACGTATGCAGGACGAGCGGAAAAAGAAGCCATCTGAGAGGAGCGTGGGGAGGACTGGTGCCGGTACTGCAGCTTCAGCATCAGGGGATGGGCTGTTTGAGGAGGCTAAGAAAAACAAAACGCCTATAGGAGGAGCAGGAGTAGCAGGAGTAGGAGGAGTAGGAGGAGGAGGAGGTAAATTAGCCCACAGGGTCTCAAGTCAGGAGCTACCTCGGAGACAATCGGTTGACCGTCAGAACTCCACAGAGAGAGGAGCAGCAGGGGGAGGAGTGGGAGGACTAGCTACAGGAGGACCGTTTCCTCTCGGCCCCCCGCAAAAGTCTCCATGTGACTCCCTGGGAGAGTCTCCTCCTACCGGGTTTTCTTTCTCCCCTACTGCTAGCCTCGGATCAGGGGGCACGGGAGCGGCTTTGCGAGGTTCTCGTCAGCTTGGGGAATTCCTCAAATCGGCGGTCCACATGGACACACAGAGGAAACACCTTTTAGTCAGCGGGGCGCTGGGCCGGGCAGGCACCTGCTCCATGGGGGCGTCAGGTGGAGGTGGTGCTGGCCCACACCTGGATGCTGGGTCTGTTCTCCCCCTTCAGTTGTCCTTCGCTCTCCCACTTCACCACAGGCTGACCTCTGGCAGCGTGGGCGACGGCACCCCTCACCCGGTACAGTTCCTGAGACGGCTGGACCTCTCGGAACTACTCACCCACATCCCTCGACATAAACTCAACACCTACCATGTCCGAATGGAGGACGACGCCCAGGCAGGGCAAGGAGAAGAGCTGCGCAGGTGGGGGTTCTGGGACTTTCACTGTCCTTTTCTGGAATAGAATAGAATAGAATAGAATAGAATAGAATAGAATAGAATAGAATAGAATAGAATAGAATAGCCTTTACTGTCATTTTGCAAAAAAAAAAAAAAAGAGATTTGTGTGGTGCTCACTACCCACAGTGCAAGGGATAAAAACTACAAACACACAAGCGTTATAAAAGTCATAAAAGTACAGTATATGAGGAACAGTAAAAATAAAAATACACATAAGACAAAAATGTAATAAAAACAGTCAGAACAAGTGGCTGCCAGGCACAACAAACCCTGCCCCCTGTAAATAATTACCTGATTTGCCTGATCTCTTATCATTGCAAAAATACATTTGTGGTGGCTGTGGTGTTAACCTTTGACCTACAGTCACCAAAGTTAAATGGGAACTATGGCCTGTTAATAGGCTGCACGGTGGCTGAGTGGTTTGTGCTCTTGCCTCACAGCAAGAAAGCCCAGGTTCAATTCCCAGACCATGCTGAAGCTAAGTGGAGTTTGCATGGTTCTCTCCCCATGTCTGGATGGGTTTCCTATGGGTGCTAACTGCTCCTTACAGGTGCCTCAATAGCATGAAGGATGGGTGAAATGCAGAGGGTAAATATTGTCGTATAAAGTACTTCACCTTTTATTCCGGACCACCTTTCCTGAAAATTTCTTGGAAGTTGGTCCAGTAGTTTTTACATAAAGTTGCTGACAGACAGACAAAAAAACAAAAACAAAAACAATACCTCTCTCCCCTTTCAGAGGGGGAATAAAAAGAGGAATGTAGAAATCAAATAATTCAAATTTGATGGACAGTGTGTAAATGGATCTACTATCACTATAACTAAGTACTGAAATGAACAGTCATGGCCAAAGGCAGTAACACAAATGTAGTTGTTGCATGAAGATGCATTTAATGATTAAAGTCTGGGGAACGTTAAATGTTTATAACTGCTCTTCAAAGCACATCATTTAGAAAGACATGGAGGAAATGTAGGGAAAAAATGAAACTTGTAAATACAACATGGGTCACTGCCAAAACTTTTAGCTTCGACTGAACTGAACTACAAATTTAAGATACTTTAATTGAAGTATTTCCTTCTTATGCTACTTAACATTTCCATCTGAGGGTAAATATTCCTTAACATTCAGCCTTTACTTATTTTTCACATTACATTTTTTTCATCCTCTTCTTTTCCAGTACAAACAAACCATGTATCTTCAAATGTGTTAATGGAGTTTGGGATAAAATGAATGTTAAAGTGTTACTTTGGGTTGGGGATATTTACCTCCATAATTTAAATAAACTCTTTAAAACTGTTAATGGAAAAGGCTTTGTCACAAAGCTGAACACAGGTCTTGTTGTGGAGCTTATGAAAAGCTACATTTTTGAGCAACATTACAAACATGTGATGATGTAATAGATATTATGTATTGCTGTATTACATAATATCCAAAAGAGTGTGTGTTAAAATGAGCACAACCGTAAACATATATAGAAATAATAAAATACACATACACATTAATGCAACAGTAAAATGAATTAAAAATATCATATGGAATAATAATAATAAAAAAAAATAGGAACAATTTTACTGCATAATACATTTAATAATTCACTGACATACTGTATTTTGACCTTTTATTGTATGTTTACTTGTAATGGAGTGTCTATTAGTACTTTTACTGAAGTGAAGGATCTGAATACACTTACTGTATTTTCCAGACTATAAGGCACACTTGAAAAACTTTAATTTTCTCCCAAAATGACAGTGCGCCTCATAATCCAGAACGCCTTATATATGGATCACTTCTGGTAGTGCTTAGTGACTTGGATTTTTGACTTTATCTCATATGTTTTGACTTTTTATCTCATCATTTTGACTTTTTATGTCATAATTTTGTCATTTTATCTCATGATTTGTACTTTTTATCTCATCGTTTTGACTTTTTATCTCATCATTTTGACTTTTATCTCATGCTTGTGACTTTTTATCTTATGATTTTGACTTCACTGAATGCACCTTATTATCCAGTGCACCTTATATATATGGAAAAAAAATTAAAAAATAAATCATTCATTGACAGTGTACCTTATAGTGTGGAAAATACTGTAATTTATTACAAGAATACTTCTTCTACCACCAACTTAGCTTAGTAGGTAAAAACATTTGGTAAACTTATGTGGTAGTTTATTAATGACTAGCATACCCCTAAACCACTTTAGAAAACACAATATATTATCAATTAATCAGTAGAATTGTATTAAGACTCCTGCTCACCCGTTTGTTTGCTGTTAATTTCTGCCACAAGATCACACTGACAAACTTCTCTGGCATTTGTAAATTTCATTACACCTAATTTGGACCTGAATCCTTCACATTTACTGAGGATTGGTGAGTCAAACTCTGATAAAAAAAAATATATACGTGTGTATATATATATATATATATATATATATATATATATATATATATATATATATAAATGTCAGCACAAGCATCAACACTGAAAACTGCATTTAAATTGTAAGGAAACACTCATCCTTTATGGGTGTTGTTGCCGCATTAACAACATGGCACCAATATGGAACAGGGGTGTCAAACATATGGTCCCCGGCCAAAACTGGTCTTTCAAAGGCTTCAGTCCGACCCATTGCATGAAATTGTCCAAAAATCTTGCAGAAGAGGTAAATAGTCAAGAGTGTCACTGAGTTTTTACAAGTTGTATTGATCATAAAGTTAAGTGCTTCATTTTTCAGCTAGTGAATAGTTTGTGCTTTTATTCATCCACTGCCATCTTTAAGTTGTTATACGAATGTATAAATGATAAACCATGGCATAATGTAAAAAACTTCCACTTTTTGGACAAATTTTTGGTTGTTCATGTTTGAGGTTATTCAAAGATTTTATGAATCATTTGTAACTGTAAATACTTTAATTTTTGCAATAAACGAAAGAGAATATTTTGATTTGTTATTATCTATTTACTTATTTGATCAAATCACACTGTATATGGTTCTGTAACTAAAATAAGTTTGACATTCCTGCTATGGAATCAACACAAAATGAAAACGTGACAATTCAGTGGCGGGAAATTCAACAAGTTTATTTAGAATGTTTCTACTTGTAGTCTGGAAATATGAACAACTGTGGGATGAGTGTGTACTTTCTCTCTGTTAATACATTGTCAGAAGTCCTCGGGCCCAAAGTGTCAAGTATGTAATTATGTAATGAATATCAGTTAGGTGTTGGCATATTCTCTGACATCATTTGTGTTTGTTTTGCAGGTTTATCCTCTCGGCCCTCAGTGCGAGCCAGAGAAATGTGGTCAACTGTGCACTCTGTCACCGGGCGCTGCCTGTGTTCGAACAGTTTCCTCTGGTGGATGGGACGCTGTTTCTCAGTCCGTCGCGTCATGACGAGATCGAGTACGATGTCCCCTGCCACCTTCAAGGTCAGACCTGCTGTAGGAATACGTTAAGTTATCCGAAATATGACGAAGGAATGACATCGTACATACACATGCAAGTACAAATCAGAAAAAAGTTAGTACAACTAGAGGTTACTGCTGTTCATTGCAGACCTGATGATGCTTCTGAACACACTATTAACTAGGGGTGGGAAAAAAAATGGATTCACATATGTATCAGGATTTTTTGTTTTCCGATTTTAAATACATTTTTGAACAAACAAAAATTTTCCCCACATATTTACATAAATTTTTAGCCAGGTGGGGAAAAAAAATCACTGCTTGTAAAGACCGTAGACGACTGTATGAGTCACTCAGATGTATAACATGTGTCATGGAATACACAGAAATGACCTCAGTGAAGGACAGCTAGCTTATTATCGTATTAGCTTCAACAACACACCAGCGTTAAACAGCATTAACGTATGCGCAGATAAACAATACACTATGCTAATATCTATTCCAACTGTATTGTGTTATTAATCTCACCTTGTGGCATTTACACACAGTAATAAACCAGGAGTATATGAATTAGAGTTGGGAAAAAGAGGGTGCTTAGCAACAACACATCGACTAATGCTAAACACGCAGGTGGTGCGTTTAAGACCGTCGTAACATCTCTGGTGCGTTCAATAGCGCAGGATATCTGAAAACTTATAGAAAATGAGTTGTTCTTGAATATAATTAAACAATCAACAACAATTAAAGTGTGTGGTCTTTCTAACAGAAGGGAAGAGCAGAGCTGGACATGTACACTTTAAAGTACACTTTATTATGAAGTATGTTAATTTAAAGTTAATTTCCTTTGTTGTGTGCAGATAAATGTAGCAGTTTACTTCCCAAAGTCTGGTTTAAATATATTACTACTGCATAAATCTGAACTGACTCACATATGATGTGGACTTTTTGGTGTATGGCTCCTGATATGATCTATAGGCATCATCATTCAGCTTTTTTACCTGGTCTTTTATTAAAAAGGCAAGCAAAAAAATCGGGAATATCGAAGAATCGCAATTTAAATGGAATCAGCACCTAAAAAAATGGTAAAAGAATTGAAAAAGCATATCGTCTCAGCCCTACTATTAACACATGCATCATTTCTGTGCAGTAAAACTTTTAAAGGGGTCACTTTTATTAGTCTGTGGTTCATTTATTTGTGTATTTGGGGCCTAATAGTTCATAACATTTGAATTTGAACACTCCAGGTGCTGCAACATATTCTTTCTATTCAATATGGAAAAAAAATAAGTTTTAATTCCTGCTTAATTTGTTCCATTTTATAACTACTTAGGTCAAGATATAAGGTCAAACCTTCTGTCAAACATTTCACATAATTGCTGATAATTGTTTATCACAATAGTAGTCCTTACTGAAAATACAGTTCAGCCAAACATTGAGTCGATTACTTAAAATGTTCAGTTGTTGGTTGTATTAATGAACACAAGTGACAGAGCAGGACAGTCAACAACCTGGAAGGGGTGGGATGTGAAGTGGTGCATTTGCATTTAAAGGGCCAGCGCTTAAAATAACCTTTCTGCTGTCATTACCTTGAAATAGGGTTGAAGATGGACCTGTAGAGTTGAATTATTGAAGAATTCAGACCCAAGTATAGCATTTAAAGTCTATGTAGACCACAGGTAAATGTTCAAAAACGCATAACTCCATTTAAAAAACAGAAACTAAATATCGCTCTTTTAATTGGTATTTTTAGATCTAACTACACATTGCAGAACTGTTTAAACTTTAACACTAGTCTTTAACCCATGTTTCCTGAGCAGATGTGGTTCTTTGACTTCTTCTTTGTAAGAAAAACATAAGGATCAAATGCTAGAGAATAACCTACTTTTTTTTCCCTTTACATTTTACTGACATTGTTTTCAGCTTAAGCCATTGTTACTGTGGCTTACTGCAAAAATACAGCCTACACACAGAATAATGCTATTTTTTTAGTATTTCATCAACCATGTGCTGCATTACAATGTGACATTTTTACATTTGTCTATAATTGTTTCCAAGTTAGTTTTGCTCATGGCAAAAATTGTAAAAAAAAATGCACCAAACTTTGCATTATTGTGCTGGACATGTAATCTTGAAGTATGTATTAACACCAGTATACATCCAATGGTCACACCTATTCAACTACATGTTAATGCAAATATCTAACAGGCCAATCACATGGTAGCAACTTTGTGTTTATAGGCATGAAGAAATGATTAGGATGATTCGCTGAAGATTTAACTAGTCATTAAAATGGGAATAAGAGAGAGTTGTTGTTGGTTTAAGTTGAACTGAGTATTTCAGAATGAAATTCAGCTGATCTCTTGAGATTTTCACTCGAAAACCATCTCTAGAATATACATTGAATGGTTCAAAAAATAGAAAATATCCAATGAGCAGCAGTTCTTTAGACTGAAAAAATCCTTATTGACTCCAGAGGTCAGAGAAAAATGGCTAAAATGGTTGAGGCTGATGCAAAGGCCACAGTAACGCAAGTAACCATTGGTTACCACTTACAAATACAGAAATAAATGTCAGACCACCCTTTTTTTCTTCAATTTCTTGTTCATCTTAATGCATGGTACAACTAAAGGTACATTTGGTTGGACAAATATAATGATAACAACAAAAACAGCTCATAAGAGTTTCATTTCAGAGCTGATATCTGTTTATTTTCCATGGTTTTCTTGATAATAACCAAAATTCAGTTTGTCATCAACAGCGATGACAGTGGTATTCCATATTCTCTTGTCTCTCTGTTTTAGTCACATGATACAAACAGGAGAGAGTATGTGATTCCATTACCACTGTTTTTAATGTCTTTTGATAGTCTTAATAATTTATTTTCCGTGGTTGGAGATACAAACATCTCTGAAGGCATAACTCATCATAAAGCCTTGAAGCAGCTGGGAAACAGCAACAGCATAGAAACCCACTGGCCACTTTATTAGGTACACACAGTATTTGCAACTTGTACCTAGTGAAGTGCTGCTGCTGCTGCTGCTGCTGCTGCTGGTGTGGACCTTTCTATGTGGAGTTTGCTTCTTCTCCCCCATACCTGTGTGGGTTCTCTTCTGGTACTCCATCTAAATCACCGATAGGTGTCAATGTGATTGTGAGTTTTTGTTTGTCTGTATATATCAGCTCTGTGATGAACTGGTGACAGGTCCAGGGTGTACTCCATTCACTCATTGGTCGCTGAGATGGACTCCAGCTCCCCATGACCATCCAGAGGATAAAACATTTTTGAATGAATACATGGATGTTTTACTCTACAAAGGCTACTCTAGTGGATTTATCAAATTCTACAACTACAATAAAAAAGAAAACAGTTTTGTTTTTGGCATACACTCACATGTGTGGGCTTACTTGGAAACAGACTAACTATGAAGAAATGCAAAATGACTTTGTGCTGTTGAGCTTGCCAAGAAAAAAGGCCCATGTAGAGTATGACACATTTTGGTTGGATTGTTGTTGCAGATTTTTACAGTTTGGAAAGATGCCTTGTTATCAACAACAACTACACCAAAGAAAATATCTGATAGATTCAGCTGAAGAGTCACATGTATGCTCTGGAGCTGTGGGTTGCAGACATCTGGACTAGACCTTTCCAGGATGCTGATGATTACCATCATCTGCTTGCATTGTCATCATCATTAGTCAGCATTTTTATTCTGTTACCAGCCATTAATCACTCTTGTGCCAGCTTTATTTTTAGACTGGATTGTAAGTCTGAGCCTCAGGAATGGACAGAGGTGGTCAAAGTACTCACATTCTATACTTAAGTAGAAATACAGCTACTAGTGTGAAAAAATACTCTGGTAAAAGTAGAAGTACTGATTTAAGTCCTTTACTTAAGTAAAAGTAAAAAAGTAAAATTCCAGAATTATAATAAAGTACAAAAGTAAAAAGTAAAACTGCGTTTTTTGCCATGAATAATAATACTTATTTAACCTGGAAAAATCTGAAAAGTTTCAAAAGTATCTAAAATAAAGCCTTTAAAAATGAGTTACTGTGTAGATAATGTGTTTGATAGGGTCACTATACTCAGTTTTGTTGGTATGGGCAGGGAGGGGTGGTCACAATTGAGATAAAAAAGCCATTATGAGATTTAAAAAATAAATAAATAAATCATTAGATTTAAAAAAAAATAATGCATAATTTTAATAGAAAAAGTCAAAATTGTGAGATAAAATGTTAAAATTATGAAATTAAAAGTTGAAGATATGAGATAAAAAGCCTAATTTGTGAGATAATATTCATATATTTAGAATATATAAAGTCACAGTTTCTCTCCACTAACTTATTTTTCACACTGTCACATCTGTTTAGTTTGAAAAAGTAATGAGTCTGTTCTGAGAATGTAAGGAGGATAAAGTACAGATATTTATGCAAAAATGAACGGAGTAAAAGTAAAAAGTTGCCAGTTACTCAAGTAAAGTACAGATACCTAAAAAAATATCTACTTAAGTACAATAACGAAGTACTTTTACTGTGGTTACTTTCCACCTCTGGGAATGGATGTATGTTCAGAAAAAGTGTAGGTGAACAAACAAAAACTTTAAATATATTCTTTCTGGCTGCACTGAGAAGAAGTCACAGTTTAGAAACTACTTTCTGTTCTGTGTTTGTTTTCAATAATATTCCAGCTGTTTTTGATTCAGGATTATATGTTAAATATTTTCACATGTGCATCTCATCCTCTGCAGATCAACTATGTTTACTGCTCAAATACTGTGGAAAATGAAGGAGGAAAAATAAACTTGGTTCCCAATTAGAACAGTGAAGGATGCAAATTCTGTTGGATGTTTTCAATTGTGTTTATTTATTTTTTATTTTTTTGCTTCATTACAACAGCCCCGTTCCTTTTGTAAATGTTTGTTCAGTTTATTGAAGTATGTCTGGTCCAAACGTCACGTCGTTGATCCTCCAGTTATCTAGATTTCCACTAATCAGGGATAAAAACAAACATTTAGTTATGTTATTTTGTTATTTTTATCTAAGTTGATCAAACTGTGTTATCTTTCTAAAGACATATTAAACTGGTTAATTCATCAATAAGCCCTCTCCATCCTCTGGATGTGGACATAAAAGGTTTTCTGCTGGTTTTTGCAGAGCCTAGTATGAATGTGAATGAGCACAACGGACGGATGGAGCGTCTTTGATGTGCTGGCCCTCAGGCTTTGATATGTATAGTCCTTCGATATGCTTCAGAAAGAATGGATTATTGATTCATGGTTTTGTCTCTGGCTGAATATAAATGTTAGAGAAGGAGAAATGGTTAAAGAGGGCTGTACGGCTTTGGCTAGAATTTGTTTCTTTCATTACTCAAAGGTATTGTACTGTGAACGCGTGAGGCATTTTCCTCTAGGGGGATAGAGTGTACCGTAGATTGAGTGTGCAGAAGATGTAGCCTTGTGGATTCATACAAGAGTTCAATCAAACTAGGACACAGTTATAGTTATTCTGCGGTGACTGACTGCACTGTAAAAATATAAAAACTAAAAAAAAAAAAATCCTGCTGTTTTTCGAGGAAAAAAACCTGGCAGCTGTGGTTAACAGAAAAATACTGTAAAAAACAATAACTGTAAAGATAGTTAGGGAGTAACATGTTCATTGAACTTTTCAAACATATGATCTGCACTTACATAGTACACTGTAGATTTTGCAGTGTTAATTTGGAGACAATGGGACCAAATACACTCTAGAAGAAGTTAAATAAACTCTCTAAGTGTTGATTTAACACTGCAAAATTTACTGTGTATGTTCATGAACTGGTGAAATGGTGAATACTCTAGTCACGGTCTTTAAAGTGTTTTACAAAACCAGCTACTGGGAGAAAGTTAGGGTTCAGTGTGTTGCTAGGGTGACACAGTGGTTAGCACTCATTTCAATTCAATTCAATTTTAATTATACGACCCCAAATCACAACAACTTCATTTCACAGGACTTTACAGGGTTGGTTGGAGAGAACAATCAATCACAGGAATAGATGAAGTCCCAAGTGTCCCCTGTCCTTAGACCGTCCTTTTCAGACATACATACAGACCGACCATATCTGTCTATTACACATGTTTAAAACGTTACAATATTAACGGTTCACTTTTTTATTACTTAAAAAAAAAGGAAATAGATAATTATTTCAACATTGTGTTTTTGCAACTTAAATGGCACCACATTTTTTTTCAATGTACGCTTTTTATTTTGTCAAAACAATAGAAATACATCTGGTTTTGTTAACATACTCACCCTGTAAAAACTACAGCTATATTTGATGTAATTGTTAACACAAAATAAACGGCTTTGCATTATATTTTCACTTAAAGTTTATTTTTTTTTCATGTGTTAATTCTACAGTCAGTTTTTTACAGTTGCGTGGACAGGATGACTGCATCAATACACAAGAATATGATCAGCTTTGACATAACAGTAAGGGAATATACAGTAGCATCAGAATAATTCATACCCAGGTCAATCATTTCCATGTAGTACGAGGTTATTTTGGTTTAATAAAGTTATAATGAACACACATATGCATTTCCAATCTGGCTATACAACAGTAAACCAATCTGAAACATACCCTTGACCCTGTAACTCCCTCCTAATGCATCTTGTAGGCACTGTTTGTGCTATAAATGTATCTTTCATTGGCTGCATTATAATAATACATATACACCATCTTCTACACTGGCTCTACAAACGTGAGTAGTATTGATGTCTGCTGTCTGGATATATTTTAATGGTATTGCACAGTGTATTTAATTTTGTAACTATGAATATTTATGTTCATTTTTATTTATTTATGCATTTACTTTTACTGGAAAAAGCTGGTTCATCTGGTCAGCTCAACCCACAGAGATAAGACACCCCCCCCCCCCACCCCCCCTCCCCTTCACAAGAGCCCTCGCTAACTAGCATACATTTACTTTTACTTTCTCCTCATTGTAAAGCTTGATAGATGAGATGTGGGGCTGGGAGGTTGGAACTGGGGTTACTATTGTTCATATTGTATGTCTATATTCACTTTGTATGAATGTACTATGGTTTTAATTTGTGATAGACCGATATATTGTGCAGCCGATATGTTGGCCTGATATTTATATTTATGTCTAGTATCAGTATCAGCCTGTTGCATTGGACAATATGATCTTTTTAAACATTTTTATACTGTAATTTCACTTTTTTTTAACATTAAAAGAAATAAATATATTTGGGTACTATGCTATTGTTGTAGTGGTCTGCCCCACTTGAGATCAAATTGGGCTATATGTGGCCCCTGTTCTAAAATGTGTTTGAGACCCCTGCTTTAGCTTGAAGAACAGACTGATGAATAAATGAGTACCTGAGTAACTTTTTATTTCTTTCTCCCAGGGAGGTTAATGCACCTTTATGCCATCTGTGTGGACTGTCTAGAAGGCGTTCACAAGATTGTCTGCATCAAATGCAAGTCGCGATGGGACGGGAGCTGGCACCAGCTGGGTACTATGTACACCTATGATATACTGGCAGCTTCACCATGTTGTCAGGTACATTAACTGATCTTCAGACGTGCAGGCCTGAAAGAAAATAATGTTTTGCATGTGTTTCAGCAGGGGTGCTCAATCCTTGTCCTAAAGAGCTACTATCCTGCATGTTTTAGATGTAGCCCTCTTCCACCACACCTGATTCAAATGATAAACCTCTCATGCAGCTCTTCAGAAGGCTGATAATGACCGTCAGGTGTGTTGGAAGAGGGATACATCTAAAACATGGAGGTCAGTAGCTCTGGAGGACCAGTATAGAGCACCCCTGTGTTACAATATAGAGCAGTGACATTTTATACCTATTTCCAAACCAGCTGATTGTGTTTTTAACATATTGATTCATTTGTTTATTTCAAGCATTCACATCATACATACATACATACATACATACATACATACATACATACATACATACATACATACATACATACATACATACATACATAGATACATACATAGATACATACATACATACATACATACATACATACATACATACATACATACATACATACATACATACATACATACATACATACATACATACATACATACTGTACATACATACATACATACATACATACTGTACATACATACATACATACATACATACATACATACATACATACATACATACATACATACATACTGTACATACATACTGTACATACATACATACATACATACATACATACATACTGTACATACATACATACATACATACATACATACATACTGTACATACATACATACATACATACATACTGTACATACATACATACATACATACATACATACATACATACATACATACATACATACTGTACATACATACTGTACATACATACATACATACATACATACATACATACATACATACTGTACATACATACATACATACATACATACATACATACATACATACATACATACATACTGTACATACATACATACATATATACATACATACATACGTACATACATACATAGATACATACATACATACATACATACATACATACATACTGTACATACATACATACATACATACATACATAGATACATACATAGATACATACATAGATACATACATACATACATACATACATACATACATACATACATACATACATACATACATACATACATACATACATACATACATACATACATACTGTACATACATACATACATACATACATAGATACATACATACATACATACATACATACATACATACATACATACTGTACATACATACATACATACATACATACATAGATACATACATAGATACATACATAGATACATACATACATACATACATACATACATACATACATACATACATACATACATACTGTACATACATACATACATACATACATACATACTGTACACACTGTACACATACATACATGGTGTCTGACAAAAATTCCACTAATATTCTTATTAAAAATATGCTTAAAAAAAAAAAAAAAAAAAAAAAAAGGAGCCACCTACTAATTCTCTGAGCAGAAAAAACCTAGATGTTCAATACTTGATTGCATATCTTCATCACTTATATTTGATTGATGATGAATAATATTAAGATCAGCGTCTAGATCAGGGGTTTCCTCTAGGGCCACTATCCTGCATCCAGACATCTCCAAACTATTCCCCAAAGGGCCAATCGACTCTCTGAAGACTGATTAATTGAATCCAGCCTGGTGTGCTGCTGCTTGGTTGGAACATAAATGGACTAGTGCGGACATGCCTATTTTAAACGCATCTCTTTTCCAACACACCTGACTGGGAAAAGGTCAATCAGGCATGGCAAATAGACTGGGAGGGGGAGGAAAAGGGTCGACAGTATTATGTAATTCAAGAGTGAATAGGTTAAGAAGTGGAAACAGGAGAGAGGAAATGATAATGACTAGATTGAGAATAGGGCATTGTTCATTAAATAAGAGTCTCCACATGATAGGGAAGCATGAAACAGGTTTGTGTCAAGAATAAGAGTCAGTGGAACATGTTATATTAGCATGTAGGGAATATGAGACCAAATTTAAGATGAGTTTTTTTTTCAGAAGCTGTAGCTACCGTCAACATACACAAATAACTGGATAATTCATTCATTTTAATAATACAGGCATTCAATCAATACAATTCAATATGAGACACAAAGAGAGGTGTTGAGGGAGTGTTTAAGGAAAGTGGGATTGCATGATTTTACATTGAGTGGATTATTGAGCATGAAGAAATTGGTAAATATCAAGACAATATTAAACTATTTAAAGGAAACTGGGGTGTTAAATAGATTAGGATAGGTGTTAGGTGGTTATGGGGGGGGGGGGTATTTTAAGGGCCATACGTTACTTTTACTTCTGACCTACACTCCAGAACAGAAGGTGGCAGTAATGCACTATATGCTGGATGCCTACTGCTGTTAAAATAAAAAGAAGAAGCACACACCTGACTGAAATCATTAGCCTATCATTGAACAGAAGCCTGATAATGACCTTCAGGTGTGATGAGAGGGGGGGGCACATTTAAAACATGCAGGGTAGCAGCCCTCAAGGACCAGGGTTGAAAACTCCTGCTACAGTCCAAAATAAAAAAAAATTGCAAAAAGTGACATCCTGTGACTGACTTTCACTCTGTCTTCTGTGCGTCCTCAGGCTCGTCTGAACTGTAAGCATTGTGGGAAGCCGGTGGTGGACGTCCGAGTAGGGATGCAGTATTTCTCCGAGTACAGTAATGTCCAGCAGTGCCCTCACTGCGGTAACCTGGACTATCATTTTGTTAAACCCTTCTCCTCTTACAAAGTTCTTGAGGCTTATTGACATATGTTGTTCATGCATGTTAGTTAAGTTGCTTTTGTTCTCATATTTTCTAACACAATCTAGTACAGATTTTATTTTTGGGCCTTATAGGGGTTTTATGTTCTATTTTTTTGTTTTTGTTTATTTTGTATGTTTAAGAAAAGTACCACTCTAGTTTTAAAGATGGTATCTCTGCTGTTAGAGAAAAGTGTTGATAAAAGTGTGGACTTGACACTTTGGTCATGCAAACACGTTTATCCGTGACAAGTGAATGTAACTGTATGCCAAATTTGCTTTTATTTTTGAGTTTTATTTTTTATTTTTTACCAAAAAGTTAAAGATGGATCTCAAATAAAGCAGAGAAAGATACAATTTTGTGTAATTTGTGTTTGTTTGTTTTAACACATAACACTTTATCCAAGACACAGTATAAAAGCACGTTGGTTTTTTTTCTTCTTGGTGATAATATCTATAAAATTTTGGAGAAAAATGTATTTCATGGAAGTTTAGGAGCACTGCTTTACAAATGATATTTTACAGACAAAAAGGGGCATTCAAGGATGTAGTCTGTGCAACACTGAAACAAACTTCTCCATATCATACTATATACTTAATATATGAAACCTTAGGTCATTTCTAATAGTTTATTTATTCATACCTTTTACTCTATGTATATTTCCAGTGATTGAAGTTTTTTTTTTAATAAATAGGTTTTTTTTATAATGGAATAAAACACTACAGCTTCTGCTTGGAAAATAATTAAAAACTGACCAAAAGAAAGCACTTGGTCATCAGTAGGAGATGGAATGTGGAAGGACTATATGCCTTATAAAGCACATTTCTCACTCCCACTTACTGATAAGAGCAAATAATTGTATTTTACTGAATTGAATATTTGTTGCTTTATTCCAGGGGTGGGGAACGCTGGTCCACGAGGCCAGGATCTTGCATGTTTTAGATATTTTCTTCTTCTGTCACACCTGATTCAACTGACGAGCAGCTCATCATCCAGCTTTTCAAAGACTGATAATGATTTAATGACCTCCAGGTGTGATGGAAGAGGGAAACATCTAAAACCTGCAGGACATCAGCCCTCGAGGAACAGGATTCCCCACCCCTGCTTTATTCCAAGGAAAGTAAAAGTTGGCTTCACACTTGGTCTAAACCAGTGCTTCTCAATTCTGGTCCTCATGGCCCAGTGTCCTGCATGTTTTAGATATCTCCCTTTTCTTTAAAAAAAAAAAGAAATTAAGAAATCAAATTAATAAAAGTAATTGTAATGTTTTTTTTAATTAAATAAAAATTAAATAAAACATTTTTTAAAACAATATATATATATATATATATATATATATATATATATATATATATACATACATACACACACACACACACACACATATATATATTGTCCCTTTTTAAATTAAAAAAATAGAAATATTTTTTAAATTAATTACATTTTAAAAATTATTGTAATTTTTTTTATTAAAAAATTTATAATAAATATTAAGTGAAACTTTTTTTTTTAAATGTAATTTTTTAAAAATAATAAATATAAAAAAATCTCTCTCTCTCTTCCATCATACTTGGAAGCCATTACATCATCATCATGCTCCTGAAGAGCTTATCATTAATTGAACTTAGGTGTGATAGAAGAGGGAGATAACTAAAACATGTAGGGCACTGGGCCATGAGAACTGTATTTGAGAACCGCTGCTTTAAACCAAGGGTCTGTAATCCTGGTCCTAGAGAGCCTCAATCCTGCATGTTTTGGATGTTTCCCTCTTCCAGCACACCTGACAGTCATCATCAGGTTTCTGCAGAGATCAATGATACGTTGATCGTTTGAATCAGGTGTCTTGGGAGAGGGATACATCTAAAACATGCAGGATAGCACAGTTACAGACCCAGTTCTAAACAGACTCAATACGTCCCACAAAAATGTTGACACATTGTATTTGGAGTAGGATCTGTTGTCTGGAACCATCTCTATGAGACAGAAATCTTATAATTTGGTAACTGTGGGTTGGGGTTTGACAACTCTGACTTCAAAGTTCAGTCTTAGGATAAAAATGCCAAAATCTTCTTGCACAAGTCTCAACATTTCCCAAAGTCATGTTGGTAAAAGTTAAACCTTTTCTTCTCTTTGATCAAATGGTAGACATAAGAAACTTTGACAGTGGCAACTGATTTTGAAGTTCATTATCCAAAGGCTACCTGTGTCTGAAAATGTGCTCTTATGAATGTTCCTCATCCATATGCAGCATCCCTGAAGTAGCAGATAAAGGTGAAATGTGAGACTTAAATAGTGTCTGTAGAGCTTGTATAATTAATTCACATCACAGTAAGACAGCAGAGAAAACCTTTATTTCCATTCTCTCACTGTTGCACAGAGCCTCCCGCTGAGTCCCCGGTGCTCGGAGGCGATGTGTTGGTTACAGCAGCCTCTGAACCAGACTGTGAAGTCTGTTTCTTAGCTTGTTGTGAAAGTTCCTTTGCTGAAGGTGGTCGAATGGTGCACTTGGCTATTTGACCATCATGAGTGACTTGTGGCTTTGCAACAAATCCAACCTGTACCTCCATTTGTTGCAGCAAATTCTCTAAAGTTGTGTCCTGTGAAGAGCAAACAAACTATTAGAAGAAAAGGTCAGAAACTATCCACAAGTACAGCACATACAGAAATAATACATTTTACTCCAAATGTTTTATCAAACATGGCTCATATTTATGAGCGTCTTCCTCACCAGGTTGGCTACTGGGTTTCTTTGTCCTGACCGCAGTGTAATTTTAACATGGTGGTTCTTCTCCAGCCAGTTCTCCACTTGCTTCAGCTTGATCTTCAGGTCATGAGTTGTGATATTGACTGAAAAGGTGAGTTCCTTCACCTGCACAACAGCTACAGAGAAAACAGCCTCATTTTGTCAATGATCCTCAATTGTCAAACAGTACACTCAGCATTTTAAACCACATAATTAAGTCATAAATTCTACCTCAGAGGTGTTATTGATATGCCATTACCTTTATTTGTTCATATAAATTCTTATATTAAGCTCAGATTTTAATTAATTTTTTATTTATTTTTTACACATTTTTGAAGTATGGCTTTCAAGAGTTTCATCAGAATTGAATCATTAGTGTCTGTATAGCAGCTATTGCTTTCACTGGGTTTGGTTGGAATTTTTACTTATCCAAGAAACCCTAAAGGAAATTTCTATATGCTAAAATCCTATTAAAACATAAATTGTTTTCAAAAAAACTAATTTCAATATTCTTTGCAGAAATATACAACCTTAGATTATAGTCTTGATCATTTCATGTTTTTCTACTAAAATCTATAATTTTTCACAAGATATCAAGTAGTTTTATTCCATAGTTATGAGTTGTACTTTGAGTTCAGGAAATCTGGAAGTTATACTTTGTGATTTTTTTTTTTAAAAATAGGTAATATCTTGTTCCATGTGTCTGGACAAAATATTAATGCTAGTAATTTCACTCCGTTCTGGACTTATTTCTAACTGCATAAACTGGTAGTATCATGAACAGTAAAGCAGGCCTTGGCTAATCATACCTTCAATGGGTTTGGACAGATTGTTGCAAGAAGAATGGGGACATACCTATAATTCATGTCATCACTGAGTAGTTTAATGTGATGGTGAAATCATGAAGTCTTGTCATGTTTGACAAGGAAAAGAAGTCACCTGCCTCAACCCTGTATGCAACAAATCCAGCTCTTACAAGCTGTGACATGAGTATTGCCTGAGCCAAATGAAAAAACAAAACATTCAGACAATGTAGCTCCAATAAAATAAATATAAAATATGATTGTCTATGTCTGCTTAAAAATGTTATATGCCCTATTTCTATTGTAAAGTATTGTTATAATGTTCAAACTATGGCTCTGTGACATTAAGCTAAAGGCATAAATGGTAGAGACATGAACTGAATATATTCATATTTGTGTGACCACTACTCTGTCACTCGCAAATGGTGATGAAAACTAATGCCAAGGAACCTTTGACTGAAGCATCAGAAAATAAATTAAGAGAATGACTAAGAAACAACTTTCACAGTCAAAAAAAGTGAGAAAAACATAGAAGCACTATTGTTTTCACCACCGTGCACAGCTGTAAATGAATCAAATAGGGTTTGATTGTGAAATTACAGTGTTTCCTCTACATGGGTGAATTTAAATATGAGGTTTATGAAGGTATAAACATATTATGTGATGCTATTTACTAAGCTCACCATTTGTTGATCCACAGTTCAGATTAAACTGATGTTTTGACCTTATTTTGACAATTCCAAACATATTTATTTAATCTATTAATAACACAAAGGTGATCTATGGTGTTACTGTGGCTGTTGTATGTCTAAAAACAGAGCTAACCTAACAGCTAGAATGTAAACTACCAGCTGATGCAATAACCTACATGAACAATTGAAGACAGTGTTATTTTGACTACCTGTGACAAAAAAGCTTAGTAATACAATAATACAAATGTATGTAAAACAATGAGATTTATACTTAATTTAGTGAGTGACACAGTCTGTAGACTGTTAATTCACTGATGGGTTTTGCAGTGATAAGTGTGTTCTCGTATGCGACTGCCTCCTGCTGTTGAGTTTGGAAAATCAATGCTACGTAAAACCCCTTTAATTAAAGGACTTAAATCACAACACTGAAAAGACTCACTTTTGTTTTTCGGTTTCTCCTTAAGCTTTAGCTGTTCTTCGTAGATCTGCTTGCCGCTCATTAAGCGATAGACTGGAGGATCTTTGTGCTCATTAAGCAACACTAGTTTAAGACCCTGCTCATCCATCATCTTGATGACATCTACACGGTGTATGGTGCCCAGGTCCTCTTCTGTGTCACTTATCAGCTGTACAAGACGATGAGGGATCTTACGTCCAACACTACTAAAGGTGGCTTTGCCCTTGGGCTTCTGCTTTTTTTTCTTGGCTGAAGGAGTCTCTTCTGTCTGGTCTGTGTCATCTACTGTTGTGCTGAATGGCAATCGTCTCCAGGACGCTGTTAAAACATTAAATGCCTTGTTGCACACAGTAAATCTTGATACTGCTGTCAAATGGCTGGGAACATCAATGTTTACTGTCCTCACTGCATGGCTCAGTAACCATCTCACACAAAATGCTGACATGGCCTGCAAAAACAGAAAGCACATGAAATTAATCCTTCATTATGTCACATGTCTGATTGTGTGGTTATTTGAGGAAAGGCACAAAAAAAACCAACCAATATTAAATCCATTTTCAGTCAACAGGATAAAGTTAGTTGCAATTCGATCAAATTATTAGGCACCAACAAGATAAAATGAATTTGCATGCATTGCAATTTCATAAATTAGTTGATCATAACTACAAAAATAATGAATAAAGCACAAAATATTTTACAGCCAAAGAGACAAAAACTTTGAGAAGTTAGTGACTGCTATTTGTGGTTGTTTTTATACCCTCATATTGTGTGTGTGTGGGTGCTTTCTTTACAAAAGTAGACTCCATTTAAACATCTACAAACTAAAGATTTATTCACGGAAAAATTACTGCATAGAAGACCCCCATTAGTACTGCTGATTAAGCATCAATTAAACTGATATAATTTGATATTCATGCTTAAAGCAATGAGTAGATGACGGGGATCTCTACTGAAAATAGTAAACATTTAAATTGACAGTTCAACAGGAACTCAATGCCGAAGCGACGACAAAATTTGGATGATTCTTAAAATGTCCCGCAATAATGATAACATTTAATATTGGAAGATCAAATCATATGGAAACATTAAATCGTCCGGTTTTTAAGGACAGTTCTGTATACCGTTGGCAGTCCTAGCTTGTGAATAAGTAGGTGATTTTAGTAATAGTACAAATTGTCCAAAACATATTTTTCTCTTAGACACACCGAGTTAGAAATATGACTGCGAATACATATACGTTAAAGAATAAGAAAAGCTCTAACGAAAATGTGTGTTTTTGTATTTACTCACTGTTTATCAATGTCGTTTATCCATGTTTTGTGTATCAGGGTGACTGGTGTACCTACTTCCGCTTTGTGCTCTACTTCTACAGTATATACGAATAACACAGCTCCTCTGCTTCCCCCTGCAGGACAAAAAGAGTATTGCAACCACCCAAATAGAAACTGCTTCTAACTTTCATCTCATGGATCAATGTTCCTCCACGATTCTCCCAATATCTGCAAATATTAAAAGTGGCAAATTTCTTCAGGAACAGATCAATTTTGAAGCAAACTCCGCCAAGAATGTAGCAATGGTGTCATACTGTCTTACTTTTAGGAATATAGCCTATAATTGCAGTTCACTGTTGTTTTTAATTGTTTCATGTTATGAAATGGTGGTGCACCATGTCTTTGTGGACAGAAATACTAACTTTCTTTAATATTCTGTGCAGGAATGTGCAGCCTGTCGATAGCTTTTTCAATCGGTAGATGGCGCCACATAATATGGAAGAGGCTCCAGTAAGAGTGAACTGGCCACTGAATGTAAGGAAAAGTTGTCCAGCTGGTTTAGTTCAGGTCCAAAAGAAGCCGTTCCCTTACAGAAAGTGTAAATAAATCGTGACATTGTGAATAAGACAGATGGGTTTATTGTATATATGCCAGTCCAAGACAGACGTGACTGACCGAAGGGATCAAGGATGGTCAGTAAACATCAGAGGTTGTCAAATTATTATTTACTGAAGTAGAGGTACAGCTACTTGTGTGAAAAAATTCTCTGGTAAAAGTAGAAGTACTGATTCAACTCTGCTACTTAAGTAAAACTCTACAGCTCTGGTCTGACTGTTTATCAGCGATTGGGTGCAAAAACTTCCAATGCATTGTCTGAAGAAAATAAGGATAGGCATTATTATCATATTGGGAAAACGCCGTCTTTTAGGGATAACATGTCAAGCACTGGCGTAAATGTGACACATTTGGCTTGCGATAGAACACTGGTTTGCCATACACTTTGACTTGCTATACTCTGTGGCACTTGCCCCTTTGCTGATTGAAGTGCCCTTTTGAACGGGACTGGGTTTTTTGGGGGCTTCTTTGTATTTTGGGGAAAAGTTCCAACCCAGTTCCAACAGCAAAGTTCTCCATAATGTGTCATTGATTATATGTGAACTTACATTTGGGAAATAAAATTTTACACGTAAATACCTTATTAGTTGACGTCTATTCTACTTCCGGTTGCCCGTTCGTTTTTCTGTCCTGAGTGTTTCCGGGTCACTTGTCAAACCAGTGTCAACCTAATCCCGAATCTGGCTGTATATATCCTGAAAATTCAACTCATACCAAATAATGACTTGGTAAATATTTTAAACTATTTCCCTACTGTTGCTGAGGCTGCTTCCACAACCCCGAGTGTTTAAATGTCTGCGTGCAGCCCCGAACACAATGGATCCGTTTTGTATCATTGTCACATTCTAGTTTTATTAGATTGCTGCAGCAAACCAGTGTGAATATTCATTGATAATAGCGAAATGGCGGATGAAGACTCTTTGACAGGCTATTTTGGACCATGGGCCGTATATCTCACACCCCTGCAGTAGGAGCCATACTGATACTGATAAAAAAAAAAAAAATCTTCATTGTTCCTTTGATTCATTGAGTGTGTGTGTGTGTGTGTGTATGCATGAACAGAGACAAAGTTCAAATGTTTTAATTTATTTTAATTTATCTATTCATTCCAATCTCCATGATGATGATTCTGTAGATCTCACTGAATTGCTGGTTTTATGTCGGTCACATCAGTGAGTGTAAATTTCAGTAATGCAATAACAATTCAACGTGATTCATATATGCAGTTAAAATACAATTAAACCTGCACTGTTCATATATATATATATTGTATACTTGTAGTCAGGGCAAGTTCTGCTGTTAATCAGGTGTACAGTACATATACATGGAAAACAGGCATCAGAATGGTTTCAGGACATTTTAATAGTAATAAACTATATTTACATAGAATATTGAATTACACAATCAACATTTACAACATCAATCTTAAACAATATACAATAACAATAAACTTTAAGAATATACAATGTACTATGATTATGTCACATTATAACTGGACTCACCTAGCTCTCCTTGAGGCAAATTCGCTAATGGTGTCATTATATGTCACTTGACTGGAAACCTCTTGGTTGATACTCAGTAGTACGTGTGTTATTTTTTATTTTACTAATGCTTTAAACTTTAACTTACCAGCTTCTGATACAGTTTTTCAGAACACAGAGGGATCCAAATACACAACTCTGAGACAGAGGTTGATTAAAGATGAATTTATTTGAGGAACGTACAAGATTAAATGGTGTGATATCAATCATCACTGTCGGAGAGACGGTCAGCAGGGCTGCGTTACAAACAGCAACTCGGAAGCAGGAGTCCAGATGGAGCAAATAACACAGGCAAGGAGAAAACACAGACAAAGAAACCAGATAGCCAGAAACAGGTCATACACAAGGGGATCCAAGACTACACATTACCACTTATTTGGTGCACATGAAGGAACGGCAAACTCACGTCTGACAAACATTCACACAACACTTAAATAGGGGAAGGAAAAGGTGGATTTACTCATACAGATTAGAGGGGCGGGGAGTAAAACAGGACAGAGTGAACATGAACCAACATGACAAAATAAAAGCCCAGACACTAACAATGACAGAAAGAAAAGGAACACACACAAAAACTAACAAAACAAGAAACTCGGGGTCTAAACTATAACAGCTTCAGGCTGTGCAGTTCCCAGGTATCAGTACTCTTGCTGTCTGGACGGCCAATGGTCCTGGATGGACCTTCACCAGGAGCTGCATTTACACATAGAATATAGCCAGATCAGTTTTGCAAACAATATAATAGTCATAGTTACTATAATAATTTATATATGCTTGAGCTTATACTACAGTTTAGTTCATTTATTTATTTGCACATCATAAAAATAAAGAAAATGTGAACAAACACAGATTACAAACAATTTACAAAATTGTGCAGGAGAGCATGGAAGCCAAAAAAGGCTCATGTGAATATCTCCCCAGAATTAAACAATACACGGGTATATCAAATTAAATTAAAATTACATATATCTGAAATAGTAATCTCAAGCGAAAACCACAAAAGATAAGTCAAATTCAAAAGCATAAAATACTAATCATATGATATATAGCCTTTAAGCCTTATATTATACTTTTAATTAAATTTTTCAGATGCTTCTTAAACAATGACAAAGACAATGCTGATTGAAGTTCAGGACATAGACCATTCCAAATATGTGGTCCATAATATTTTAGAGAATACTGACCGACAAGTTCACAGTAAGGTAGATAAATGATTGATGTATTGTGTAGGATAATTGTGAAAAACAAAAAACAACATAAAGGAAGTTCTGGAAAACTTTAGGAAGCACAGGAGCTAACTGAATAAATATAAATATTCACATCAAAAACTGAGAGAAGTTTGATTAAAAAAAGACAAAAAAAACAAAAATGGGACAGATGAGTCCAGTCTCTTAGAAAAACTAATAATTCTTAAAAATGCATTTTGAATTAGGAAAATCTTAAGATAAGTAGGACAGCTTGCCACCCAAACACAAAGGATAAGGATAAATGAGGCAATAATGAAAAAAATAATAATAATAACAAAATGAAGTAATCAGAGTGATTTATCAATGAATGGATTCTGTTCAAGATCCCAATTAATTTCATGTTTGTTTTTTACAGACCAGATCAGTGTGGAATTTCCATCTTAATTTTTCATTTACAATGACAACTAAGACTATTATTTATGTTCCTTATGTTTGAACACTTCTTCCCATGAAACCTTCTCCAATAGGATTTTAAATAGCTCCTCTTTTATTTGAAAATGTACGGTAATGAATTAAATTTTTCCCGAAGGGTTTTTTAAAGGACTGGTTCCTTTTATATATAAAAAAAAATAATATGGAATGTTGGGAAATGATCAAAGATGTCAACTAACAGTATACAGCAAATATTCTCATTCACAAAATAAATAGTACAAATATTATCAATCAAATTTGCAGATGAGCTGGTTGACCTAGTAGGTTTGTAAAAGACAGAGTACAGATAAGATACATGAAGTGTCTCACGTGCTGTTGGTTCTGTCTCCTGGGTCTGGAACTGGAACTGGTGCCTGGAGTGCTTGATGTGGTATCATCATCTGCATCTGAAATCATAGCATCCATCTATGTGGTTATCATTTCTATCATCGTGCACCTTTGTAAATAAGGGTTATTTATCCATGTACATTTACAGTACTACTACAACAACAGCTACAACATGATAGTGGTTTTTGAGCATGTTTTAACTACTGTTCATGGGCACAGGCATCCTCACTCCTGAGACATCACATGACTGTGCTTTGAGAGTGCTCGCACATTGCTGTGACATTAGCATGAAAAATAAAGTTTTTCTGGGGCTTTTCTGGCCTTAACGGTGTTGGAGATGAGGCCCTCCAAAGTGTGGGTGCCATACCCACTTTTGAAGCTTGTGAATTACATACAGAATTTACAAACAGATTTGGACACCTGTACAAATCTGCACTTACAAATAGCATAGCTTTATTATTTATGGATATATTAAGCCTTGAAAGCTATAAGTGTGAAAAGTGTGATGAAGAGTCTTGACATTTTGGGGATCCAGATCTTGGAAACCGTGTATGCTATGGGAGTTATAATCAATTTTCAATTATATTTGGGAACTGTACTGTGTATTCAAATTAACAACGGGCTAAATTATGAAAACACAGTGGAGGAAGTCACAAGGAAACATATATATGGGTGAAAAAATATTTTCTTTTGTGACTTCCTCCACTGTGTTTTCATAATTTATGCTGCTGTTACTTTTTTTGACCAACAGATGGCAGCAGGAACCAAGATACTGTGATGAAAAAGGGACAGATTTCCCCAAATTTTGAAGGCCTAAATGAGTATGAAGAACTCTTAAAACAAAGTCCTGTGCATGGGGTTCAGGGCTACAAATGGTTGAGCTACCGTGTTAATTTGACCCAGCAGTCAAACTGGAGGTAAAAGGGTGTCACAAATGCCATGCTATTTCTTTCTTTAGAACTGTGAGACATATTATGCTGTAATTCAATGTTATGTTTTATATGTTAGACATTACACATTTAAAAAAAACTTGAGCATGTACTTTTTAGAGACAGACAGACAGACCAGTATAACTATCAATACTACATAGGACTCCTTTAACACCTACAGTTGTTCCATCTCTGTTCTTGTGTCTTCTAGCGATGGTCCATAGCGAGGCGGAGCTGTCTGTGCTGCCCTCCTGACTCCACCCTCCCCTTCAATACTTTTACCTACCAACACAAAAAGAAAGAGATGTGCTTCATTTGTTTTTATCCATCCATTTGCTGAGCTTGTACGGTGTGCGCCCTCCAAGGTCCATAATGTGCTGCTTGGCAAGGGTTAACTTATTCTGCAGGACCTCCTTTTGGCTTGCTAGCATTGTCACACGGGTTTCCAGCTCCTGCATGGTGTCCTCCATGTCCCTCTCCTGAACACCAACAAAGCTGGGATGAGCCTGTTGTATGTGCATCAGTCTGGTGGACGTCCTGAGACAAGGAGGAGAAGATGTTTGTCACTGGCATGTAAAGCATATCAAAGTGTTTAGGTGTGTGTCAGAAATATGACTTAATTTCATCGGACTGCCATCAAAGATGATTGATGTTTCAATTCATTCATTTAATTTTTTTTATTCTGACTCGTGGTAATTCATAAAATGAGCTTCAACTGTACATTTTGTGAATTTGACACTTTAACTGCATTGTGTATTTATTTTTTTAACCAATTGGAAACGACATACATTTTTTATTCTGCCTGTCTTGACCAGGGGTTCTCGTCCAAAAGGGATTTTTAATCTCAGCGAGATGTTCCTGGTTAAAAAAAAGATAATTACTTCCATAGGATTCTAGGTGTTTTACTCATATTTATAGAATGTAGATTGTGTTATTTAGTTTTAGTGAAAGAGTATTTTAGTACTTTAATTTAGACCATGAAAACAGCAAATTAAAATTGTAAATCATCCACAACATTAAAAAGTGTATGTGCACACAGACGCACATAACAAAATAAAAGTCCAGGACACCAACAAAAACAAAAAATAAACAAAAGAACACAAGAGGAGGACAGACAGAAACTCACATGACAAGTACAGCATCAAAGAAAGGTTCATGGCACGCAGGAATTCATTTAGATTTTTAACATTTCATCACCCAAATCATAAAAATATTGATGTTTAATTGTGTGTCCTAAAAATGTACATAAATGAATTATTTTAGGAAGGTGATTGTGCATGTGTTTTAATATCTATAACTTCTTTCTTTCTTCCATTCCTTTACAAGAAGGCTTATAAAAGATGTAAAATGTGCAAAGATGTCAGCACAGACAGACAGAAAGCTTTTGAACTGCTCTTAGTCTGGCCCGTCACCAAAGAACTGTTTGCCATGGGAGACCCTACCAGAGGCATAAAGCTTCCCACAATATAGTTCTCGGATCATTCGGGCACACAAACTCCCCCACCACGGTAAGGTGGCAGTTCACGGGGGAGAGGAAGGAAGAAACGTAGGAAAAAGAGGTGCAAGAACAAGAAGCAGCAAAGTAGGAAGGAAGAAACGTAGAAAAAACAGACGGAAGGTGGGTGTACGGACACGGAATTACGGAAGCGGCAGTACGGAGGACATACGAACGCCGAAGGTGGATGTATGGAAGTGAAGTTTGTTTTATTTAATAGTGAGAGGAAGCAGGAGAAGAAAGGAGGCGGACAGGCAAAGTTTTTTTTTGTTATTTTTGTTTTTTTTTAGAGTGAAAGAGAAGGATGAAGGAAGAGGAAGAAAGTGGACAGGCAGGGTTTTTTTTGGTTTTTGTTTTTTTTTAGAGTGAAAGAGAAGGATGAAGGAAGAGGAAGAAAGTGGACAGGCAGGGTTTTTTTTGGTTTTTGTTTTTTTTTAGAGTGAAAGAGAAGGATGAAGGAAGAGGAAGAAAGTGGACGGGCAGTTTTTTTTGTTTTTTGGTTTTTTTAGAGTGTAAGAGAAGGATGAAGGAAGAGGAAGAAAGTTGACAGGCAGTTTTTTTGGGGTTTTTTTTAGAGTGAAAGAGAAGGGTGTAGGAAGAGGAAGAAAGTGCACAGGCAGTTTTTTTTTAAGAGTGAATGAGAAGGGTGTAGGAAGAGTGGTAAGAACGTGGCGAGTGACAGGGGGCTAGGAGCGAGGAACGGAGCGAGCAACGGGGCAAGCGAAAGGAGGAACGGAGCGAGCGACAAAAGGCACGGGGCATTTTTTTTTAGACTAAGGGTGAAGGCCGTAAGAAGAGGGGGAAGTGGGTGGACAAGCAGGTGGCTGGCACCACCACTTTCCTCCAGCCTTCAAATTTTATCCATCAAAATCAATGGCACGGCGGACAAAAGGAAGTATAAAACGGCTGCCCGCAGAAAAATCTATCGCTCGACGGACCAATGGAAGTCGAGGGCGAGCGCGTGTAGGTAGCGGTGTGATGCGGGCGACTGGAGGAAGCGGCGCAACGCGAGCAACTGGACGGAGTGGTGCGACGCTAGCGACTGGTGGCAACGTCACAGGGCGAGAGACTGGAGCAAGCGGCACAGGGTGAGAGACTGGACGCAGCGACCTGCGGCGAGTGGGCGGACGCAACGGCCCGCGGCGAGTGGGCGGACGTGCGGTGCGAATGGTTGGAGGCAGCGGTGCAACGAACGCGACCGGACGCAGCGGCACAGGGTAGGCGATCGGATGCAGCGGTGCGGGTTGGGTGGGCGGAGTCAGCGGCACAGGGTGAGAGATCGGACGCAGCGCTGCGGGGCGGGCCGTTGGACGCCTCGGTGCAGGGCGCGTTGTGGGAGGCAGCGGCACAGGGTGAGCGAACAAAGGCAGGGGGCAACCGGTCCGACGCGGCGGGCGAGCGGTCGGAGACACATGGCGAGTTACCAAAACAGGAAGGCGGGAGGCCGGAGAGCGAGGGAGCAAAGGCAGGGGGCGAACGGTCCGACCCGGCGGGCGAGCGGTCAGAGACACGGAGCGGGTAGCCAAAACCGGAAGGCGGGAGGCCGGAAGGCGAGGGAGCGAAGGCAGGCGGCGAGTGGTCCGACCCGGCGGGCGAGCGGTCGGAGACACGGAGCGGGTAGCCAAAACCGGAAGGCGGGAGGCCGGAAGGCGGGAGGCCGGAAGGCGGGAGGCCGGAAGGCGGGAGGCCGGAAGGCGGGAGGCCGGAAGGCGGGAGGCCGGAAGGCGGGAGGCCGGAAGGCGGGAGGCCGGAAGGCGAGGGAGCGAAGGCAGGCGGCGAGTGGTCCGACCCGGCGGGCGAGCGGTCGGAGACACGGAGCGAGTCGCCAAAACGGGAAGGCGGGAGGCCAGAGTGCGAGCAGGCGGAGAGGGAAGGAAAGCAGCCAGGGGAAGGGAGGAAGAGGGAATACTTACCTCCGGGGGCCTGGTCCATCCGCTGCTCCGTCGTCTCTGTAAAACAGAAATTCTAATATTAAACTTTTGGATCATTTGGTTGTGTTTTTTTATGGCAGGGTCATTATGTTTAAAACTCAATAATTCAACTCATCACCATATTTTTTCATCAATTCTTAATGTAAAAAAGAATTGATAAAATGACAATAGCTTCATGATCCATGAACATATTTCATTGAAAAACACTTTAACAATATTTATTTAAATAACGCTTCCAAAATCTTAAAAAATACATCAATAATATTCATGTCAGTTATGAATTCTGAAAGGTTGATGAACATAAGGTTGAATGGACGACTACAAATGAAATGTGGTTCAAGTGGCTACAAGTAAGTTTAATTATTTTCTGAGTGAAGTAGGATTTTTTTTTTCCTTTTAACTTTACATTTTTATCCCCACATTTATTTCTGCATTGCTTTCCATTTCAATGTTCTTCCTCTTTTGCATGTTTTCCTCTATTTATGTCTCACATTTATTTCTGTTACCCTTTTATTTCTCTGTTACCTATTTATTTTTGTCACCTATTTATTTCTATCATGTATTTATTTATTTTGTCATTAACTCTTTTGCTTTTCTCACTTTCACACTCAATTTCCTTTAGCTTTTTCAAATTCGGTATAAAAGTGAAAATATGTATTAACGAAACCATTTGGAGAAATAAATAGATATCAGATTCAAATCTCGATTCACAGACTACAATCCAATTCAGGGCGATTCATAAAAATTTGGAAACGATTTAAACCGATTTTGTTCAGTTTGATTCATTACAAATAGAAAATAGAACTGCAATGACTTCTTTTACTTTGTTGCTGAGAAGTAAAAGAGAAACAAATATAATTTCAAAACCATAATCTTTTTTTAGTTGGTGTAAAAGAGACAATAGATCAAGAACTACTGAACATAAATTCACATAACTTAAACTGAAGGCTTTACAATGTAGGCCCGATCTGTAGATAACTGATGATAATGACAATATGCCTGGAGATAAGTGATATTAATGACAATACACCTGTAGATAACTGATATTAGTGACAATACACCTGTTGATAACTGATATTAATGACAATACACCTGTTGAAAACTGATATTAATGACAATATGCCTGTAGATAACTGATTTTAATGACAATATACCTGTAGATAAGTGATATTAATGACAATACACCTGTAGATAAGTGATATTAATGACAATACACCTGTAGATAACTGATATTAATGGTATTCTACCTGTTGATAAATGATATTAATGGGAGGCTGAACTGCGCCACAATCACAGTCTGCCGTGAATGCAGGGCCGGCGAGGCTTTTATCAAGCACAGTGATGATGGGGATGGGCTGCATCCGGCTGCTGAGTGGCAGCAGCTGGAGCTGGAGCAACGATGCGTGGTGGAGGCGGGGGGCACAGGAGGGAATCCCCGTTCACATCAGGTCGGTCCTCCCTCGAGCCGGTCCCACAGGCGATGGTCGGCCAGACGCGCGCACACACTGACCCTCGTCCATAACAATGACAATACACCTGTAGATAACTGATATTAATGACAATACACCTGTAGATAACTGATATTAATGACAATGCACCTGTAGATAACTGATATTAATGATAATACACCTGTAGATAACTGATATTAATGACAATATACCTGTAGATAACTGATATTAATGACAATACACCTGTAGATAACTGATATTAATGACAATACGCCTATAGAAAACTGATATTAATGACAACACACCTGTAGATAACTGATATTAATGACAATACACCTGTAGATAACTGATATTAATGACAATACACCTGTAGATAACTGATATTAATGACAATACACCTATAGAAAACTGATATTAATGACAACACACCTGTAGATAACTGATATTAATGACAATACACCTGTAGATGACTCATACAGTCGTCTACAGTCTTTACAAGAGGTGTCCCGGAAGGACACATGCCTTAAGTAGACCACCAAAGTAGTGCAGTAGTGGTTCAAGGACATGACCCATTCCAAGTCCTGAACTAAACCATCAAGAGAACCTGTAGAGGAGCGTTCAGACCAGAGTGATGGTAGGAGATCATCCAAACAGACCCAGCTGGAGGCTTTGGTCCAGGAAGAACGGACCAGTACGCCACAGGAGACACAAGACAGACTGTGGACTTAGAAGAACGATTATCCTGAACAAATTAAAAAGTACTCTATTGGTTCTTAAGAAAATACATTGGACTGAATACACCTAGGGTATGAATAAATTTGAAGGTGATGTTTATTGGAAATCCACTAAAAAAATACTCCTGAATAAAATCTACAAATATCACTTATTGTTTTTCCTTCTAGTGTTTCACATACAGGTCAGAAACTGGATAAAACATATTATTTTTATGATTAAAAACAAAAAGTCACAAAAATGAATAATATGAGGACGGCTGTATATATATTGCGTCAATTAATTTCATAGTTTTATTCATTCATCAGTATCCTTTTACTTAGGAATACAATCTTTGTTGAGTGACGTCTGACAGTTAGACTCAACAAACATAGCAGACTACAGTGATAAAGTATTCACTTATTTTAAGGACACAATCCTTTTCATCATGTAAAGAAAGAATCTGTATGTATGTCACAAGACACTTTTTGTTCCACTGCCTTTAACGCAGTTACTGTAATAAAGACTACGACTCACTTTAGTACTAGTGTACACTCACGTTACCGCAGTGCTACATTGCTAAGTGCTACTAGCTTACATTAGCATTCTTACCTCCATCGGTGAGAACAGGTGTTTTCCTCCTGATCCTGGTGTTCCGATCTTCTTTTTACCTTCTACGTGATGATCCGCTGTTATGTTGTTCTTCTTGTCTTGTCCTTAAGGCAGTGGCTTTGGATATAAGCTTAAAAAAAGACTTTTCGTGTGGAGTCCGAGTGGTCTGAACTTCTCTCACTTCAGGCGAAGATTGAAAAGTGACGGTTAATGTGCGTTCGGGGTATATATGCCTGCAGTAGTGCAGTAACCTAGCAACAGTAGAAAAAGCGTATCCTTTAAATGTTCTTTCTCCTGCCGCCATACAAATGTGGAGTCGATGAGCGCATGCGCGATGGAGTCCGCTAATCCAGAAACTGTGAGCAATAAAATAATTCGGCAACTCTCTCTCTTTTTAAACTTTATTGAACATTGAGTAGAACAAAACCATTCAACGAAAAAAAAAACGTTTTGCCAGGAGGCTACTAACACTTTACAAGTTCAAAAAAAAGAAACAAAAATACACAAATGTACAGTTTCAATGGCTTTAGTGTTAGTGGACTTAATAGCGTGAATACCAATATAATATAACACAAAAATTACCTGAACTGCCCGAGTGCTTTTGCGACTATCTGAATGTCTCAATGTATGTTTTAATTCAATCACGTTGATTATGTGAAATATGACATCTAAATAAAAATAAAAAAAACACCAAATACCACTGACCGAGTCCATGAGAGTGAATACTGCGCATGCGCAGGCAGCTAACTCTCTTCGCTAGCTCTACACATCCAGCTGTTGAGATTTAACCACCATAACCACAATTAATGGAGTTTCAAAGTTAATATAATGTCAGTACAAATGTGGTTGTCAGTCGGTTTTATTTTAGTAGTTTTGCTGAACCTGGTGATGTTTGGTTAAATTCATTTGCCGATGTTTTGTGCTAATCAGTGGTGAAGCCTTTTCTAATTCAACCGGAGGTCAGCTTCTGCAGGGCTGAGCTCTTGACAGTAAAAGTTAAACTTCTAATCTATTATGAGTTAATGCAGGACAAATGTGTGTAATTTGGCGTTTGTAAGACCCGACTCATCCCCTAACACCTCTGTTTGAGTTTTGACTTGGCTAATGTTGCCTTTTTAATGAGAGTCCGTGCTAATGCTATAACATGCTAAGTTAACTATTCCTTTCTCCCAGTCTCCAGGTGTTGAGTTGAGACATGAGAAGAGCATGCAAACTACACTGAAAAGTCCCATTGGAATCGAATACAGGACTTCCCTGCTGTGAGGAACAGGGGCTATCCATTGCATCACCATGCCACCTGTTCACCTTAAATAGTGTAGGATGAGTTTGAGTACAACCAGGTACATAATGGCATGAAAAATGAGAATGTTGAAAACCCTGACAATACAGTGTATAAACATAAAACACATACATCGTTATCAGGATTCAGCAGAGTTTTATGACGAGCTGATCTTTTGAATCAGGTGTGTTGGAGCAGGGTGACATCTGCAAGAAAGTGGGCCCTGAGGACCAGGGTTGAAGACCCCTGCATTTAAATTTGCTCATGTAGGTCCAACCAGAATTATATTATGGATTTTCACCAAAAATCATGTGAAAATGGAGCACACTTTGAATTGATTGATTCAGATGACTGGTGTTGCCATGTTATATAACAAAGAAGGTTAGAATCATGACAAAAGTTTTGCTGATGTTCTCAATGAGTTTTCCAAAATTGAGTATCACTTTCACATGAATGAGTTTCTTGTTAAAATATAATATTGGCATTTGTTTTTCATGTTAAATGAAATAATGCTTTCCTGGTGATGTTTTTTTTTTTACAACGCTATGACATTAAGGTAAATTATTTTAAGAAACCTGAATGTAAAGTTTGACATCTTGCATAAAAAAAGAGATAAATTAAGAAATGATAATATAAGTATGAAAGTAAAATGTTTAGTGTACAAGAAGCTTGCTTCTAAAAATCTCAAGAGTTTATAGAAGCTCTTAAAAACTAATGGCATAACTATACCCAGTCACTTTGAACTTCCAGGAAATGTGGGTCTTGAAATACTTTTATAAAAGTTTTAACCATGAAGTAGCATTAAATGACTTTCCCATTAATAATTCTTCTGATCTTAATAATTAAACAGATCCAACATAATAACCTGTTTTCTTACCATTGATCACAGCTAACAGAGTAGATATAGAGAGTGCACAATTCAACCATTGTTTAGCTTTGCACAATTTATTGGATTGAGTCACCAGTGATTTTTTTCCCCCCTCTCCATTATCACGTCGGGGCGTCTCCATGTCGTCTTTTACACGTTCAAGTGGAGGAGTTTACTTCATCAGCAGCAACTTGTACCTCATGGGTGGTGTCATCGAAAGGAAAACCTACCTGAAAGCACAATAAGAATGTGAAAGAAAAGAAAGGTTCACAGCATGCTGTAATTCATTAATGTTTCTACATTTCATCACCCAAATCATGGAATATTGACGTTTTATCGTGTTAGGTAAAACATCTACATGAGTAAATAAATAAAATGAACAATTATTTAGGGTTTTAAATATCCATAACCTTTATCTTTCTCCCATTCCTTTACAAGAAGGCTTATAAAAGATGTAAAATGTGCAAAGATGTCAGCACAGACAGACAGAAAGCTTTTGAACTGCTCTTAGTCTGGCCCGTCACCAAAGAACTGTTTGCCATGGGAGACCCTACCAGAGGCATAAAGCTTCCCACAATATAGTTCTCGGATCATTCGGGCACACAAACTCCCCCACCACGGTAAGGTGGCAGTTCACGGGGGAGAGGAAGGAAGAAACGTAGGAAAAAGAGGTGCAAGAACAAGAAGCAGCAAAGTAGGAAGGAAGAAACGTAGAAAAAACAGACGGAAGGTGGGTGTACGGACACGGAATTACGGAAGCGGCAGTACGGAGGACATACGAACGCGGAAGGTGGATGTATGGAAGTGAAGTTTGTTTTATTTAATAGTGAGAGGAAGCAGGAGAAGAAAGGAGGCGGACAGGCAAAGTTTTTTTTTTTGTTATTTTTGGGGTTTTTTTAGAGTGAAAGAGAAGGATGAAGGAAGAGGAAGAAAGTGGACAGGCAGGGTTTTTTTTGGTTTTTGTTTTTTTTTAGAGTGAAAGAGAAGGATGAAGGAAGAGGAAGAAAGTGGACAGGCAGGGTTTTTTTTGGTTTTTGTTTTTTTTTAGAGTGAAAGAGAAGGATGAAGGAAGAGGAAGAAAGTGGACGGGTAGTTTGTTTTTGTTTTTTTTAGAGTGTAAGAGAAGGATGAAGGAAGAGGAAGAAAGTTGACAGGCAGTTTTTTTTGTTTTTTTTTTAGAGTGAAAGAGAAGGGTGTAGGAAGAGGAAGAAAGTGGACAGGCAGTTTTTTTTGTTTTTGTTTTTTTTAGAGTGAAAGAGGAGGATGAAGGAAGAGGAAGAAAGTGCACAGGCAGTTTTTTTTTAAGAGTGAATGAGAAGGGTGTAGGAAGAGTGGGAAGAACGTGGCGAGTGACAGGGGGCTAGGAGCGAGGAACGGAGCGAGCAACGGGGCAAGCGAAAGGAGGAACGGAGCGAGCGACAAAAGGCATTTTTTTTTAGACTAAGGGTGAAGGCCGTAAGAAGAGGGGGAAGTGGGTGGACAAGCAGGTGGCTGGCACCACCACTTTCCTCCAGCCTTCAAGTTTTATCCATCAAAATCGATGAAAAGGCGGACAAAAGGAAGTATAAAACGGCTGCCCGCAGAAAAATCTATCGCTCGACGGACCAATGGAAGTCGAGGGCGAGTGGGCGGAGGTAGCGGTGTGATGCTGACGACTGGAGGAAGCAGCGCAACGTGAGCAACCGAACGAAGTGGTGCGACGCTGGCGACTGGTGGCAACGTCACGGGGCGAGAGACTGGAGACACGGGGGAGAGGAAGGAAGAAACGTAGAAAAAACAGACGGAAGGTGCGTGTACGGACACGGAATTACGGAAGCGGCAGTACGGAGGCAGAAGGCGGACATACGAACGCGGAAGGTGGATGTATGGAAGTGAAGTTTGTTTTGTTTTATTTAACAGTGAGAGGAAGCAGGAAAAGAAAGGAGGCGGACAGGCAAAGTTTTTTTTTTGTTCTTTTTGGGTTTTTTTAGAGTGAAAGAGAAGGGTGTAGGAAGAGTGGGAAGAACGTGGCGAGTGACAGGGGGCTAGGAGCAAGCGACGGGGCAAGTGAAAGGAGGAACGGAGCGAGCGACAAAAGGCACAGGGCATTTTTTTTTTAGACTAAGAGTGAAGGCCGTAAGAAGAGGGGGAAGTGGGTGGACAAGCAGGTGGCTGGCACCACCACTTTCCTCCAGCCTTCAGGATTTATCCATCAAAATCGATGGCACGGCGGACAAAAGGAAGTATAAAACGGCTGCCCGCAGAAAAATCTATCGCTCGACGGACCAATGGAAGTCGAGGGCGAGCGCGTGTAGGTAGCGGTGTGATGCGGGCGACTGGAGGAAGCGGCGCAACGCGAGCAACTGGACGGAGTGGTGCGACGCTAGCGACTGGTGGCAACGTCACAGGGCGAGAGACTGGAGCAAGCGGCACAGGGTGAGAGACTGGACGCAGCGACCTGCGGCGAGTGGGCGGACGCAACAGCCCGCGGCGAGTGGGCGGACGTGCGGTGCGAATGGTTGGAGGCAGCGGTGCAACGAACGCGACCGGACGCAGCGGCACAGGGTAGGCGATCGGATGCAGCGGTGCGGGTTGGGTGGGCGGAGTCAGCGGCACAGGGTGAGAGATCGGACGCAGCGCTGCGGGGCGGGCCGTTGGACGCCTCGGTGCAGGGCGCGTTGTGGGAGGCAGCGGCACAGGGTGAGCGAACAAAGGCAGGGGGCAACCGGTCCGACGCGGCGGGCGAACGGTCGGAGACACATGGCGAGTTACCAAAACAGGAAGGCGGGAGGCCGGAGAGCGAGGGAGCAAAGGCAGGGGGCGAACGGTCCGACCCGGCGGGCGAGCGGTCAGAGACACGGAGCGGGTAGCCAAAACCGGAAGGCGGGAGGCCGGAAGGCGAGGGAGCGAAGGCAGGCGGCGAGTGGTCCGACCCGGCGGGCGAGCGGTCGGAGACACGGAGCGGGTAGCCAAAACCGGAAGGCGGGAGGCCGGAAGGCGGGAGGCCGGAAGGCGGGAGGCCGGAAGGCGAGGGAGCGAAGGCAGGCGGCGAGTGGTCCGACCCGGCGGGCGAGCGGTCGGAGACACGGAGCGAGTCGCCAAAACGGGAAGGCGGGAGGCCGGAGTGCGAGCAGGCGGAGAGGGAAGGAAAGCAGCCAGGGGAAGGGAGGAAGAGGGAATACTTACCTCTGGGGGCCTGGTCCATCCGCTGCTCCGTCGTCTCTGTAAAACAGAAATTCTAATATTAAACTTTTGGATCATTTGGTTGTGTTTTTTTATGGCAGGGTCATTATGTTTAAAACTCAATAATTCAACTCATCACCATATTTTTTCATCAATTCTTAATGTAAAAAAGAATTGATAAAATGACAATAGCTTCATGATCCATGAACATATTTCATTGAAAAACACTTTAACAATATTTATTTAAATAACGCTTCCAAAATCTTAAAAAATACATCAATAATATTCATGTCAGTTATGAATTCTGAAAGGTTGATGAACATAAGGTTGAATGGACGACTACAAATGAAATGTGGTTCAAGTGGCTACAAGTAAGTTTAATTATTTTCTGAGTGAAGTAGGATTTTTTTTTTCCTTTTAACTTTACATTTTTATCCCCACATTTATTTCTGCATTGCTTTCCATTTCAATGTTCTTCCTCTTTTGCATGTTTTCCTCTATTTATGTCTCACATTTATTTCTGTTACCCTTTTATTTCTCTGTTACCTATTTATTTTTGTCACCTATTTATTTCTATCATGTATTTATTTATTTTGTCATTAACTCTTTTGCTTTTCTCACTTTCACACTCAATTTCCTTTAGCTTTTTCAAATTCGGTATAAAAGTGAAAATATGTATTAACGAAACCATTTGGAGAAATAAATAGATATCAGATTCAAATCTCGATTCACAGACTACAATCCAATTCAGGGCGATTCATAAAAATTTGGAAACGATTTAAACCGATTTTGTTCAGTTTGATTCATTACAAATAGAAAATAGAACTGCAATGACTTCTTTTACTTTGTTGCTGAGAAGTAAAAGAGAAAAAAAATATAATTTCAAAACCATAATCTTATTTTAGTTGGTGTAAAAGAGACAATAGATCAAGAACTACTGAACATAAATTCACATAACTTAAACTGAAGGCTTTACAATGTAGGCCCGATCTGTAGATAACTGATGATAATGACAATATGCCTGGAGATAACTGATATTAATGACAATACACCTGTAGATAACTGATATTAATGACAATACACCTGTTGATAACTGATATTAATGACAATATGCCTGTAGATAACTGATTTTAATGACAATATACCTGTTGATAACTGATATTAATAACAATATGCCTGTAGATAACTGATTTTAATGACAATATACCTGTAGATAAGTGATATTAATGACAATACACCTGTAGATAAGTGATATTAATGACAATACACCTGTAGATAACTGATATTAATGGTATTCTACCTGTTGATAAATGATATTAACGGGAGGCTGAACTGCGCCACAATCACAGTCTGCCGTGAATGCAGGGCCGGCGAGGCTTTTATCAAGCACAGTGATGACGGGGATGGGCTGCATCCGGCTGCTGAGTGGCAGCAGCTGGAGCTGGAGCAACGATGCGTGGTGGAGGCGGGGGGCACAGGAGGGAATCCCCGTTCACATCAGGTCGGTCCTCCCTCGAGCCGGTCCCACAGGCGATGGTCGGCCAGACGCGCGCACACACTGACCCTCGTCCATAACAATGACAATACACCTGTAGATAACTGATATTAATGACAATACACCTGTAGATAACTGATATTAATGACAATGCACCTGTAGATAACTGATATTAATGATAATACACCTGTAGATAACTGATATTAATGACAATATACCTGTAGATAACTGATATTAATGACAATACACCTGTAGATAACTGATATTAATGACAATACGCCTATAGAAAACTGATATTAATGACAACACACCTGTAGATAACTGATATTAATGACAATACACCTGTAGATGACTCATACAGTCGTCTACAGTCTTTACAAGAGGTGTCCCGGAAGGACACATGCCTTAAGTAGACCACCAAAGTAGTGCAGTAGTGGTTCAAGGACATGACCCATTCCAAGTCCTGAACTAAACCATCAAGAGAACCTGTAGAGGAGCGTTCAGACCAGAGTGATGGTAGGAGATCATCCAAACAGACCCAGCTGGAGGCTTTGGTCCAGGAAGAACGGACCAGTACCCCACAGGAGACACAAGACAGACTGTGGACTTAGAAGAACGATTATCCTGAACAAATTAAAAAGTACTCTATTGGTTCTTAAGAAAATACATTGGACTGAATACACCTAGGGTATGAATAAATTTGAAGGTGATGTTTATTGGAAATCCACTAAAAAAATACTCCTGAATAAAATCTACAAATATCACTTATTGTTGTTCCTTCTAGTGTTTCACATACAGGTCAGAAACTGGATAAAACATATTATTTTTATGATTAAAAACAAAAAGTCACAAAAATGAATAATATGAGGACGGCTGTATATATATTGCGTCAATTAATTTCATAGTTTTATTCATTCATCAGTATCCTTTTACTTAGGAATACAATCTTTGTTGAGTGACGTCTGACAGTTAGACTCAACAAACATAGCAGACTACAGTGATAAAGTATTCACTTATTTTAAGGACACAATCCTTTTCATCATGTAAAGAAAGAATCTGTATGTATGTCACAAGACACTTTTTGTTCCACTGCCTTTAACGCAGTTACTGTAATAAAGACTACGACTCACTTTAGTACTAGTGTACACTCACGTTACCGCAGTGCTACATTGCTAAGTGCTACTAGCTTACATTAGCATTCTTACCTCCATCGGTGAGAACAGGTGTTTTCCTCCTGATCCTGGTGTTCCGATCTTCTTTTTACCTTCTACGTGATGATCCGCTGTTATGTTGTTCTTCTTGTCTTGTCCTTAAGGCAGTGGCTTTGGATATAAGCTTAAAAAAAGACTTTTCGTGTGGAGTCCGAGTGGTCTGAACTTCTCTCACTTCAGGCGAAGATTGAAAAGTGACGGTTAATGTGCGTTCGGGGTATATATGCCTGCAGTAGTGCAGTAACCTAGCAACAGTAGAAAAAGCGTATCCTTTAAATGTTCTTTCTCCTGCCGCCATACAAATGTGGAGTCGATGAGCGCATGCGCGATGGAGTCCGCTAATCCAGAAACTGTGAGCAATAAAATAATTCGGCAACTCTCTCTCTTTTTAAACTTTATTGAACATTGAGTAGAACAAAACCATTCAACGAAAAAAAAACGTTTTGCCAGGAGGCTACTAACACTTTACAAGTTCAAAAAAAAGAAACAAAAATACACAAATGTACAGTTTCAATGGCTTTAGTGTTAGTGGACTTAATAGCGTGAATACCAATATAATATAACACAAAAATTACCTGAACTGCCCGAGTGCTTTTGCGACTATCTGAATGTCTCAATGTATGTTTTAATTCAATCACGTTGATTATGTGAAATATGACATCTAAATAAAAATAAAAAAACACCAAATACCACTGACCGAGTCCATGAGAGTGAATACTGCGCATGCGCAGGCAGCTAACTCTCTTCGCTAGCTCTACACATCCAGCTGTTGAGATTTAACCACCATAACCACAATTAATGGAGTTTCAAAGTTAATATAATGTCAGTACAAATGTGGTTGTCAGTCGGTTTTATTTTAGTAGTTTTGCTGAACCTGGTGATGTTTGGTTAAATTCATTTGCCGATGTTTTGTGCTAATCAGTGGTGAAGCCTTTTCTAATTCAACCGGAGGTCAGCTTCTGCAGGGCTGAGCTCTTGACAGTAAAAGTTAAACTTCTAATCTATTATGAGTTAATGCAGGACAAATGTGTGTAATTTGGCGTTTGTAAGACCCGACTCATCCCCTAACACCTCTGTTTGAGTTTTGACTTGGCTAATGTTGCCTTTTTAATGAGAGTCCGTGCTAATGCTATAACATGCTAAGTTAACTATTCCTTTCTCCCAGTCTCCAGGTGTTGAGTTGAGACATGAGAAGAGCATGCAAACTACACTGAAAAGTCCCATTGGAATCGAATACAGGACCTCCCTGCTGTGAGGAACAGGGGCTATCCATTGCATCACCATGCCACCTGTTCACCTTAAATAGTGTAGGATGAGTTTGAGTACAACCAGGTACATAATGGCATGAAAAATGAGAATGTTGAAAACCCTGACAATACAGTGTATAAACATAAAACACATACATCGTTATCAGGATTCAGCAGAGTTTTATGACGAGCTGATCTTTTGAATCAGGTGTGTTGGAGCAGGGTGACATCTGCAAGAAAGTGGGCCCTGAGGACCAGGGTTGAAGACCCCTGCATTTAAATTTGCTCATGTAGGTCCAACCAGAATTATATTATGGATTTTCACCAAAAATCATGTGAAAATGGAGCACACTTTGAATTGATTGATTCAGATGACTGGTGTTGCCATGTTATATAACAAAGAAGGTTAGAATCATGACAAAAGTTTTGCTGATGTTCTCAATGAGTTTTTCAAAATTGAGTATCACTTTCACATGAATGAGTTTCTTGTTAAAATATAATATTGGCATTTGTTTTTCATGTTAAATGAAATAATGCTTTCCTGGTGATGTTTTTTTTTTACAACGCTATGACATTAAGGTAAATTATTTTAAGAAACCTGAATGTAAAGTTTGACATCTTGCATAAAAAAAGAGATAAATTAAGAAATGATAATATAAGTATGAAAGTAAAATGTTTAGTGTACAAGAAGCTTGCTTCTAAAAATCTCAAGAGTTTATAGAAGCTCTTAAAAACTAATGGCATAACTATACCCAGTCACTTTGAACTTCCAGGAAATGTGGGTCTTGAAATACTTTTATAAAAGTTTTAACCATGAAGTAGCATTAAATGACTTTCCCATTAATAATTCTTCTGATCTTAATAATTAAACAGATCCAACATAATAACCTGTTTTCTTACCATTGATCACAGCTAACAGAGTAGATATAGAGAGTGCACAATTCAACCATTGTTTAGCTTTGCACAATTTATTGGATTGAGTCACCAGTGATTTTTTTCCCCCCTCTCCATTATCACGTCGGGGCGTCTCCATGTCGTCTTTTACACGTTCAAGTGGAGGAGTTTACTTCATCAGCAGCAACTTGTACCTCATGGGTGGTGTCATCGAAAGGAAAACCTACCTGAAAGCACAATAAGAATGTGAAAGAAAAGAAAGGTTCACAGCATGCTGTAATTCATTAATGTTTCTACATTTCATCACCCAAATCATGGAATATTGACGTTTTATCGTGTTAGGTAAAACATCTACATGAGTAAATAAATAAAATGAACAATTATTTAGGGTTTTAAATATCCATAACCTTTATCTTTCTCCCATTCCTTTACAAGAAGGCTTATAAAAGATGTAAAATGTGCAAAGATGTCAGCACAGACAGACAGAAAGCTTTTGAACTGCTCTTAGTCTGGCCCGTCACCAAAGAACTGTTTGCCATGGGAGACCCTACCAGAGGCATAAAGCTTCCCACAATATAGTTCTCGGATCATTCGGGCACACAAACTCCCCCACCACGGTAAGGTGGCAGTTCACGGGGGAGAGGAAGGAAGAAACGTAGGAAAAAGAGGTGCAAGAACAAGAAGCAGCAAAGTAGGAAGGAAGAAACGTAGAAAAAACAGACGGAAGGTGGGTGTACGGACACGGAATTACGGAAGCGGCAGTACGGAGGACATACGAACGCGGAAGGTGGATGTATGGAAGTGAAGTTTGTTTTATTTAATAGTGAGAGGAAGCAGGAGAAGAAAGGAGGCGGACAGGCAAAGTTTTTTTTTTTGTTATTTTTGGGGTTTTTTTAGAGTGAAAGAGAAGGATGAAGGAAGAGGAAGAAAGTGGACAGGCAGGGTTTTTTTTGGTTTTTGTTTTTTTTTAGAGTGAAAGAGAAGGATGAAGGAAGAGGAAGAAAGTGGACAGGCAGGGTTTTTTTTGGTTTTTGTTTTTTTTTAGAGTGAAAGAGAAGGATGAAGGAAGAGGAAGAAAGTGGACGGGTAGTTTGTTTTTGTTTTTTTTAGAGTGTAAGAGAAGGATGAAGGAAGAGGAAGAAAGTTGACAGGCAGTTTTTTTTGTTTTTTTTTTAGAGTGAAAGAGAAGGGTGTAGGAAGAGGAAGAAAGTGGACAGGCAGTTTTTTTTGTTTTTGTTTTTTTTAGAGTGAAAGAGGAGGATGAAGGAAGAGGAAGAAAGTGCACAGGCAGTTTTTTTTTAAGAGTGAATGAGAAGGGTGTAGGAAGAGTGGGAAGAACGTGGCGAGTGACAGGGGGCTAGGAGCGAGGAACGGAGCGAGCAACGGGGCAAGCGAAAGGAGGAACGGAGCGAGCGACAAAAGGCATTTTTTTTTAGACTAAGGGTGAAGGCCGTAAGAAGAGGGGGAAGTGGGTGGACAAGCAGGTGGCTGGCACCACCACTTTCCTCCAGCCTTCAAGTTTTATCCATCAAAATCGATGAAAAGGCGGACAAAAGGAAGTATAAAACGGCTGCCCGCAGAAAAATCTATCGCTCGACGGACCAATGGAAGTCGAGGGCGAGTGGGCGGAGGTAGCGGTGTGATGCTGACGACTGGAGGAAGCGGCGCAACGTGAGCAACCGAACGAAGTGGTGCGCCGCTGGCGACTGGTGGCAACGTCACGGGGCGAGAGACTGGAGACACGGGGGAGAGGAAGGAAGAAACGTAGAAAAAACAGACGGAAGGTGCGTGTACGGACACGGAATTACGGAAGCGGCAGTACGGAGGCAGAAGGCGGACATACGAACGCGGAAGGTGGATGTATGGAAGTGAAGTTTGTTTTGTTTTATTTAACAGTGAGAGGAAGCAGGAAAAGAAAGGAGGCGGACAGGCAAAGTTTTTTTTTTGTTCTTTTTGGGTTTTTTTAGAGTGAAAGAGAAGGGTGTAGGAAGAGTGGGAAGAACGTGGCGAGTGACAGGGGGCTAGGAGCAAGCGACGGGGCAAGTGAAAGGAGGAACGGAGCGAGCGACAAAAGGCACGGGGCATTTTTTTTTTAGACTAAGAGTGAAGGCCGTAAGAAGAGGGGGAAGTGGGTGGACAAGCAGGTGGCTGGCACCACCACTTTCCTCCAGCCTTCAAGTTTTATCCATCAAAATCGATGAAAAGGCGGACAAAAGGAAGTATAAAACGGCTGCCCGCAGAAAAATCTATCGCTCGACGGACCAATGGAAGTCGAGGGCGAGTGGGCGGAGGTAGCGGTGTGATGCGGGCGACTGGAGGAAGCAGCGCAACGTGAGCAACCGAACGAAGTGGTGTGACGCTGGCGACTGGTGGCAACGTCACGGGGCGAGAGACTGGAGACACGGGGGAGAGGAAGGAAGAAACGTAGAAAAAACAGACGGAAGGTGCGTGTACGGACACGGAATTACGGAAGCGGCAGTACGGAGGCAGAAGGCGGACATACGAACGCGGAAGGTGGATGTATGGAAGTGAAGTTTGTTTTGTTTTATTTAACAGTGAGAGGAAGCAGGAAAAGAAAGGAGGCGGACAGGCAAAGTTTTTTTTTTGTTCTTTTTGGGGTTTTTTAGAGTGAAAGAGAAGGGTGTAGGAAGAGTGGGAAGAACGTGGCGAGTGACAGGGGGCTAGGAGCAAGCGACGGGGCAAGTGAAAGGAGGAACGGAGCGAGCGACAAAAGGCACGGGGCATTTTTTTTTTAGACTAAGAGTGAAGGCCGTAAGAAGAGGGGGAAGTGGGTGGACAAGCAGGTGGCTGGCACCACCACTTTCCTCCAGCCTTCAGGATTTATCCATCAAAATCGATGGCACGGCGGACAAAAGGAAGTATAAAACGGCTGCCCGCAGAAAAATCTATCGCTCGACGGACCAATGGAAGTCGAGGGCGAGCGCGTGTAGGTAGCGGTGTGATGCGGGCGACTGGAGGAAGCGGCGCAACGCGAGCAACTGGACGGAGTGGTGCGACGCTAGCGACTGGTGGCAACGTCACAGGGCGAGAGACTGGAGCAAGCGGCACAGGGTGAGAGACTGGACGCAGCGACCTGCGGCGAGTGGGCGGACGCAACAGCCCGCGGCGAGTGGGCGGACGTGCGGTGCGAATGGTTGGAGGCAGCGGTGCAACGAACGCGACCGGACGCAGCGGCACAGGGTAGGCGATCGGATGCAGCGGTGCGGGTTGGGTGGGCGGAGTCAGCGGCACAGGGTGAGAGATCGGACGCAGCGCTGCGGGGCGGGCCGTTGGACGCCTCGGTGCAGGGCGCGTTGTGGGAGGCAGCGGCACAGGGTGAGCGAACAAAGGCAGGGGGCAACCGGTCCGACGCGGCGGGCGAACGGTCGGAGACACATGGCGAGTTACCAAAACAGGAAGGCGGGAGGCCGGAGAGCGAGGGAGCAAAGGCAGGGGGCGAACGGTCCGACCCGGCGGGCGAGCGGTCAGAGACACGGAGCGGGTAGCCAAAACCGGAAGGCGGGAGGCCGGAAGGCGAGGGAGCGAAGGCAGGCGGCGAGTGGTCCGACCCGGCGGGCGAGCGGTCGGAGACACGGAGCGGGTAGCCAAAACCGGAAGGCGGGAGGCCGGAAGGCGGGAGGCCGGAAGGCGAGGGAGCGAAGGCAGGCGGCGAGTGGTCCGACCCGGCGGGCGAGCGGGCGGAGACACGGAGCGAGTCGCCAAAACGGGAAGGCGGGAGGCCGGAGTGCGAGCAGGCGGAGAGGGAAGGAAAGCAGCCAGGGGAAGGGAGGAAGAGGGAATACTTACCTCCGGGGGCCTGGTCCATCCGCTGCTCCGTCGTCTCTGTAAAACAGAAATTCTAATATTAAACTTTTGGATCATTTGGTTGTGTTTTTTTATGGCAGGGTCATTATGTTTAAAACTCAATAATTCAACTCATCACCATATTTTTTCATCAATTCTTAATGTAAAAAAGAATTGATAAAATGACAATAGCTTCATGATCCATGAACATATTTCATTGAAAAACACTTTAACAATATTTATTTAAATAACGCTTCCAAAATCTTAAAAAATACATCAATAATATTCATGTCAGTTATGAATTCTGAAAGGTTGATGAACATAAGGTTGAATGGACGACTACAAATGAAATGTGGTTCAAGTGGCTACAAGTAAGTTTAATTATTTTCTGAGTGAAGTAGGATTTTTTTTTTCCTTTTAACTTTACATTTTTATCCCCACATTTATTTCTGCATTGCTTTCCATTTCAATGTTCTTCCTCTTTTGCATGTTTTCCTCTATTTATGTCTCACATTTATTTCTGTTACCCTTTTATTTCTCTGTTACCTATTTATTTTTGTCACCTATTTATTTCTATCATGTATTTATTTATTTTGTCATTAACTCTTTTGCTTTTCTCACTTTCACACTCAATTTCCTTTAGCTTTTTCAAATTCGGTATAAAAGTGAAAATATGTATTAACGAAACCATTTGGAGAAATAAATAGATATCAGATTCAAATCTCGATTCACAGACTACAATCCAATTCAGGGCGATTCATAAAAATTTGGAAACGATTTAAACCGATTTTGTTCAGTTTGATTCATTACAAATAGAAAATAGAACTGCAATGACTTCTTTTACTTTGTTGCTGAGAAGTAAAAGAGAAAAAAAATATAATTTCAAAACCATAATCTTATTTTAGTTGGTGTAAAAGAGACAATAGATCAAGAACTACTGAACATAAATTCACATAACTTAAACTGAAGGCTTTACAATGTAGGCCCGATCTGTAGATAACTGATGATAATGACAATATGCCTGGAGATAACTGATATTAATGACAATACACCTGTAGATAACTGATATTAATGACAATACACCTGTTGATAACTGATATTAATGACAATATGCCTGTAGATAACTGATTTTAATGACAATATACCTGTAGATAAGTGATATTAATGACAATACACCTGTAGATAAGTGATATTAATGACAATACACCTGTAGATAAGTGATATTAATGACAATACACCTGTAGATAACTGATATTAATGGTATTCTACCTGTTGATAAATGATATTAACGGGAGGCTGAACTGCGCCACAATCACAGTCTGCCGTGAATGCAGGGCCGGCGAGGCTTTTATCAAGCACAGTGATGATGGGGATGGGCTGCATCCGGCTGCTGAGTGGCAGCAGCTGGAGCTGGAGCAACGATGCGTGGTGGAGGCGGGGGGCACAGGAGGGAATCCCCGTTCACATCAGGTCGGTCCTCCCTCGAGCCGGTCCCACAGGCGATGGTCGGCCAGACGCGCGCACACACTGACCCTCGTCCATAACAATGACAATACACCTGTAGATAACTGATATTAATGACAATACACCTGTAGATAACTGATATTAATGACAATGCACCTGTAGATAACTGATATTAATGATAATACACCTGTAGATAACTGATATTAATGACAATATACCTGTAGATAACTGATATTAATGACAATACACCTGTAGATAACTGATATTAATGACAATACGCCTATAGAAAACTGATATTAATGACAACACACCTGTAGATAACTGATATTAATGACAATACACCTGTAGATAACTGATATTAATGACAATACACCTGTAGATAACTGATATTAATGACAATACGCCTATAGAAAACTGATATTAATGACAACACACCTGTAGATAACTGATATTAATGACAATACACCTGTAGATGACTCATACAGTCGTCTACAGTCTTTACAAGAGGTGTCCCGGAAGGACACATGCCTTAAGTAGACCACCAAAGTAGTGCAGTAGTGGTTCAAGGACATGACCCATTCCAAGTCCTGAACTAAACCATCAAGAGAACCTGTAGAGGAGCGTTCAGACCAGAGTGATGGTAGGAGATCATCCAAACAGACCCAGCTGGAGGCTTTGGTCCAGGAAGAACGGACCAGTACGCCACAGGAGACACAAGACAGACTGTGGACTTAGAAGAACGATTATCCTGAACAAATTAAAAAGTACTCTATTGGTTCTTAAGAAAATACATTGGACTGAATACACCTAGGGTATGAATAAATTTGAAGGTGATGTTTATTGGAAATCCACTAAAAAAATACTCCTGAATAAAATCTACAAATATCACTTATTGTTTTTCCTTCTAGTGTTTCACATACAGGTCAGAAACTGGATAAAACATATTATTTTTAGGATTAAAAACAAAAAGTCACAAAAATGAATAATATGAGGACAGCTGTATATATATTGCGTCAATTAATTTCATAGTTTTATTCATTCATCAGTATCCTTTTACTTAGGAATACAATCTTTGTTGAGTGACGTCTGACAGTTAGACTCAACAAACATAGCAGACTACAGTGATAAAGTATTCACTTATTTTAAGGACACAATCCTTTTCATCATGTAAAGAAAGAATCTGTATGTATGTCACAAGACACTTTTTGTTCCACTGCCTTTCACGCAGTTACTGTAATAAAGACTACGACTCACTTTAGTACTAGTGTACACTCACGTTACCGCAGTGCTACATTGCTAAGTGCTACTAGCTTACATTAGCATTCTTACCTCCATCGGTGAGAACAGGTGTTTTCCTCCTGATCCTGGTGTTCCGATCTTCTTTTTACCTTCTACGTGATGATCCGCTGTTATGTTGTTCTTCTTGTCTTGTCCTTAAGGCAGTGGCTTTGGATATAAGCTTAAAAAAAGACTTTTCGTGTGGAGTCCGAGTGGTCTGAACTTCTCTCACTTCAGGCGAAGATTGAAAAGTGACGGTTAATGTGCGTTCGGGGTATATATGCCTGCAGTAGTGCAGTAACCTAGCAACAGTAGAAAAAGCGTATCCTTTAAATGTTCTTTCTCCTGCCGCCATACAAATGTGGAGTCGATGAGCGCATGCGCGATGGAGTCCGCTAATCCAGAAACTGTGAGCAATAAAATAATTCGGCAACTCTCTCTCTTTTTAAACTTTATTGAACATTGAGTAGAACAAAACCATTCAACGAAAAAAAAACGTTTTGCCAGGAGGCTACTAACACTTTACAAGTTCAAAAAAAAGAAACAAAAATACACAAATGTACAGTTTCAATGGCTTTAGTGTTAGTGGACTTAATAGCGTGAATACCAATATAATATAACACAAAAATTACCTGAACTGCCCGAGTGCTTTTGCGACTATCTGAATGTCTCAATGTATGTTTTAATTCAATCACGTTGATTATGTGAAATATGACATCTAAATAAAAATAAAAAAAACACCAAATACCACTGACCGAGTCCATGAGAGTGAATACTGCGCATGCGCAGGCAGCTAACTCTCTTCGCTAGCTCTACACATCCAGCTGTTGAGATTTAACCACCATAACCACAATTAATGGAGTTTCAAAGTTAATATAATGTCAGTACAAATGTGGTTGTCAGTCGGTTTTATTTTAGTAGTTTTGCTGAACCTGGTGATGTTTGGTTAAATTCATTTGCCGATGTTTTGTGCTAATCAGTGGTGAAGCCTTTTCTAATTCAACCGGAGGTCAGCTTCTGCAGGGCTGAGCTCTTGACAGTAAAAGTTAAACTTCTAATCTATTATGAGTTAATGCAGGACAAATGTGTGTAATTTGGCGTTTGTAAGACCCGACTCATCCCCTAACACCTCTGTTTGAGTTTTGACTTGGCTAATGTTGCCTTTTTAATGAGAGTCCGTGCTAATGCTATAACATGCTAAGTTAACTGTTCCTTTCTCCCAGTCTCCAGGTGTTGAGTTGAGACATGAGAAGAGCATGCAAACTACACTGAAAAGTCCCATTGGAATCAAATACAGGACCTCCCTGCTGTGAGGAACAGGGGCTATCCATTGCATCACCATGCCACCTGTTCACCTTAAATAGTGTAGGATGAGTTTGAGTACAACCAGGTACATAATGGCATGAAAAATGAGAATGTTGAAAACCCTGACAATACAGTGTATAAACATAAAACACATACATCGTTATCAGGATTCAGCAGAGTTTTATGACGAGCTGATCTTTTGAATCAGGTGTGTTGGAGCAGGGTGACATCTGCAAGAAAGTGGGCCCTGAGGACCAGGGTTGAAGACCCCTGCATTTAAATTTGCTCATGTAGGTCCAACCAGAATTATATTATGGATTTTCACCAAAAATCATGTGAAAATGGAGCACACTTTGAATTGATTGATTCAGATGACTGGTGTTGCCATGTTATATAACAAAGAAGGTTAGAATCATGACAAAAGTTTTGCTGATGTTCTCAATGAGTTTTCCAAAATTGAGTATCACTTTCACATGAATGAGTTTCTTGTTAAAATATAATATTGGCATTTGTTTTTCATGTTAAATGAAATAATGCTTTCCTGGTGATGTTTTTTTTTTTTACAACGCTATGACATTAAGGTGAATTATTTTAAGAAACCTGAATGTAAAGTTTGACATCTTGCATAAAAAAAGAGATAAATTAAGAAATGATAATATAAGTATGAAAGTAAAATGTTTAGTGTACAAGAAGCTTGCTTCTAAAAATCTCAAGAGTTTATAGAAGCTCTTAAAAACTAATGGCATAACTATACCCAGTCACTTTGAACTTCCAGGAAATGTGGGTCTTGAAATACTTTTATAAAAGTTTTAACCATGAAGTAGCATTAAATGACTTTCCCATTAATAATTCTTCTGATCTTAATAATTAAACAGATCCAACATAATAACCTGTTTTCTTACCATTGATCACAGCTAACAGAGTAGATATAGAGAGTGCACAATTCAACCATTGTTTAGCTTTGCACAATTTATTGGATTGAGTCACCAGTGATTTTTTCCCCCCTCTCCATTATCACGTCGGGGCGTCTCCATGTCGTCTTTTACACGTTCAAGTGGAGGAGTTTACTTCATCAGCAGCAACTTGTACCTCATGGGTGGTGTCATCGAAAGGAAAACCTACCTGAAAGCACAATAAGAATGTGAAAGAAAAGAAAGGTTCACAGCATGCTGTAATTCATTAATGTTTCTACATTTCATCACCCAAATCATGGAATATTGACGTTTTATCGTGTTAGGTAAAACATCTACATGAGTAAATAAATAAAATGAACAATTATTTAGGGTTTTAAATATCCATAACCTTTATCTTTCTCCCATTCCTTTACAAGAAGGCTTATAAAAGATGTAAAATGTGCAAAGATGTCAGCACAGACAGACAGAAAGCTTTTGAACTGCTCTTAGTCTGGCCCGTCACCAAAGAACTGTTTGCCATGGGAGACCCTACCAGAGGCATAAAGCTTCCCACAATATAGTTCTCGGATCATTCGGGCACACAAACTCCCCCACCACGGTAAGGTGGCAGTTCACGGGGGAGAGGAAGGAAGAAACGTAGGAAAAAGAGGTGCAAGAACAAGAAGCAGCAAAGTAGGAAGGAAGAAACGTAGAAAAAACAGACGGAAGGTGGGTGTACGGACACGGAATTACGGAAGCGGCAGTACGGAGGACATACGAACGCGGAAGGTGGATGTATGGAAGTGAAGTTTGTTTTATTTAATAGTGAGAGGAAGCAGGAGAAGAAAGGAGGCGGACAGGCAAAGTTTTTTTTTTTGTTATTTTTGGGTTTTTTTTAGAGTGAAAGAGAAGGATGAAGGAAGAGGAAGAAAGTGGACAGGCAGGGTTTTTTTTGGTTTTTGTTTTTTTTTAGAGTGAAAGAGAAGGATGAAGGAAGAGGAAGAAAGTGGACAGGCAGGGTTTTTTTTGGTTTTTGTTTTTTTTAGAGTGAAAGAGAAGGATGAAGGAAGAGGAAGAAAGTGGACGGGTAGTTTGTTTTTGATTTTTTTAGAGTGTGAGAGAAGGATGAAGGAAGAGGAAGAAAGTTGACAGGCAGTTTTTTTTGTTTTTTGTTTTAGAGTGAAAGAGAAGGGTGTAGGAAGAGGAAGAAAGTGGACAGGCAGTTTTTTTTGTTTTTGTTTTTTTTAGAGTGAAAGAGGAGGATGAAGGAAGAGGAAGAAAGTGCACAGGCAGTTTTTTTTTAAGAGTGAATGAGAAGGGTGTAGGAAGAGTGGGAAGAACGTGGCGAGTGACAGGGGGCTAGGAGCGAGGAACGGAGCGAGCAACGGGGCAAGCGAAAGGAGGAACGGAGCGAGCGACAAAAGGCATTTTTTTTTAGACTAAGGGTGAAGGCCGTAAGAAGAGGGGGAAGTGGGTGGACAAGCAGGTGGCTGGCACCACCACTTTCCTCCAGCCTTCAAGTTTTATCCATCAAAATCGATGAAAAGGCGGACAAAAGGAAGTATAAAACGGCTGCCCGCAGAAAAATCTATCGCTCGACGGACCAATGGAAGTCGAGGGCGAGTGGGCGGAGGTAGCGGTGTGATGCTGACGACTGGAGGAAGCAGCGCAACGTGAGCAACCGAACGAAGTGGTGTGACGCTGGCGACTGGTGGCAACGTCACGGGGCGAGAGACTGGAGACACGGGGGAGAGGAAGGAAGAAACGTAGAAAAAACAGACGGAAGGTGCGTGTACGGACACGGAATTACGGAAGCGGCAGTACGGAGGCAGAAGGCGGACATACGAACGCGGAAGGTGGATGTATGGAAGTGAAGTTTGTTTTGTTTTATTTAACAGTGAGAGGAAGCAGGAAAAGAAAGGAGGCGGACAGGCAAAGTTTTTTTTTTGTTCTTTTTGGGTTTTTTTAGAGTGAAAGAGAAGGGTGTAGGAAGAGTGGGAAGAACGTGGCGAGTGACAGGGGGCTAGGAGCAAGCGACGGGGCAAGTGAAAGGAGGAACGGAGCGAGCGACAAAAGGCACGGGGCATTTTTTTTTTAGACTAAGAGTGAAGGCCGTAAGAAGAGGGGGAAGTGGGTGGACAAGCAGGTGGCTGGCACCACCACTTTCCTCCAGCCTTCAGGATTTATCCATCAAAATCGATGGCACGGCGGACAAAAGGAAGTATAAAACGGCTGCCTGCAGAAAAATCTATCGCTCGACGGACCAATGGAAGTCGAGGGCGAGCGCGTGTAGGTAGCGGTGTGATGCGGGCGACTGGAGGAAGCGGCGCAACGCGAGCAACTGGACGGAGTGGTGCGACGCTAGCGACTGGTGGCAACGTCACAGGGCGAGAGACTGGAGCAAGCGGCACAGGGTGAGAGACTGGACGCAGCGACCTGCGGCGAGTGGGCGGACGCAACAGCCCGCGGCGAGTGGGCGGACGTGCGGTGCGAATGGTTGGAGGCAGCGGTGCAACGAACGCGACCGGACGCAGCGGCACAGGGTAGGCGATCGGATGCAGCGGTGCGGGTTGGGTGGGCGGAGTCAGCGGCACAGGGTGAGAGATCGGACGCAGCGCTGCGGGGCGGGCCGTTGGACGCCTCGGTGCAGGGCGCGTTGTGGGAGGCAGCGGCACAGGGTGAGCGAACAAAGGCAGGGGGCAACCGGTCCGACGCGGCGGGCGAACGGTCGGAGACACATGGCGAGTTACCAAAACAGGAAGGCGGGAGGCCGGAGAGCGAGGGAGCAAAGGCAGGGGGCGAACGGTCCGACCCGGCGGGCGAGCGGTCAGAGACACGGAGCGGGTAGCCAAAACCGGAAGGCGGGAGGCCGGAAGGCGAGGGAGCGAAGGCAGGCGGCGAGTGGTCCGACCCGGCGGGCGAGCGGTCGGAGACACGGAGCGGGTAGCCAAAACCGGAAGGCGGGAGGCCGGAAGGCGGGAGGCCGGAAGGCGGGAGGCCGGAAGGCGAGGGAGCGAAGGCAGGCGGCGAGTGGTCCGACCCGGCGGGCGAGCGGTCGGAGACACGGAGCGAGTCGCCAAAACGGGAAGGCGGGAGGCCGGAGTGCGAGCAGGCGGAGAGGGAAGGAAAGCAGCCAGGGGAAGGGAGGAAGAGGGAATACTTACCTCCGGGGGCCTGGTCCATCCGCTGCTCCGTCGTCTCTGTAAAACAGAAATTCTAATATTAAACTTTTGGATCATTTGGTTGTGTTTTTTTATGGCAGGGTCATTATGTTTAAAACTCAATAATTCAACTCATCACCATATTTTTTCATCAATTCTTAATGTAAAAAAGAATTGATAAAATGACAATAGCTTCATGATCCATGAACATATTTCATTGAAAAACACTTTAACAATATTTATTTAAATAACGCTTCCAAAATCTTAAAAAATACATCAATAATATTCATGTCAGTTATGAATTCTGAAAGGTTGATGAACATAAGGTTGAATGGACGACTACAAATGAAATGTGGTTCAAGTGGCTACAAGTAAGTTTAATTATTTTCTGAGTGAAGTAGGATTTTTTTTTTCCTTTTAACTTTACATTTTTATCCCCACATTTATTTCTGCATTGCTTTCCATTTCAATGTTCTTCCTCTTTTGCATGTTTTCCTCTATTTATGTCTCACATTTATTTCTGTTACCCTTTTATTTCTCTGTTACCTATTTATTTTTGTCACCTATTTATTTCTATCATGTATTTATTTATTTTGTCATTAACTCTTTTGCTTTTCTCACTTTCACACTCAATTTCCTTTAGCTTTTTCAAATTCGGTATAAAAGTGAAAATATGTATTAACGAAACCATTTGGAGAAATAAATAGATATCAGATTCAAATCTCGATTCACAGACTACAATCCAATTCAGGGCGATTCATAAAAATTTGGAAACGATTTAAACCGATTTTGTTCAGTTTGATTCATTACAAATAGAAAATAGAACTGCAATGACTTCTTTTACTTTGTTGCTGAGAAGTAAAAGAGAAAAAAAATATAATTTCAAAACCATAATCTTATTTTAGTTGGTGTAAAAGAGACAATAGATCAAGAACTACTGAACATAAATTCACATAACTTAAACTGAAGGCTTTACAATGTAGGCCCGATCTGTAGATAACTGATGATAATGACAATATGCCTGGAGATAAGTGATATTAATGACAATACACCTGTAGATAACTGATATTAATGACAATACACCTGTTGATAACTGATATTAATGACAATATGCCTGTAGATAACTGATTTTAATGACAATATACCTGTTGATAACTGATATTAATAACAATATGCCTGTAGATAACTGATTTTAATGACAATATACCTGTAGATAAGTGATATTAATGACAATACACCTGTAGATAAGTGATATTAATGACAATACACCTGTAGATAACTGATATTAATGGTATTCTACCTGTTGATAAATGATATTAACGGGAGGCTGAACTGCGCCACAATCACAGTCTGCCGTGAATGCAGGGCCGGCGAGGCTTTTATCAAGCACAGTGATGATGGGGATGGGCTGCATCCGGCTGCTGAGTGGCAGCAGCTGGAGCTGGAGCAACGATGCGTGGTGGAGGCGGGGGGCACAGGAGGGAATCCCCGTTCACATCAGGTCGGTCCTCCCTCGAGCCGGTCCCACAGGCGATGGTCGGCCAGACGCGCGCACACACTGACCCTCGTCCATAACAATGACAATACACCTGTAGATAACTGATATTAATGACAATACACCTGTAGATAACTGATATTAATGACAATGCACCTGTAGATAACTGATATTAATGATAATACACCTGTAGATAACTGATATTAATGACAATATACCTGTAGATAACTGATATTAATGACAATACACCTGTAGATAACTGATATTAATGACAATACGCCTATAGAAAACTGATATTAATGACAACACACCTGTAGATAACTGATATTAATGACAATACACCTGTAGATAACTGATATTAATGACAATACACCTGTAGATAACTGATATTAATGACAATACGCCTATAGAAAACTGATATTAATGACAACACACCTGTAGATAACTGATATTAATGACAATACACCTGTAGATGACTCATACAGTCGTCTACAGTCTTTACAAGAGGTGTCCCGGAAGGACACATGCCTTAAGTAGACCACCAAAGTAGTGCAGTAGTGGTTCAAGGACATGACCCATTCCAAGTCCTGAACTAAACCATCAAGAGAACCTGTAGAGGAGCGTTCAGACCAGAGTGATGGTAGGAGATCATCCAAACAGACCCAGCTGGAGGCTTTGGTCCAGGAAGAACGGACCAGTACGCCACAGGAGACACAAGACAGACTGTGGACTTAGAAGAACGATTATCCTGAACAAATTAAAAAGTACTCTATTGGTTCTTAAGAAAATACATTGGACTGAATACACCTAGGGTATGAATAAATTTGAAGGTGATGTTTATTGGAAATCCACTAAAAAAATACTCCTGAATAAAATCTACAAATATCACTTATTGTTGTTCCTTCTAGTGTTTCACATACAGGTCAGAAACTGGATAAAACATATTATTTTTATGATTAAAAACAAAAAGTCACAAAAATGAATAATATGAGGACGGCTGTATATATATTGCGTCAATTAATTTCATAGTTTTATTCATTCATCAGTATCCTTTTACTTAGGAATACAATCTTTGTTGAGTGACGTCTGACAGTTAGACTCAACAAACATAGCAGACTACAGTGATAAAGTATTCACTTATTTTAAGGACACAATCCTTTTCATCATGTAAAGAAAGAATCTGTATGTATGTCACAAGACACTTTTTGTTCCACTGCCTTTCACGCAGTTACTGTAATAAAGACTACGACTCACTTTAGTACTAGTGTACACTCACGTTACCGCAGTGCTACATTGCTAAGTGCTACTAGCTTACATTAGCATTCTTACCTCCATCGGTGAGAACAGGTGTTTTCCTCCTGATCCTGGTGTTCCGATCTTCTTTTTACCTTCTACGTGATGATCCGCTGTTATGTTGTTCTTCTTGTCTTGTCCTTAAGGCAGTGGCTTTGGATATAAGCTTAAAAAAAGACTTTTCGTGTGGAGTCCGAGTGGTCTGAACTTCTCTCACTTCAGGCGAAGATTGAAAAGTGACGGTTAATGTGCGTTCGGGGTATATATGCCTGCAGTAGTGCAGTAACCTAGCAACAGTAGAAAAAGCGTATCCTTTAAATGTTCTTTCTCCTGCCGCCATACAAATGTGGAGTCGATGAGCGCATGCGCGATGGAGTCCGCTAATCCAGAAACTGTGAGCAATAAAATAATTCGGCAACTCTCTCTCTTTTTAAACTTTATTGAACATTGAGTAGAACAAAACCATTCAACGAAAAAAAACGTTTTGCCAGGAGGCTACTAACACTTTACAAGTTCAAAAAAAAGAAACAAAAATACACAAATGTACAGTTTCAATGGCTTTAGTGTTAGTGGACTTAATAGCGTGAATACCAATATAATATAACACAAAAATTACCTGAACTGCCCGAGTGCTTTTGCGACTATCTGAATGTCTCAATGTATGTTTTAATTCAATCACGTTGATTATGTGAAATATGACATCTAAATAAAAATAAAAAAAACACCAAATACCACTGACCGAGTCCATGAGAGTGAATACTGCGCATGCGCAGGCAGCTAACTCTCTTCGCTAGCTCTACACATCCAGCTGTTGAGATTTAACCACCATAACCACAATTAATGGAGTTTCAAAGTTAATATAATGTCAGTACAAATGTGGTTGTCAGTCGGTTTTATTTTAGTAGTTTTGCTGAACCTGGTGATGTTTGGTTAAATTCATTTGCCGATGTTTTGTGCTAATCAGTGGTGAAGCCTTTTCTAATTCAACCGGAGGTCAGCTTCTGCAGGGCTGAGCTCTTGACAGTAAAAGTTAAACTTCTAATCTATTATGAGTTAATGCAGGACAAATGTGTGTAATTTGGCGTTTGTAAGACCCGACTCATCCCCTAACACCTCTGTTTGAGTTTTGACTTGGCTAATGTTGCCTTTTTAATGAGAGTCCGTGCTAATGCTATAACATGCTAAGTTAACTGTTCCTTTCTCCCAGTCTCCAGGTGTTGAGTTGAGACATGAGAAGAGCATGCAAACTACACTGAAAAGTCCCATTGGAATCGAATACAGGACCTCCCTGCTGTGAGGAACAGGGGCTATCCATTGCATCACCATGCCACCTGTTCACCTTAAATAGTGTAGGATGAGTTTGAGTACAACCAGGTACATAATGGCATGAAAAATGAGAATGTTGAAAACCCTGACAATACAGTGTATAAACATAAAACACATACATCGTTATCAGGATTCAGCAGAGTTTTATGACGAGCTGATCTTTTGAATCAGGTGTGTTGGAGCAGGGTGACATCTGCAAGAAAGTGGGCCCTGAGGACCAGGGTTGAAGACCCCTGCATTTAAATTTGCTCATGTAGGTCCAACCAGAATTATATTATGGATTTTCACCAAAAATCATGTGAAAATGGAGCACACTTTGAATTGATTGATTCAGATGACTGGTGTTGCCATGTTATATAACAAAGAAGGTTAGAATCATGACAAAAGTTTTGCTGATGTTCTCAATGAGTTTTCCAAAATTGAGTATCACTTTCACATGAATGAGTTTCTTGTTAAAATATAATATTGGCATTTGTTTTTCATGTTAAATGAAATAATGCTTTCCTGGTGATGTTTTTTTTTTTTACAACGCTATGACATTAAGGTGAATTATTTTAAGAAACCTGAATGTAAAGTTTGACATCTTGCATAAAAAAAGAGATAAATTAAGAAATGATAATATAAGTATGAAAGTAAAATGTTTAGTGTACAAGAAGCTTGCTTCTAAAAATCTCAAGAGTTTATAGAAGCTCTTAAAAACTAATGGCATAACTATACCCAGTCACTTTGAACTTCCAGGAAATGTGGGTCTTGAAATACTTTTATAAAAGTTTTAACCATGAAGTAGCATTAAATGACTTTCCCATTAATAATTCTTCTGATCTTAATAATTAAACAGATCCAACATAATAACCTGTTTTCTTACCATTGATCACAGCTAACAGAGTAGATATAGAGAGTGCACAATTCAACCATTGTTTAGCTTTGCACAATTTATTGGATTGAGTCACCAGTGATTTTTTCCCCCCTCTCCATTATCACGTCGGGGCGTCTCCATGTCGTCTTTTACACGTTCAAGTGGAGGAGTTTACTTCATCAGCAGCAACTTGTACCTCATGGGTGGTGTCATCGAAAGGAAAACCTACCTGAAAGCACAATAAGAATGTGAAAGAAAAGAAAGGTTCACAGCATGCTGTAATTCATTAATGTTTCTACATTTCATCACCCAAATCATGGAATATTGACGTTTTATCGTGTTAGGTAAAACATCTACATGAGTAAATAAATAAAATGAACAATTATTTAGGGTTTTAAATATCCATAACCTTTATCTTTCTCCCATTCCTTTACAAGAAGGCTTATAAAAGATGTAAAATGTGCAAAGATGTCAGCACAGACAGACAGAAAGCTTTTGAACTGCTCTTAGTCTGGCCCGTCACCAAAGAACTGTTTGCCATGGGAGACCCTACCAGAGGCATAAAGCTTCCCACAATATAGTTCTCGGATCATTCGGGCACACAAACTCCCCCACCACGGTAAGGTGGCAGTTCACGGGGGAGAGGAAGGAAGAAACGTAGGAAAAAGAGGTGCAAGAACAAGAAGCAGCAAAGTAGGAAGGAAGAAACGTAGAAAAAACAGACGGAAGGTGGGTGTACGGACACGGAATTACGGAAGCGGCAGTACGGAGGACATACGAACGCGGAAGGTGGATGTATGGAAGTGAAGTTTGTTTTATTTAATAGTGAGAGGAAGCAGGAGAAGAAAGGAGGCGGACAGGCAAAGTTTTTTTTTTTGTTATTTTTGGGTTTTTTTTAGAGTGAAAGAGAAGGATGAAGGAAGAGGAAGAAAGTGGACAGGCAGGGTTTTTTTTGGTTTTTGTTTTTTTTTAGAGTGAAAGAGAAGGATGAAGGAAGAGGAAGAAAGTGGACAGGCAGGGTTTTTTTTGGTTTTTGTTTTTTTTAGAGTGAAAGAGAAGGATGAAGGAAGAGGAAGAAAGTGGACGGGTAGTTTGTTTTTGATTTTTTTAGAGTGTGAGAGAAGGATGAAGGAAGAGGAAGAAAGTTGACAGGCAGTTTTTTTTGTTTTTTGTTTTAGAGTGTAAGAGAAGGGTGTAGGAAGAGGAAGAAAGTGGACAGGCAGTTTTTTTTGTTTTTGTTTTTTTTAGAGTGAAAGAGGAGGATGAAGGAAGAGGAAGAAAGTGCACAGGCAGTTTTTTTTTAAGAGTGAATGAGAAGGGTGTAGGAAGAGTGGGAAGAACGTGGCGAGTGACAGGGGGCTAGGAGCGAGGAACGGAGCGAGCAACGGGGCAAGCGAAAGGAGGAACGGAGCGAGCGACAAAAGGCATTTTTTTTTAGACTAAGGGTGAAGGCCGTAAGAAGAGGGGGAAGTGGGTGGACAAGCAGGTGGCTGGCACCACCACTTTCCTCCAGCCTTCAAGTTTTATCCATCAAAATCGATGAAAAGGCGGACAAAAGGAAGTATAAAACGGCTGCCCGCAGAAAAATCTATCGCTCGACGGACCAATGGAAGTCGAGGGCGAGTGGGCGGAGGTAGCGGTGTGATGCTGACGACTGGAGGAAGCAGCGCAACGTGAGCAACCGAACGAAGTGGTGTGACGCTGGCGACTGGTGGCAACGTCACGGGGCGAGAGACTGGAGACACGGGGGAGAGGAAGGAAGAAACGTAGAAAAAACAGACGGAAGGTGCGTGTACGGACACGGAATTACGGAAGCGGCAGTACGGAGGCAGAAGGCGGACATACGAACGCGGAAGGTGGATGTATGGAAGTGAAGTTTGTTTTGTTTTATTTAACAGTGAGAGGAAGCAGGAAAAGAAAGGAGGCGGACAGGCAAAGTTTTTTTTTTGTTCTTTTTGGGTTTTTTTAGAGTGAAAGAGAAGGGTGTAGGAAGAGTGGGAAGAACGTGGCGAGTGACAGGGGGCTAGGAGCAAGCGACGGGGCAAGTGAAAGGAGGAACGGAGCGAGCGACAAAAGGCACGGGGCATTTTTTTTTTAGACTAAGAGTGAAGGCCGTAAGAAGAGGGGGAAGTGGGTGGACAAGCAGGTGGCTGGCACCACCACTTTCCTCCAGCCTTCAGGATTTATCCATCAAAATCGATGGCACGGCGGACAAAAGGAAGTATAAAACGGCTGCCTGCAGAAAAATCTATCGCTCGACGGACCAATGGAAGTCGAGGGCGAGCGCGTGTAGGTAGCGGTGTGATGCGGGCGACTGGAGGAAGCGGCGCAACGCGAGCAACTGGACGGAGTGGTGCGACGCTAGCGACTGGTGGCAACGTCACAGGGCGAGAGACTGGAGCAAGCGGCACAGGGTGAGAGACTGGACGCAGCGACCTGCGGCGAGTGGGCGGACGCAACAGCCCGCGGCGAGTGGGCGGACGTGCGGTGCGAATGGTTGGAGGCAGCGGTGCAACGAACGCGACCGGACGCAGCGGCACAGGGTAGGCGATCGGATGCAGCGGTGCGGGTTGGGTGGGCGGAGTCAGCGGCACAGGGTGAGAGATCGGACGCAGCGCTGCGGGGCGGGCCGTTGGACGCCTCGGTGCAGGGCGCGTTGTGGGAGGCAGCGGCACAGGGTGAGCGAACAAAGGCAGGGGGCAACCGGTCCGACGCGGCGGGCGAACGGTCGGAGACACATGGCGAGTTACCAAAACAGGAAGGCGGGAGGCCGGAGAGCGAGGGAGCAAAGGCAGGGGGCGAACGGTCCGACCCGGCGGGCGAGCGGTCAGAGACACGGAGCGGGTAGCCAAAACCGGAAGGCGGGAGGCCGGAAGGCGAGGGAGCGAAGGCAGGCGGCGAGTGGTCCGACCCGGCGGGCGAGCGGTCGGAGACACGGAGCGGGTAGCCAAAACCGGAAGGCGGGAGGCCGGAAGGCGGGAGGCCGGAAGGCGGGAGGCCGGAAGGCGAGGGAGCGAAGGCAGGCGGCGAGTGGTCCGACCCGGCGGGCGAGCGGTCGGAGACACGGAGCGAGTCGCCAAAACGGGAAGGCGGGAGGCCGGAGTGCGAGCAGGCGGAGAGGGAAGGAAAGCAGCCAGGGGAAGGGAGGAAGAGGGAATACTTACCTCCGGGGGCCTGGTCCATCCGCTGCTCCGTCGTCTCTGTAAAACAGAAATTCTAATATTAAACTTTTGGATCATTTGGTTGTGTTTTTTTATGGCAGGGTCATTATGTTTAAAACTCAATAATTCAACTCATCACCATATTTTTTCATCAATTCTTAATGTAAAAAAGAATTGATAAAATGACAATAGCTTCATGATCCATGAACATATTTCATTGAAAAACACTTTAACAATATTTATTTAAATAACGCTTCCAAAATCTTAAAAAATACATCAATAATATTCATGTCAGTTATGAATTCTGAAAGGTTGATGAACATAAGGTTGAATGGACGACTACAAATGAAATGTGGTTCAAGTGGCTACAAGTAAGTTTAATTATTTTCTGAGTGAAGTAGGATTTTTTTTTTCCTTTTAACTTTACATTTTTATCCCCACATTTATTTCTGCATTGCTTTCCATTTCAATGTTCTTCCTCTTTTGCATGTTTTCCTCTATTTATGTCTCACATTTATTTCTGTTACCCTTTTATTTCTCTGTTACCTATTTATTTTTGTCACCTATTTATTTCTATCATGTATTTATTTATTTTGTCATTAACTCTTTTGCTTTTCTCACTTTCACACTCAATTTCCTTTAGCTTTTTCAAATTCGGTATAAAAGTGAAAATATGTATTAACGAAACCATTTGGAGAAATAAATAGATATCAGATTCAAATCTCGATTCACAGACTACAATCCAATTCAGGGCGATTCATAAAAATTTGGAAACGATTTAAACCGATTTTGTTCAGTTTGATTCATTACAAATAGAAAATAGAACTGCAATGACTTCTTTTACTTTGTTGCTGAGAAGTAAAAGAGAAAAAAAATATAATTTCAAAACCATAATCTTATTTTAGTTGGTGTAAAAGAGACAATAGATCAAGAACTACTGAACATAAATTCACATAACTTAAACTGAAGGCTTTACAATGTAGGCCCGATCTGTAGATAACTGATGATAATGACAATATGCCTGGAGATAAGTGATATTAATGACAATACACCTGTAGATAACTGATATTAATGACAATACACCTGTTGATAACTGATATTAATGACAATATGCCTGTAGATAACTGATTTTAATGACAATATACCTGTTGATAACTGATATTAATAACAATATGCCTGTAGATAACTGATTTTAATGACAATATACCTGTAGATAAGTGATATTAATGACAATACACCTGTAGATAAGTGATATTAATGACAATACACCTGTAGATAACTGATATTAATGGTATTCTACCTGTTGATAAATGATATTAACGGGAGGCTGAACTGCGCCACAATCACAGTCTGCCGTGAATGCAGGGCCGGCGAGGCTTTTATCAAGCACAGTGATGATGGGGATGGGCTGCATCCGGCTGCTGAGTGGCAGCAGCTGGAGCTGGAGCAACGATGCGTGGTGGAGGCGGGGGGCACAGGAGGGAATCCCCGTTCACATCAGGTCGGTCCTCCCTCGAGCCGGTCCCACAGGCGATGGTCGGCCAGACGCGCGCACACACTGACCCTCGTCCATAACAATGACAATACACCTGTAGATAACTGATATTAATGACAATACACCTGTAGATAACTGATATTAATGACAATGCACCTGTAGATAACTGATATTAATGATAATACACCTGTAGATAACTGATATTAATGACAATATACCTGTAGATAACTGATATTAATGACAATACACCTGTAGATAACTGATATTAATGACAATACGCCTATAGAAAACTGATATTAATGACAACACACCTGTAGATAACTGATATTAATGACAATACACCTGTAGATAACTGATATTAATGACAATACACCTGTAGATAACTGATATTAATGACAATACGCCTATAGAAAACTGATATTAATGACAACACACCTGTAGATAACTGATATTAATGACAATACACCTGTAGATGACTCATACAGTCGTCTACAGTCTTTACAAGAGGTGTCCCGGAAGGACACATGCCTTAAGTAGACCACCAAAGTAGTGCAGTAGTGGTTCAAGGACATGACCCATTCCAAGTCCTGAACTAAACCATCAAGAGAACCTGTAGAGGAGCGTTCAGACCAGAGTGATGGTAGGAGATCATCCAAACAGACCCAGCTGGAGGCTTTGGTCCAGGAAGAACGGACCAGTACGCCACAGGAGACACAAGACAGACTGTGGACTTAGAAGAACGATTATCCTGAACAAATTAAAAAGTACTCTATTGGTTCTTAAGAAAATACATTGGACTGAATACACCTAGGGTATGAATAAATTTGAAGGTGATGTTTATTGGAAATCCACTAAAAAAATACTCCTGAATAAAATCTACAAATATCACTTATTGTTGTTCCTTCTAGTGTTTCACATACAGGTCAGAAACTGGATAAAACATATTATTTTTATGATTAAAAACAAAAAGTCACAAAAATGAATAATATGAGGACGGCTGTATATATATTGCGTCAATTAATTTCATAGTTTTATTCATTCATCAGTATCCTTTTACTTAGGAATACAATCTTTGTTGAGTGACGTCTGACAGTTAGACTCAACAAACATAGCAGACTACAGTGATAAAGTATTCACTTATTTTAAGGACACAATCCTTTTCATCATGTAAAGAAAGAATCTGTATGTATGTCACAAGACACTTTTTGTTCCACTGCCTTTCACGCAGTTACTGTAATAAAGACTACGACTCACTTTAGTACTAGTGTACACTCACGTTACCGCAGTGCTACATTGCTAAGTGCTACTAGCTTACATTAGCATTCTTACCTCCATCGGTGAGAACAGGTGTTTTCCTCCTGATCCTGGTGTTCCGATCTTCTTTTTACCTTCTACGTGATGATCCGCTGTTATGTTGTTCTTCTTGTCTTGTCCTTAAGGCAGTGGCTTTGGATATAAGCTTAAAAAAAGACTTTTCGTGTGGAGTCCGAGTGGTCTGAACTTCTCTCACTTCAGGCGAAGATTGAAAAGTGACGGTTAATGTGCGTTCGGGGTATATATGCCTGCAGTAGTGCAGTAACCTAGCAACAGTAGAAAAAGCGTATCCTTTAAATGTTCTTTCTCCTGCCGCCATACAAATGTGGAGTCGATGAGCGCATGCGCGATGGAGTCCGCTAATCCAGAAACTGTGAGCAATAAAATAATTCGGCAACTCTCTCTCTTTTTAAACTTTATTGAACATTGAGTAGAACAAAACCATTCAACGAAAAAAAACGTTTTGCCAGGAGGCTACTAACACTTTACAAGTTCAAAAAAAAGAAACAAAAATACACAAATGTACAGTTTCAATGGCTTTAGTGTTAGTGGACTTAATAGCGTGAATACCAATATAATATAACACAAAAATTACCTGAACTGCCCGAGTGCTTTTGCGACTATCTGAATGTCTCAATGTATGTTTTAATTCAATCACGTTGATTATGTGAAATATGACATCTAAATAAAAATAAAAAAAACACCAAATACCACTGACCGAGTCCATGAGAGTGAATACTGCGCATGCGCAGGCAGCTAACTCTCTTCGCTAGCTCTACACATCCAGCTGTTGAGATTTAACCACCATAACCACAATTAATGGAGTTTCAAAGTTAATATAATGTCAGTACAAATGTGGTTGTCAGTCGGTTTTATTTTAGTAGTTTTGCTGAACCTGGTGATGTTTGGTTAAATTCATTTGCCGATGTTTTGTGCTAATCAGTGGTGAAGCCTTTTCTAATTCAACCGGAGGTCAGCTTCTGCAGGGCTGAGCTCTTGACAGTAAAAGTTAAACTTCTAATCTATTATGAGTTAATGCAGGACAAATGTGTGTAATTTGGCGTTTGTAAGACCCGACTCATCCCCTAACACCTCTGTTTGAGTTTTGACTTGGCTAATGTTGCCTTTTTAATGAGAGTCCGTGCTAATGCTATAACATGCTAAGTTAACTATTCCTTTCTCCCAGTCTCCAGGTGTTGAGTTGAGACATGAGAAGAGCATGCAAACTACACTGAAAAGTCCCATTGGAATCGAATACAGGACCTCCCTGCTGTGAGGAACAGGGGCTATCCATTGCATCACCATGCCACCTGTTCACCTTAAATAGTGTAGGATGAGTTTGAGTACAACCAGGTACATAATGGCATGAAAAATGAGAATGTTGAAAACCCTGACAATACAGTGTATAAACATAAAACACATACATCGTTATCAGGATTCAGCAGAGTTTTATGACGAGCTGATCTTTTGAATCAGGTGTGTTGGAGCAGGGTGACATCTGCAAGAAAGTGGGCCCTGAGGACCAGGGTTGAAGACCCCTGCATTTAAATTTGCTCATGTAGGTCCAACCAGAATTATATTATGGATTTTCACCAAAAATCATGTGAAAATGGAGCACACTTTGAATTGATTGATTCAGATGACTGGTGTTGCCATGTTATATAACAAAGAAGGTTAGAATCATGACAAAAGTTTTGCTGATGTTCTCAATGAGTTTTCCAAAATTGAGTATCACTTTCACATGAATGAGTTTCTTGTTAAAATATAATATTGGCATTTGTTTTTCATGTTAAATGAAATAATGCTTTCCTGGTGATGTTTTTTTTTTTTACAACGCTATGACATTAAGGTGAATTATTTTAAGAAACCTGAATGTAAAGTTTGACATCTTGCATAAAAAAAGAGATAAATTAAGAAATGATAATATAAGTATGAAAGTAAAATGTTTAGTGTACAAGAAGCTTGCTTCTAAAAATCTCAAGAGTTTATAGAAGCTCTTAAAAACTAATGGCATAACTATACCCAGTCACTTTGAACTTCCAGGAAATGTGGGTCTTGAAATACTTTTATAAAAGTTTTAACCATGAAGTAGCATTAAATGACTTTCCCATTAATAATTCTTCTGATCTTAATAATTAAACAGATCCAACATAATAACCTGTTTTCTTACCATTGATCACAGCTAACAGAGTAGATATAGAGAGTGCACAATTCAACCATTGTTTAGCTTTGCACAATTTATTGGATTGAGTCACCAGTGATTTTTTTCCCCCCTCTCCATTATCACGTCGGGGCGTCTCCATGTCGTCTTTTACACGTTCAAGTGGAGGAGTTTACTTCATCAGCAGCAACTTGTACCTCATGGGTGGTGTCATCGAAAGGAAAACCTACCTGAAAGCACAATAAGAATGTGAAAGAAAAGAAAGGTTCACAGCATGCTGTAATTCATTAATGTTTCTACATTTCATCACCCAAATCATGGAATATTGACGTTTTATCGTGTTAGGTAAAACATCTACATGAGTAAATAAATAAAATGAACAATTATTTAGGGTTTTAAATATCCATAACCTTTATCTTTCTCCCATTCCTTTACAAGAAGGCTTATAAAAGATGTAAAATGTGCAAAGATGTCAGCACAGACAGACAGAAAGCTTTTGAACTGCTCTTAGTCTGGCCCGTCACCAAAGAACTGTTTGCCATGGGAGACCCTACCAGAGGCATAAAGCTTCCCACAATATAGTTCTCGGATCATTCGGGCACACAAACTCCCCCACCACGGTAAGGTGGCAGTTCACGGGGGAGAGGAAGGAAGAAACGTAGGAAAAAGAGGTGCAAGAACAAGAAGCAGCAAAGTAGGAAGGAAGAAACGTAGAAAAAACAGACGGAAGGTGGGTGTACGGACACGGAATTACGGAAGCGGCAGTACGGAGGACATACGAACGCGGAAGGTGGATGTATGGAAGTGAAGTTTGTTTTATTTAATAGTGAGAGGAAGCAGGAGAAGAAAGGAGGCGGACAGGCAAAGTTTTTTTTTTTGTTATTTTTGGGTTTTTTTTAGAGTGAAAGAGAAGGATGAAGGAAGAGGAAGAAAGTGGACAGGCAGGGTTTTTTTTGGTTTTTGTTTTTTTTTAGAGTGAAAGAGAAGGATGAAGGAAGAGGAAGAAAGTGGACGGGTAGTTTGTTTTTGTTTTTTTTAGAGTGTAAGAGAAGGATGAAGGAAGAGGAAGAAAGTTGACAGGCAGTTTTTTTTGTTTTTTTTTTTAGAGTGAAAGAGAAGGGTGTAGGAAGAGGAAGAAAGTGGACAGGCAGTTTTTTTTGTTTTTGTTTTTTTTAGAGTGAAAGAGGAGGATGAAGGAAGAGGAAGAAAGTGCACAGGCAGTTTTTTTTTAAGAGTGAATGAGAAGGGTGTAGGAAGAGTGGGAAGAACGTGGCGAGTGACAGGGGGCTAGGAGCGAGGAACGGAGCGAGCAAGCGAAAGGAGGAACGGAGCGAGCGACAAAAGGCATTTTTTTTTAGACTAAGGGTGAAGGCCGTAAGAAGAGGGGGAAGTGGGTGGACAAGCAGGTGGCTGGCACCACCACTTTCCTCCAGCCTTCAAGTTTTATCCATCAAAATCGATGAAAGGGCGGACAAAAGGAAGTATAAAACGGCTGCCCGCAGAAAAATCTATCGCTCGACGGACCAATGGAAGTCGAGGGCGAGTGGGCGGAGGTAGCGGTGTGATGCTGACGACTGGAGGAAGCAGCGCAACGTGAGCAACCGAACGAAGTGGTGCGACGCTGGCGACTGGTGGCAACGTCACGGGGCGAGAGACTGGAGACACGGGGGAGAGGAAGGAAGAAACGTAGAAAAAACAGACGGAAGGTGCGTGTACGGACACGGAATTACGGAAGCGGCAGTACGGAGGCAGAAGGCGGACATACGAACGCGGAAGGTGGATGTATGGAAGTGAAGTTTGTTTTGTTTTATTTAACAGTGAGAGGAAGCAGGAAAAGAAAGGAGGCGGACAGGCAAAGTTTTTTTTTTGTTCTTTTTGGGTTTTTTTAGAGTGAAAGAGAAGGGTGTAGGAAGAGTGGGAAGAACGTGGCGAGTGACAGGGGGCTAGGAGCAAGCGACGGGGCAAGTGAAAGGAGGAACGGAGCGAGCGACAAAAGGCACGGGGCATTTTTTTTTTAGACTAAGAGTGAAGGCCGTAAGAAGAGGGGGAAGTGGGTGGACAAGCAGGTGGCTGGCACCACCACTTTCCTCCAGCCTTCAGGATTTATCCATCAAAATCGATGGCACGGCGGACAAAAGGAAGTATAAAACGGCTGCCCGCAGAAAAATCTATCGCTCGACGGACCAATGGAAGTCGAGGGCGAGCGCGTGTAGGTAGCGGTGTGATGCGGGCGACTGGAGGAAGCGGCGCAACGCGAGCAACTGGACGGAGTGGTGCGACGCTAGCGACTGGTGGCAACGTCACAGGGCGAGAGACTGGAGCAAGCGGCACAGGGTGAGAGACTGGACGCAGCGACCTGCGGCGAGTGGGCGGACGCAACAGCCCGCGGCGAGTGGGCGGACGTGCGGTGCGAATGGTTGGAGGCAGCGGTGCAACGAACGCGACCGGACGCAGCGGCACAGGGTAGGCGATCGGATGCAGCGGTGCAGGTTGGGTGGGCGGAGTCAGCGGCACAGGGTGAGAGATCGGACGCAGCGCTGCGGGGCGGGCCGTTGGACGCCTCGGTGCAGGGCGCGTTGTGGGAGGCAGCGGCACAGGGTGAGCGAACAAAGGCAGGGGGCAACCGGTCCGACGCGGCGGGCGAACGGTCGGAGACACATGGCGAGTTACCAAAACAGGAAGGCGGGAGGCCGGAGAGCGAGGGAGCAAAGGCAGGGGGCGAACGGTCCGACCCGGCGGGCGAGCGGTCAGAGACACGGAGCGGGTAGCCAAAACCGGAAGGCGGGAGGCCGGAAGGCGAGGGAGCGAAGGCAGGCGGCGAGTGGTCCGACCCGGCGGGCGAGCGGTCGGAGACACGGAGCGGGTAGCCAAAACCGGAAGGCGGGAGGCCGGAAGGCGGGAGGCCGGAAGGCGGGAGGCCGGAAGGCGAGGGAGCGAAGGCAGGCGGCGAGTGGTCCGACCCGGCGGGCGAGCGGTCGGAGACACGGAGCGAGTCGCCAAAACGGGAAGGCGGGAGGCCGGAGTGCGAGCAGGCGGAGAGGGAAGGAAAGCAGCCAGGGGAAGGGAGGAAGAGGGAATACTTACCTCCGGGGGCCTGGTCCATCCGCTGCTCCGTCGTCTCTGTAAAACAGAAATTCTAATATTAAACTTTTGGATCATTTGGTTGTGTTTTTTTATGGCAGGGTCATTATGTTTAAAACTCAATAATTCAACTCATCACCATATTTTTTCATCAATTCTTAATGTAAAAAAGAATTGATAAAATGACAATAGCTTCATGATCCATGAACATATTTCATTGAAAAACACTTTAACAATATTTATTTAAATAACGCTTCCAAAATCTTAAAAAATACATCAATAATATTCATGTCAGTTATGAATTCTGAAAGGTTGATGAACATAAGGTTGAATGGACGACTACAAATGAAATGTGGTTCAAGTGGCTACAAGTAAGTTTAATTATTTTCTGAGTGAAGTAGGATTTTTTTTTTCCTTTTAACTTTACATTTTTATCCCCACATTTATTTCTGCATTGCTTTCCATTTCAATGTTCTTCCTCTTTTGCATGTTTTCCTCTATTTATGTCTCACATTTATTTCTGTTACCCTTTTATTTCTCTGTTACCTATTTATTTTTGTCACCTATTTATTTCTATCATGTATTTATTTATTTTGTCATTAACTCTTTTGCTTTTCTCACTTTCACACTCAATTTCCTTTAGCTTTTTCAAATTCGGTATAAAAGTGAAAATATGTATTAACGAAACCATTTGGAGAAATAAATAGATATCAGATTCAAATCTCGATTCACAGACTACAATCCAATTCAGGGCGATTCATAAAAATTTGGAAACGATTTAAACCGATTTTGTTCAGTTTGATTCATTACAAATAGAAAATAGAACTGCAATGACTTCTTTTACTTTGTTGCTGAGAAGTAAAAGAGAAAAAAAATATAATTTCAAAACCATAATCTTATTTTAGTTGGTGTAAAAGAGACAATAGATCAAGAACTACTGAACATAAATTCACATAACTTAAACTGAAGGCTTTACAATGTAGGCCCGATCTGTAGATAACTGATGATAATGACAATATGCCTGGAGATAAGTGATATTAATGACAATACACCTGTAGATAACTGATATTAATGACAATACACCTGTTGATAACTGATATTAATGACAATATGCCTGTAGATAACTGATTTTAATGACAATATACCTGTTGATAACTGATATTAATAACAATATGCCTGTAGATAACTGATTTTAATGACAATATACCTGTAGATAAGTGATATTAATGACAATACACCTGTAGATAAGTGATATTAATGACAATACACCTGTAGATAACTGATATTAATGGTATTCTACCTGTTGATAAATGATATTAACGGGAGGCTGAACTGCGCCACAATCACAGTCTGCCGTGAATGCAGGGCCGGCGAGGCTTTTATCAAGCACAGTGATGATGGGGATGGGCTGCATCCGGCTGCTGAGTGGCAGCAGCTGGAGCTGGAGCAACGATGCGTGGTGGAGGCGGGGGGCACAGGAGGGAATCCCCGTTCACATCAGGTCGGTCCTCCCTCGAGCCGGTCCCACAGGCGATGGTCGGCCAGACGCGCGCACACACTGACCCTCGTCCATAACAATGACAATACACCTGTAGATAACTGATATTAATGACAATACACCTGTAGATAACTGATATTAATGACAATGCACCTGTAGATAACTGATATTAATGATAATACACCTGTAGATAACTGATATTAATGACAATATACCTGTAGATAACTGATATTAATGACAATACACCTGTAGATAACTGATATTAATGACAATACGCCTATAGAAAACTGATATTAATGACAACACACCTGTAGATAACTGATATTAATGACAATACACCTGTAGATAACTGATATTAATGACAATACACCTGTAGATAACTGATATTAATGACAATACGCCTATAGAAAACTGATATTAATGACAACACACCTGTAGATAACTGATATTAATGACAATACACCTGTAGATGACTCATACAGTCGTCTACAGTCTTTACAAGAGGTGTCCCGGAAGGACACATGCCTTAAGTAGACCACCAAAGTAGTGCAGTAGTGGTTCAAGGACATGACCCATTCCAAGTCCTGAACTAAACCATCAAGAGAACCTGTAGAGGAGCGTTCAGACCAGAGTGATGGTAGGAGATCATCCAAACAGACCCAGCTGGAGGCTTTGGTCCAGGAAGAACGGACCAGTACGCCACAGGAGACACAAGACAGACTGTGGACTTAGAAGAACGATTATCCTGAACAAATTAAAAAGTACTCTATTGGTTCTTAAGAAAATACATTGGACTGAATACACCTAGGGTATGAATAAATTTGAAGGTGATGTTTATTGGAAATCCACTAAAAAAATACTCCTGAATAAAATCTACAAATATCACTTATTGTTGTTCCTTCTAGTGTTTCACATACAGGTCAGAAACTGGATAAAACATATTATTTTTATGATTAAAAACAAAAAGTCACAAAAATGAATAATATGAGGACGGCTGTATATATATTGCGTCAATTAATTTCATAGTTTTATTCATTCATCAGTATCCTTTTACTTAGGAATACAATCTTTGTTGAGTGACGTCTGACAGTTAGACTCAACAAACATAGCAGACTACAGTGATAAAGTATTCACTTATTTTAAGGACACAATCCTTTTCATCATGTAAAGAAAGAATCTGTATGTATGTCACAAGACACTTTTTGTTCCACTGCCTTTCACGCAGTTACTGTAATAAAGACTACGACTCACTTTAGTACTAGTGTACACTCACGTTACCGCAGTGCTACATTGCTAAGTGCTACTAGCTTACATTAGCATTCTTACCTCCATCGGTGAGAACAGGTGTTTTCCTCCTGATCCTGGTGTTCCGATCTTCTTTTTACCTTCTACGTGATGATCCGCTGTTATGTTGTTCTTCTTGTCTTGTCCTTAAGGCAGTGGCTTTGGATATAAGCTTAAAAAAAGACTTTTCGTGTGGAGTCCGAGTGGTCTGAACTTCTCTCACTTCAGGCGAAGATTGAAAAGTGACGGTTAATGTGCGTTCGGGGTATATATGCCTGCAGTAGTGCAGTAACCTAGCAACAGTAGAAAAAGCGTATCCTTTAAATGTTCTTTCTCCTGCCGCCATACAAATGTGGAGTCGATGAGCGCATGCGCGATGGAGTCCGCTAATCCAGAAACTGTGAGCAATAAAATAATTCGGCAACTCTCTCTCTTTTTAAACTTTATTGAACATTGAGTAGAACAAAACCATTCAACGAAAAAAAACGTTTTGCCAGGAGGCTACTAACACTTTACAAGTTCAAAAAAAAGAAACAAAAATACACAAATGTACAGTTTCAATGGCTTTAGTGTTAGTGGACTTAATAGCGTGAATACCAATATAATATAACACAAAAATTACCTGAACTGCCCGAGTGCTTTTGCGACTATCTGAATGTCTCAATGTATGTTTTAATTCAATCACGTTGATTATGTGAAATATGACATCTAAATAAAAATAAAAAAAACACCAAATACCACTGACCGAGTCCATGAGAGTGAATACTGCGCATGCGCAGGCAGCTAACTCTCTTCGCTAGCTCTACACATCCAGCTGTTGAGATTTAACCACCATAACCACAATTAATGGAGTTTCAAAGTTAATATAATGTCAGTACAAATGTGGTTGTCAGTCGGTTTTATTTTAGTAGTTTTGCTGAACCTGGTGATGTTTGGTTAAATTCATTTGCCGATGTTTTGTGCTAATCAGTGGTGAAGCCTTTTCTAATTCAACCGGAGGTCAGCTTCTGCAGGGCTGAGCTCTTGACAGTAAAAGTTAAACTTCTAATCTATTATGAGTTAATGCAGGACAAATGTGTGTAATTTGGCGTTTGTAAGACCCGACTCATCCCCTAACACCTCTGTTTGAGTTTTGACTTGGCTAATGTTGCCTTTTTAATGAGAGTCCGTGCTAATGCTATAACATGCTAAGTTAACTATTCCTTTCTCCCAGTCTCCAGGTGTTGAGTTGAGACATGAGAAGAGCATGCAAACTACACTGAAAAGTCCCATTGGAATCGAATACAGGACCTCCCTGCTGTGAGGAACAGGGGCTATCCATTGCATCACCATGCCACCTGTTCACCTTAAATAGTGTAGGATGAGTTTGAGTACAACCAGGTACATAATGGCATGAAAAATGAGAATGTTGAAAACCCTGACAATACAGTGTATAAACATAAAACACATACATCGTTATCAGGATTCAGCAGAGTTTTATGACGAGCTGATCTTTTGAATCAGGTGTGTTGGAGCAGGGTGACATCTGCAAGAAAGTGGGCCCTGAGGACCAGGGTTGAAGACCCCTGCATTTAAATTTGCTCATGTAGGTCCAACCAGAATTATATTATGGATTTTCACCAAAAATCATGTGAAAATGGAGCACACTTTGAATTGATTGATTCAGATGACTGGTGTTGCCATGTTATATAACAAAGAAGGTTAGAATCATGACAAAAGTTTTGCTGATGTTCTCAATGAGTTTTCCAAAATTGAGTATCACTTTCACATGAATGAGTTTCTTGTTAAAATATAATATTGGCATTTGTTTTTCATGTTAAATGAAATAATGCTTTCCTGGTGATGTTTTTTTTTTTTACAACGCTATGACATTAAGGTGAATTATTTTAAGAAACCTGAATGTAAAGTTTGACATCTTGCATAAAAAAAGAGATAAATTAAGAAATGATAATATAAGTATGAAAGTAAAATGTTTAGTGTACAAGAAGCTTGCTTCTAAAAATCTCAAGAGTTTATAGAAGCTCTTAAAAACTAATGGCATAACTATACCCAGTCACTTTGAACTTCCAGGAAATGTGGGTCTTGAAATACTTTTATAAAAGTTTTAACCATGAAGTAGCATTAAATGACTTTCCCATTAATAATTCTTCTGATCTTAATAATTAAACAGATCCAACATAATAACCTGTTTTCTTACCATTGATCACAGCTAACAGAGTAGATATAGAGAGTGCACAATTCAACCATTGTTTAGCTTTGCACAATTTATTGGATTGAGTCACCAGTGATTTTTTTCCCCCCTCTCCATTATCACGTCGGGGCGTCTCCATGTCGTCTTTTACACGTTCAAGTGGAGGAGTTTACTTCATCAGCAGCAACTTGTACCTCATGGGTGGTGTCATCGAAAGGAAAACCTACCTGAAAGCACAATAAGAATGTGAAAGAAAAGAAAGGTTCACAGCATGCTGTAATTCATTAATGCTTCTACATTTCATCACCCAAATCATGGAATATTGACGTTTTATCGTGTTAGGTAAAACATCTACATGAGTAAATAAATAAAATGAACAATTATTTAGGGTTTTAAATATCCATAACCTTTATCTTTCTCCCATTCCTTTACAAGAAGGCTTATAAAAGATGTAAAATGTGCAAAGATGTCAGCACAGACAGACAGAAAGCTTTTGAACTGCTCTTAGTCTGGCCCGTCACCAAAGAACTGTTTGCCATGGGAGACCCTACCAGAGGCATAAAGCTTCCCACAATATAGTTCTCGGATCATTCGGGCACACAAACTCCCCCACCACGGTAAGGTGGCAGTTCACGGGGGAGAGGAAGGAAGAAACGTAGGAAAAAGAGGTGCAAGAACAAGAAGCAGCAAAGTAGGAAGGAAGAAACGTAGAAAAAACAGACGGAAGGTGGGTGTACGGACACGGAATTACGGAAGCGGCAGTACGGAGGACATACGAACGCGGAAGGTGGATGTATGGAAGTGAAGTTTGTTTTATTTAATAGTGAGAGGAAGCAGGAGAAGAAAGGAGGCGGACAGGCAAAGTTTTTTTTTTTGTTATTTTTGGGTTTTTTTTAGAGTGAAAGAGAAGGATGAAGGAAGAGGAAGAAAGTGGACAGGCAGGGTTTTTTTTGGTTTTTGTTTTTTTTTAGAGTGAAAGAGAAGGATGAAGGAAGAGGAAGAAAGTGGACGGGTAGTTTGTTTTTGTTTTTTTTAGAGTGTAAGAGAAGGATGAAGGAAGAGGAAGAAAGTTGACAGGCAGTTTTTTTTGTTTTTTTTTTTAGAGTGAAAGAGAAGGGTGTAGGAAGAGGAAGAAAGTGGACAGGCAGTTTTTTTTGTTTTTGTTTTTTTTAGAGTGAAAGAGGAGGATGAAGGAAGAGGAAGAAAGTGCACAGGCAGTTTTTTTTTAAGAGTGAATGAGAAGGGTGTAGGAAGAGTGGGAAGAACGTGGCGAGTGACAGGGGGCTAGGAGCGAGGAACGGAGCGAGCAAGCGAAAGGAGGAACGGAGCGAGCGACAAAAGGCATTTTTTTTTAGACTAAGGGTGAAGGCCGTAAGAAGAGGGGGAAGTGGGTGGACAAGCAGGTGGCTGGCACCACCACTTTCCTCCAGCCTTCAAGTTTTATCCATCAAAATCGATGAAAGGGCGGACAAAAGGAAGTATAAAACGGCTGCCCGCAGAAAAATCTATCGCTCGACGGACCAATGGAAGTCGAGGGCGAGTGGGCGGAGGTAGCGGTGTGATGCTGACGACTGGAGGAAGCAGCGCAACGTGAGCAACCGAACGAAGTGGTGCGACGCTGGCGACTGGTGGCAACGTCACGGGGCGAGAGACTGGAGACACGGGGGAGAGGAAGGAAGAAACGTAGAAAAAACAGACGGAAGGTGCGTGTACGGACACGGAATTACGGAAGCGGCAGTACGGAGGCAGAAGGCGGACATACGAACGCGGAAGGTGGATGTATGGAAGTGAAGTTTGTTTTGTTTTATTTAACAGTGAGAGGAAGCAGGAAAAGAAAGGAGGCGGACAGGCAAAGTTTTTTTTTTGTTCTTTTTGGGTTTTTTTAGAGTGAAAGAGAAGGGTGTAGGAAGAGTGGGAAGAACGTGGCGAGTGACAGGGGGCTAGGAGCAAGCGACGGGGCAAGTGAAAGGAGGAACGGAGCGAGCGACAAAAGGCACGGGGCATTTTTTTTTTAGACTAAGAGTGAAGGCCGTAAGAAGAGGGGGAAGTGGGTGGACAAGCAGGTGGCTGGCACCACCACTTTCCTCCAGCCTTCAGGATTTATCCATCAAAATCGATGGCACGGCGGACAAAAGGAAGTATAAAACGGCTGCCCGCAGAAAAATCTATCGCTCGACGGACCAATGGAAGTCGAGGGCGAGCGCGTGTAGGTAGCGGTGTGATGCGGGCGACTGGAGGAAGCGGCGCAACGCGAGCAACTGGACGGAGTGGTGCGACGCTAGCGACTGGTGGCAACGTCACAGGGCGAGAGACTGGAGCAAGCGGCACAGGGTGAGAGACTGGACGCAGCGACCTGCGGCGAGTGGGCGGACGCAACAGCCCGCGGCGAGTGGGCGGACGTGCGGTGCGAATGGTTGGAGGCAGCGGTGCAACGAACGCGACCGGACGCAGCGGCACAGGGTAGGCGATCGGATGCAGCGGTGCAGGTTGGGTGGGCGGAGTCAGCGGCACAGGGTGAGAGATCGGACGCAGCGCTGCGGGGCGGGCCGTTGGACGCCTCGGTGCAGGGCGCGTTGTGGGAGGCAGCGGCACAGGGTGAGCGAACAAAGGCAGGGGGCAACCGGTCCGACGCGGCGGGCGAACGGTCGGAGACACATGGCGAGTTACCAAAACAGGAAGGCGGGAGGCCGGAGAGCGAGGGAGCAAAGGCAGGGGGCGAACGGTCCGACCCGGCGGGCGAGCGGTCAGAGACACGGAGCGGGTCGCCAAAACCGGAAGGCGGGAGGCCGGAAGGCGAGGGAGCGAAGGCAGGCGGCGAGTGGTCCGACCCGGCGGGCGAGCGGTCGGAGACACGGAGCGGGTAGCCAAAACCGGAAGGCGGGAGGCCGGAAGGCGGGAGGCCGGAAGGCGAGGGAGCGAAGGCAGGCGGCGAGTGGTCCGACCCGGCGGGCGAGCGGTCGGAGACACGGAGCGAGTCGCCAAAACGGGAAGGCGGGAGGCCGGAGTGCGAGCAGGCGGAGAGGGAAGGAAAGCAGCCAGGGGAAGGGAGGAAGAGGGAATACTTACCTCCGGGGGCCTGGTCCATCCGCTGCTCCGTCGTCTCTGTAAAACAGAAATTCTAATATTAAACTTTTGGATCATTTGGTTGTGTTTTTTTATGGCAGGGTCATTATGTTTAAAACTCAATAATTCAACTCATCACCATATTTTTTCATCAATTCTTAATGTAAAAAAGAATTGATAAAATGACAATAGCTTCATGATCCATGAACATATTTCATTGAAAAACACTTTAACAATATTTATTTAAATAACGCTTCCAAAATCTTAAAAAATACATCAATAATATTCATGTCAGTTATGAATTCTGAAAGGTTGATGAACATAAGGTTGAATGGACGACTACAAATGAAATGTGGTTCAAGTGGCTACAAGTAAGTTTAATTATTTTCTGAGTGAAGTAGGATTTTTTTTTTCCTTTTAACTTTACATTTTTATCCCCACATTTATTTCTGCATTGCTTTCCATTTCAATGTTCTTCCTCTTTTGCATGTTTTCCTCTATTTATGTCTCACATTTATTTCTGTTACCCTTTTATTTCTCTGTTACCTATTTATTTTTGTCACCTATTTATTTCTATCATGTATTTATTTATTTTGTCATTAACTCTTTTGCTTTTCTCACTTTCACACTCAATTTCCTTTAGCTTTTTCAAATTCGGTATAAAAGTGAAAATATGTATTAACGAAACCATTTGGAGAAATAAATAGATATCAGATTCAAATCTCGATTCACAGACTACAATCCAATTCAGGGCGATTCATAAAAATTTGGAAACGATTTAAACCGATTTTGTTCAGTTTGATTCATTACAAATAGAAAATAGAACTGCAATGACTTCTTTTACTTTGTTGCTGAGAAGTAAAAGAGAAAAAAAATATAATTTCAAAACCATAATCTTATTTTAGTTGGTGTAAAAGAGACAATAGATCAAGAACTACTGAACATATATTCACATAACTTAAACTGAAGGCTTTACAATGTAGGCCCGATCTGTAGATAACTGATGATAATGACAATATGCCTGGAGATAAGTGATATTAATGACAATACACCTGTAGATAACTGATATTAATGACAATACACCTGTTGATAACTGATATTAATGACAATATGCCTGTAGATAACTGATTTTAATGACAATATACCTGTTGATAACTGATATTAATAACAATATGCCTGTAGATAACTGATTTTAATGACAATATACCTGTAGATAAGTGATATTAATGACAATACACCTGTAGATAAGTGATATTAATGACAATACACCTGTAGATAACTGATATTAATGGTATTCTACCTGTTGATAAATGATATTAACGGGAGGCTGAACTGCGCCACAATCACAGTCTGCCGTGAATGCAGGGCCGGCGAGGCTTTTATCAAGCACAGTGATGATGGGGATGGGCTGCATCCGGCTGCTGAGTGGCAGCAGCTGGAGCTGGAGCAACGATGCGTGGTGGAGGCGGGGGGCACAGGAGGGAATCCCCGTTCACATCAGGTCGGTCCTCCCTCGAGCCGGTCCCACAGGCGATGGTCGGCCAGACGCGCGCACACACTGACCCTCGTCCATAACAATGACAATACACCTGTAGATAACTGATATTAATGACAATACACCTGTAGATAACTGATATTAATGACAATACACCTGTAGATAACTGATATTAATGACAATGCACCTGTAGATAACTGATATTAATGATAATACACCTGTAGATAACTGATATTAATGACAATATACCTGTAGATAACTGATATTAATGACAATACACCTGTAGATAACTGATATTAATGACAATACGCCTATAGAAAACTGATATTAATGACAACACACCTGTAGATAACTGATATTAATGACAATACACCTGTAGATAACTGATATTAATGACAATACACCTGTAGATAACTGATATTAATGACAATACGCCTATAGAAAACTGATATTAATGACAACACACCTGTAGATAACTGATATTAATGACAATACACCTGTAGATGACTCATACAGTCGTCTACAGTCTTTACAAGAGGTGTCCCGGAAGGACACATGCCTTAAGTAGACCACCAAAGTAGTGCAGTAGTGGTTCAAGGACATGACCCATTCCAAGTCCTGAACTAAACCATCAAGAGAACCTGTAGAGGAGCGTTCAGACCAGAGTGATGGTAGGAGATCATCCAAACAGACCCAGCTGGAGGCTTTGGTCCAGGAAGAACGGACCAGTACGCCACAGGAGACACAAGACAGACTGTGGACTTAGAAGAACGATTATCCTGAACAAATTAAAAAGTACTCTATTGGTTCTTAAGAAAATACATTGGACTGAATACACCTAGGGTATGAATAAATTTGAAGGTGATGTTTATTGGAAATCCACTAAAAAAATACTCCTGAATAAAATCTACAAATATCACTTATTGTTTTTCCTTCTAGTGTTTCACATACAGGTCAGAAACTGGATAAAACATATTATTTTTAGGATTAAAAACAAAAAGTCACAAAAATGAATAATATGAGGACGGCTGTATATATATTGCGTCAATTAATTTCATAGTTTTATTCATTCATCAGTATCCTTTTACTTAGGAATACAATCTTTGTTGAGTGACGTCTGACAGTTAGACTCAACAAACATAGCAGACTACAGTGATAAAGTATTCACTTATTTTAAGGACACAATCCTTTTCATCATGTAAAGAAAGAATCTGTATGTATGTCACAAGACACTTTTTGTTCCACTGCCTTTCACGCAGTTACTGTAATAAAGACTACGACTCACTTTAGTACTAGTGTACACTCACGTTACCGCAGTGCTACATTGCTAAGTGCTACTAGCTTACATTAGCATTCTTACCTCCATCGGTGAGAACAGGTGTTTTCCTCCTGATCCTGGTGTTCCGATCTTCTTTTTACCTTCTACGTGATGATCCGCTGTTATGTTGTTCTTCTTGTCTTGTCCTTAAGGCAGTGGCTTTGGATATAAGCTTAAAAAAAGACTTTTCGTGTGGAGTCCGAGTGGTCTGAACTTCTCTCACTTCAGGCGAAGATTGAAAAGTGACGGTTAATGTGCGTTCGGGGTATATATGCCTGCAGTAGTGCAGTAACCTAGCAACAGTAGAAAAAGCGTATCCTTTAAATGTTCTTTCTCCTGCCGCCATACAAATGTGGAGTCGATGAGCGCATGCGCGATGGAGTCCGCTAATCCAGAAACTGTGAGCAATAAAATAATTCGGCAACTCTCTCTCTTTTTAAACTTTATTGAACATTGAGTAGAACAAAACCATTCAACGAAAAAAAAACGTTTTGCCAGGAGGCTACTAACACTTTACAAGTTCAAAAAAAAGAAACAAAAATACACAAATGTACAGTTTCAATGGCTTTAGTGTTAGTGGACTTAATAGCGTGAATACCAATATAATATAACACAAAAATTACCTGAACTGCCCGAGTGCTTTTGCGACTATCTGAATGTCTCAATGTATGTTTTAATTCAATCACGTTGATTATGTGAAATATGACATCTAAATAAAAATAAAAAAACACCAAATACCACTGACCGAGTCCATGACAGTGAATACTGCGCATGCGCAGTCTCTTCGCTAGCTCTACACATCCAGCTGTTGAGATTTAACCACCATAACCACAATTAATGGAGTTTCAAAGTTAATATAATGTCAGTACAAATGTGGTTGTCAGTCGGTTTTATTTTAGTAGTTTTGCTGAACCTGGTGATGTTTGGTTAAATTCATTTGCCGATGTTTTGTGCTAATCAGTGGTGAAGCCTTTTCTAATTCAACCGGAGGTCAGCTTCTGCAGGGCTGAGCTCTTGACAGTAAAAGTTAAACTTCTAATCTATTATGAGTTAATGCAGGACAAATGTGTGTAATTTGGCGTTTGTAAGACCCGACTCATCCCCTAACACCTCTGTTTGAGTTTTGACTTGGCTAATGTTGCCTTTTTAATGAGAGTCCGTGCTAATGCTATAACATGCTAAGTTAACTATTCCTTTCTCCCAGTCTCCAGGTGTTGAGTTGAGACATGAGAAGAGCATGCAAACTACACTGAAAAGTCCCATTGGAATCAAATACAGGACCTCCCTGCTGTGAGGAACAGGGGCTATCCATTGCATCACCATGCCACCTGTTCACCTTAAATAGTGTAGGATGAGTTTGAGTACAACCAGGTACATAATGGCATGAAAAATGAGAATGTTGAAAACCCTGACAATACAGTGTATAAACATAAAACACATACATCGTTATCAGGATTCAGCAGAGTTTTATGACGAGCTGATCTTTTGAATCAGGTGTGTTGGAGCAGGGTGACATCTGCAAGAAAGTGGGCCCTGAGGACCAGGGTTGAAGACCCCTGCATTTAAATTTGCTCATGTAGGTCCAACCAGAATTATATTATGGATTTTCACCAAAAATCATGTGAAAATGGAGCACACTTTGAATTGATTGATTCAGATGACTGGTGTTGCCATGTTATATAACAAAGAAGGTTAGAATCATGACAAAAGTTTTGCTGATGTTTTCAATGAGTTTTCCAAAATTGAGTATCACTTTCACATGAATGAGTTTCTTGTTAAAATATAATATTGGCATTTGTTTTTCATGTTAAATGAAATAATGCTTTCCTGGTGATGTTTTTTTTTTTTTTACAACGCTATGACATTAAGGTAAATTATTTTAAGAAACCTGAATGTAAAGTTTGACATCTTGCATAAAAAAAGAGATAAATTAAGAAATGATAATATAAGTATGAAAGTAAAATGTTTAGTGTACAAGAAGCTTGCTTCTAAAAATCTCAAGAGTTTATAGAAGCTCTTAAAAACTAATGGCATAACTATACCCAGTCACTTTGAACTTCCAGGAAATGTGGGTCTTGAAATACTTTTATAAAAGTTTTAACCATGAAGTAGCATTAAATGACTTTCCCATTAATAATTCTTCTGATCTTAATAATTAAACAGATCCAACATAATAACCTGTTTTCTTACCATTGATCACAGCTAACAGAGTAGATATAGAGAGTGCACAATTCAACCATTGTTTAGCTTTGCACAATTTATTGGATTGAGTCACCAGTGATTTTTTTCCCCCCTCTCCATTATCACGTCGGGGCGTCTCCATGTCGTCTTTTACACGTTCAAGTGGAGGAGTTTACTTCATCAGCAGCAACTTGTACCTCATGGGTGGTGTCATCGAAAGGAAAACCTACCTGAAAGCACAATAAGAATGTGAAAGAAAAGAAAGGTTCACAGCATGCTGTAATTCATTAATGTTTCTACATTTCATCACCCAAATCATGGAATATTGACGTTTTATCGTGTTAGGTAAAACATCTACATGAGTAAATAAATAAAATGAACAATTATTTAGGGTTTTAAATATCCATAACCTTTATCTTTCTCCCATTCCTTTACAAGAAGGCTTATAAAAGATGTAAAATGTGCAAAGATGTCAGCACAGACAGACAGAAAGCTTTTGAACTGCTCTTAGTCTGGCCCGTCACCAAAGAACTGTTTGCCATGGGAGACCCTACCAGAGGCATAAAGCTTCCCACAATATAGTTCTCAGATCATTCGGGCACACAAACTCCCCCACCACGGTAAGGTGGCAGTTCACGGGGGAGAGGAAGGAAGAAACGTAGGAAAAAGAGGTGCAAGAACAAGAAGCAGCAAAGTAGGAAGGAAGAAACGTAGAAAAAACAGACGGAAGGTGGGTGTACGGACACGGAATTACGGAAGCGGCAGTACGGAGGACATACGAACGCGGAAGGTGGATGTATGGAAGTGAAGTTTGTTTTATTTAATAGTGAGAGGAAGCAGGAGAAGAAAGGAGGCGGACAGGCAAAGTTTTTTTTTTTGTTATTTTTGGGTTTTTTTTAGAGTGAAAGAGAAGGATGAAGGAAGAGGAAGAAAGTGGACAGGCAGGGTTTTTTTTGGTTTTTGTTTTTTTTTAGAGTGAAAGAGAAGGATGAAGGAAGAGGAAGAAAGTGGACGGGTAGTTTGTTTTTGTTTTTTTTAGAGTGTAAGAGAAGGATGAAGGAAGAGGAAGAAAGTTGACAGGCAGTTTTTTTTGTTTTTTTTTTTAGAGTGAAAGAGAAGGGTGTAGGAAGAGGAAGAAAGTGGACAGGCAGTTTTTTTTGTTTTTGTTTTTTTTAGAGTGAAAGAGGAGGATGAAGGAAGAGGAAGAAAGTGCACAGGCAGTTTTTTTTTAAGAGTGAATGAGAAGGGTGTAGGAAGAGTGGGAAGAATGTGGCGAGTGACAGGGGGCTAGGAGCGAGGAACGGAGCGAGCAACGGGGCAAGCGAAAGGAGGAACGGAGCGAGCGACAAAAGGCATTTTTTTTTAGACTAAGGGTGAAGGCCGTAAGAAGAGGGGGAAGTGGGTGGACAAGCAGGTGGCTGGCACCACCACTTTCCTCCAGCCTTCAAGTTTTATCCATCAAAATCGATGAAAAGGCGGACAAAAGGAAGTATAAAACGGCTGCCCGCAGAAAAATCTATCGCTCGACGGACCAATGGAAGTCGAGGGTGAGTGGGCGGAGGTAGCGGTGTGATGCTGACGACTGGAGGAAGCGGCGCAACGTGAGCAACCGAACGAAGTGGTGCGACGCTGGCGACTGGTGGCAACGTCACGGGGCGAGAGACTGGAGACACGGGGGAGAGGAAGGAAGAAACGTAGAAAAAACAGACGGAAGGTGCGTGTACGGACACGGAATTACGGAAGCGGCAGTACGGAGGCAGAAGGCGGACATACGAACGCGGAAGGTGGATGTATGGAAGTGAAGTTTGTTTTGTTTTATTTAACAGTGAGAGGAAGCAGGAAAAGAAAGGAGGCGGACAGGCAAAGTTTTTTTTTTGTTCTTTTTGGGTTTTTTTAGAGTGAAAGAGAAGGGTGTAGGAAGAGTGGGAAGAACGTGGCGAGTGACAGGGGGCTAGGAGCAAGCGACGGGGCAAGTGAAAGGAGGAACGGAGCGAGCGACAAAAGGCACGGGGCATTTTTTTTTTAGACTAAGAGTGAAGGCCGTAAGAAGAGGGGGAAGTGGGTGGACAAGCAGGTGGCTGGCACCACCACTTTCCTCCAGCCTTCAGGATTTATCCATCAAAATCGATGGCACGGCGGACAAAAGGAAGTATAAAACGGCTGCCCGCAGAAAAATCTATCGCTCGACGGACCAATGGAAGTCGAGGGCGAGCGCGTGTAGGTAGCGGTGTGATGCGGGCGACTGGAGGAAGCGGCGCAACGCGAGCAACTGGACGGAGTGGTGCGACGCTAGCGACTGGTGGCAACGTCACAGGGCGAGAGACTGGAGCAAGCGGCACAGGGTGAGAGACTGGACGCAGCGACCTGCGGCGAGTGGGCGGACGCAACAGCCCGCGGCGAGTGGGCGGACGTGCGGTGCGAATGGTTGGAGGCAGCGGTGCAACAAACGCGACCGGACGCAGCGGCACAGGGTAGGCGATCGGATGCAGCGGTGCGGGTTGGGTGGGCGGAGTCAGCGGCACAGGGTGAGAGATCGGACGCAGCGCTGCGGGGCGGGCCGTTGGACGCCTCGGTGCAGGGCGCGTTGTGGGAGGCAGCGGCACAGGGTGAGCGAACAAAGGCAGGGGGCAACCGGTCCGACGCGGCGGGCGAACGGTCGGAGACACATGGCGAGTTACCAAAACAGGAAGGCGGGAGGCCGGAGAGCGAGGGAGCAAAGGCAGGGGGCGAACGGTCCGACCCGGCGGGCGAGCGGTCAGAGACACGGAGCGGGTAGCCAAAACCGGAAGGCGGGAGGCCGGAAGGCGAGGGAGCGAAGGCAGGCGGCGAGTGGTCCGACCCGGCGGGCGAGCGGTCGGAGACACGGAGCGGGTAGCCAAAACCGGAAGGCGGGAGGCCGGAAGGCGGGAGGCCGGAAGGCGAGGGAGCGAAGGCAGGCGGCGAGTGGTCCGACCCGGCGGGCGAGCGGTCGGAGACACGGAGCGAGTCGCCAAAACGGGAAGGCGGGAGGCCGGAGTGCGAGCAGGCGGAGAGGGAAGGAAAGCAGCCAGGGGAAGGGAGGAAGAGGGAATACTTACCTCCGGGGGCCTGGTCCATCCGCTGCTCCGTCGTCTCTGTAAAACAGAAATTCTAATATTAAACTTTTGGATCATTTGGTTGTGTTTTTTTATGGCAGGGTCATTATGTTTAAAACTCAATAATTCAACTCATCACCATATTTTTTCATCAATTCTTAATGTAAAAAAGAATTGATAAAATGACAATAGCTTCATGATCCATGAACATATTTCATTGAAAAACACTTTAACAATATTTATTTAAATAACGCTTCCAAAATCTTAAAAAATACATCAATAATATTCATGTCAGTTATGAATTCTGAAAGGTTGATGAACATAAGGTTGAATGGACGACTACAAATGAAATGTGGTTCAAGTGGCTACAAGTAAGTTTAATTATTTTCTGAGTGAAGTAGGATTTTTTTTTTCCTTTTAACTTTACATTTTTATCCCCACATTTATTTCTGCATTGCTTTCCATTTCAATGTTCTTCCTCTTTTGCATGTTTTCCTCTATTTATGTCTCACATTTATTTCTGTTACCCTTTTATTTCTCTGTTACCTATTTATTTTTGTCACCTATTTATTTCTATCATGTATTTATTTATTTTGTCATTAACTCTTTTGCTTTTCTCACTTTCACACTCAATTTCCTTTAGCTTTTTCAAATTCGGTATAAAAGTGAAAATATGTATTAACGAAACCATTTGGAGAAATAAATAGATATCAGATTCAAATCTCGATTCACAGACTACAATCCAATTCAGGGCGATTCATAAAAATTTGGAAACGATTTAAACCGATTTTGTTCAGTTTGATTCATTACAAATAGAAAATAGAACTGCAATGACTTCTTTTACTTTGTTGCTGAGAAGTAAAAGAGAAAAAAAATATAATTTCAAAACCATAATCTTATTTTAGTTGGTGTAAAAGAGACAATAGATCAAGAACTACTGAACATAAATTCACATAACTTAAACTGAAGGCTTTACAATGTAGGCCCGATCTGTAGATAACTGATGATAATGACAATATGCCTGGAGATAACTGATATTAATGACAATACACCTGTAGATAACTGATATTAATGACAATACACCTGTTGATAACTGATATTAATGACAATATGCCTGTAGATAACTGATTTTAATGACAATATACCTGTTGATAACTGATATTAATAACAATATGCCTGTAGATAACTGATTTTAATGACAATATACCTGTAGATAAGTGATATTAATGACAATACACCTGTAGATAAGTGATATTAATGACAATACACCTGTAGATAACTGATATTAATGGTATTCTACCTGTTGATAAATGATATTAACGGGAGGCTGAACTGCGCCACAATCACAGTCTGCCGTGAATGCAGGGCCGGCGAGGCTTTTATCAAGCACAGTGATGATGGGGATGGGCTGCATCCGGCTGCTGAGTGGCAGCAGCTGGAGCTGGAGCAACGATGCGTGGTGGAGGCGGGGGGCACAGGAGGGAATCCCCGTTCACATCAGGTCGGTCCTCCCTCGAGCCGGTCCCACAGGCGATGGTCGGCCAGACGCGCGCACACACTGACCCTCGTCCATAACAATGACAATACACCTGTAGATAACTGATATTAATGACAATACACCTGTAGATAACTGATATTAATGACAATACACCTGTAGATAACTGATATTAATGACAATACACCTGTAGATAACTGATATTAATGACAATACGCCTATAGAAAACTGATATTAATGACAACACACCTGTAGATAACTGATATTAATGACAATACACCTGTAGATAACTGATATTAATGACAATACACCTGTAGATAACTGATATTAATGACAATACGCCTATAGAAAACTGATATTAATGACAACACACCTGTAGATAACTGATATTAATGACAATACACCTGTAGATGACTCATACAGTCGTCTACAGTCTTTACAAGAGGTGTCCCTGAAGGACACATGCCTTAAGTAGACCACCAAAGTAGTGCAGTAGTGGTTCAAGGACATGACCCATTCCAAGTCCTGAACTAAACCATCAAGAGAACCTGTAGAGGAGCGTTCAGACCAGAGTGATGGTAGGAGATCATCCAAACAGACCCAGCTGGAGGCTTTGGTCCAGGAAGAACGGACCAGTACCCCACAGGAGACACAAGACAGACTGTGGACTTAGAAGAACGATTATCCTGAACAAATTAAAAAGTACTCTATTGGTTCTTAAGAAAATACATTGGACTGAATACACCTAGGGTATGAATAAATTTGAAGGTGATGTTTATTGGAAATCCACTAAAAAAATACTCCTGAATAAAATCTACAAATATCACTTATTGTTTTTCCTTCTAGTGTTTCACATACAGGTCAGAAACTGGATAAAACATATTATTTTTATGATTAAAAACAAAAAGTCACAAAAATGAATAATATGAGGACGGCTGTATATATATTGCGTCAATTAATTTCATAGTTTTATTCATTCATCAGTATCCTTTTACTTAGGAATACAATCTTTGTTGAGTGACGTCTGACAGTTAGACTCAACAAACATAGCAGACTACAGTGATAAAGTATTCACTTATTTAAAGGACACAATCCTTTTCATCATGTAAAGAAAGAATCTGTATGTATGTCACAAGACACTTTTTGTTCCACTGCCTTTAACGCAGTTACTGTAATAAAGACTACGACTCACTTTAGTACTAGTGTACACTCACGTTACCGCAGTGCTACATTGCTAAGTGCTACTAGCTTACATTAGCATTCTTACCTCCATCGGTGAGAACAGGTGTTTTCCTCCTGATCCTGGTGTTCCGATCTTCTTTTTACCTTCTACGTGATGATCCGCTGTTATGTTGTTCTTCTTGTCTTGTCCTTAAGGCAGTGGCTTTGGATATAAGTTTAAAAAAAGACTTTTCGTGTGGAGTCCGAGTGGTCTGAACTTCTCTCACTTCAGGCGAAGATTGAAAAGTGACGGTTAATGTGCGTTCGGGGTATATATGCCTGCAGTAGTGCAGTAACCTAGCAACAGTAGAAAAAGCGTATCCTTTAAATGTTGTTCTTTCTCCTGCCGCCATACAAATGTGGAGTCGATGAGCGCATGCGCAATGGAGTGCGCTGATCCAGAAACTGTGAGCAATAAGATAATTCGGCAACTCGCTCTTTTTTTAAACTTTATTGAACATTGAGTAGAACAAAACCATTCAACGAAAAAAAACAACGTTTTGCCAGGAGGCTACTAACACTTTACAAGTTCAAAAAAAAGAAACAAAAATACACAAATGTACAGTTTTAATGGCTTTAGTGTTAGTGGACTTAATAGCGTGAATACCAATATAATATAACACAAAAATTACCTGAACTGCCCGAGTGCTTTTGCGACTATCTGAATGTCTCAATGTATGTTTTAATTCAATCACGTTGATTATGTGAAATATGACATCTAAATAAAAATAAAAAAAACACCAAATACCACTGACCGAGTCCATGAGAGTGAATACTGCGCATGCGCAGGCAGCTAACTCTCTTCGCTAGCTCTACACATCCAGCTGTTGAGATTTAACCACCATAACCACAATTAATGGAGTTTCAAAGTTAATATAATGTCAGTACAAATGTGGTTGTCAGTCGGTTTTATTTTAGTAGTTTTGCTGAACCTGGTGATGTTTGGTTAAATTCATTTGCCGATGTTTTGTGCTAATCAGTGGTGAAGCCTTTTCTAATTCAACCGGAGGTCAGCTTCTGCAGGGCTGAGCTCTTGACAGTAAAAGTTAAACTTCTAATCTATTATGAGTTAATGCAGGACAAATGTGTGTAATTTGGCGTTTGTAAGACCCGACTCATCCCCTAACACCTCTGTTTGAGTTTTGACTTGGCTAATGTTGCCTTTTTAATGAGAGTCCGTGCTAATGCTATAACATGCTAAGTTAACTATTCCTTTCTCCCAGTCTCCAGGTGTTGAGTTGAGACATGAGAAGAGCATGCAAACTACACTGAAAAGTCCCATTGGAATCGAATACAGGACCTCCCTGCTGTGAGGAACAGGGGCAATCCATTGCATCACCATGCCACCTGTTCACCTTAAATAGTGTAGGATGAGTTTGAGTACAACCAGGTACATAATGGCATGAAAAATGAGAATGTTGAAAACCCTGACAATACAGTGTATAAACATAAAACACATACATCGTTATCAGGATTCAGCAGAGTTTTATGACGAGCTGATCTTTTGAATCAGGTGTGTTGGAGCAGGGTGACATCTGCAAGAAAGTGGGCCCTGAGGACCAGGGTTGAAGACCCCTGCATTTAAATTTGCTCATGTAGGTCCAACCAGAATTATATTATGGATTTTCACCAAAAATCATGTGAAAATGGAGCACACTTTGAATTGATTGATTCAGATGACTGGTGTTGCCATGTTATATAACAAAGAAGGTTAGAATCATGACAAAAGTTTTGCTGATGTTCTCAATGAGTTTTCCAAAATTGAGTATCACTTTCACATGAATGAGTTTCTTGTTAAAATATAATATTGGCATTTGTTTTTCATGTTAAATGAAATAATGCTTTCCTGGTGATGTTTTTTTTTTTACAACGCTATGACATTAAGGTAAATTATTTTAAGAAACCTGAATGTAAAGTTTGACATCTTGCATAAAAAAAGAGATAAATTAAGAAATGATAATATAAGTATGAAAGTAAAATGTTTAGTGTACAAGAAGCTTGCTTCTAAAAATCTCAAGAGTTTATAGAAGCTCTTAAAAACTAATAGCATAACTATACCCAGTCACTTTGAACTTCCAGGAAATGTGGGTCTTGAAATACTTTTATAAAAGTTTTAACCATGAAGTAGCATTAAATGACTTTCCCATTAATAATTCTTCTGATCTTAATAATTAAACAGATCCAACATAATAACCTGTTTTCTTACCATTGATCACAGCTAACAGAGTAGATATAGAGAGTGCACAATTCAACCATTGTTTAGCTTTGCACAATTTATTGGATTGAGTCACCAGTGATTTTTTTTCCCCCCTCTCCATTATCACGTCGGGGCGTCTCCATGTCGTCTTTTACACGTTCAAGTGGAGGAGTTTACTTCATCAGCAGCAACTTGTACCTCATGGGTGGTGTCATCGAAAGGAAAACCTACCTGAAAGCACAATAAGAATGTGAAAGAAAAGAAAGGTTCACAGCATGCTGTAATTCATTAATGTTTCTACATTTCATCACCCAAATCATGGAATATTGACGTTTTATCGTGTTAGGTAAAACATCTACATGAGTAAATAAATAAAATGAACAATTATTTAGGGTTTTAAATATCCATAACCTTTATCTTTCTCCCATTCCTTTACAAGAAGGCTTATAAAAGATGTAAAATGTGCAAAGATGTCAGCACAGACAGACAGAAAGCTTTTGAACTGCTCTTAGTCTGGCCCGTCACCAAAGAACTGTTTGCCATGGGAGACCCTACCAGAGGCATAAAGCTTCCCACAATATAGTTCTCGGATCATTCGGGCACACAAACTCCCCCACCACGGTAAGGTGGCAGTTCACGGGGGAGAGGAAGGAAGAAACGTAGGAAAAAGAGGTGCAAGAACAAGAAGCAGCAAAGTAGGAAGGAAGAAACGTAGAAAAAACAGACGGAAGGTGGGTGTACGGACACGGAATTACGGAAGCGGCAGTACGGAGGACATACGAACGCGGAAGGTGGATGTATGGAAGTGAAGTTTGTTTTATTTAATAGTGAGAGGAAGCAGGAGAAGAAAGGAGGCGGACAGGCAAAGTTTTTTTTTTTGTTATTTTTGGGTTTTTTTTAGAGTGAAAGAGAAGGATGAAGGAAGAGGAAGAAAGTGGACAGGCAGGGTTTTTTTTGGTTTTTGTTTTTTTTTAGAGTGAAAGAGAAGGATGAAGGAAGAGGAAGAAAGTGGACGGGTAGTTTTTTTTGTTTTTTTTTTTAGAGTGAAAGAGAAGGGTGTAGGAAGAGGAAGAAAGTGGACAGGCAGTTTTTTTTGTTTTTGTTTTTTTTAGAGTGAAAGAGGAGGATGAAGGAAGAGGAAGAAAGTGCACAGGCAGTTTTTTTTTAAGAGTGAATGAGAAGGGTGTAGGAAGAGTGGGAAGAACGTGGCGAGTGACAGGGGGCTAGGAGCGAGGAACGGAGCGAGCAACGGGGCAAGCGAAAGGAGGAACGGAGCGAGCGACAAAAGGCATTTTTTTTTAGACTAAGGGTGAAGGCCGTAAGAAGAGGGGGAAGTGGGTGGACAAGCAGGTGGCTGGCACCACCACTTTCCTCCAGCCTTCAAGTTTTATCCATCAAAATCGATGAAAAGGCGGACAAAAGGAAGTATAAAACGGCTGCCCGCAGAAAAATCTATCGCTCGACGGACCAATGGAAGTCGAGGGCGAGTGGGCGGAGGTAGCGGTGTGATGCTGACGACTGGAGGAAGCAGCGCAACGTGAGCAACCGAACGAAGTGGTGCGACGCTGGCGACTGGTGGCAACGTCACGGGGCGAGAGACTGGAGACACGGGGGAGAGGAAGGAAGAAACGTAGAAAAAACAGACGGAAGGTGCGTGTACGGACACGGAATTACGGAAGCGGCAGTACGGAGGCAGAAGGCGGACATACGAACGCGGAAGGTGGATGTATGGAAGTGAAGTTTGTTTTGTTTTATTTAACAGTGAGAGGAAGCAGGAAAAGAAAGGAGGCGGACAGGCAAAGTTTTTTTTTTGTTCTTTTTGGGTTTTTTTAGAGTGAAAGAGAAGGGTGTAGGAAGAGTGGGAAGAACGTGGCGAGTGACAGGGGGCTAGGAGCAAGCGACGGGGCAAGTGAAAGGAGGAACGGAGCGAGCGACAAAAGGCACGGGGCATTTTTTTTTTAGACTAAGAGTGAAGGCCGTAAGAAGAGGGGGAAGTGGGTGGACAAGCAGGTGGCTGGCACCACCACTTTCCTCCAGCCTTCAGGATTTATCCATCAAAATCGATGGCACGGCGGACAAAAGGAAGTATAAAACGGCTGCCCGCAGAAAAATCTATCGCTCGACGGACCAATGGAAGTCGAGGGCGAGCGCGTGTAGGTAGCGGTGTGATGCGGGCGACTGGAGGAAGCGGCGCAACGCGAGCAACTGGACGGAGTGGTGCGACGCTAGCGACTGGTGGCAACGTCACAGGGCGAGAGACTGGAGCAAGCGGCACAGGGTGAGAGACTGGACGCAGCGACCTGCGGCGAGTGGGCGGACGCAACAGCCCGCGGCGAGTGGGCGGACGTGCGGTGCGAATGGTTGGAGGCAGCGGTGCAACGAACGCGACCGGACGCAGCGGCACAGGGTAGGCGATCGGATGCAGCGGTGCGGGTTGGGTGGGCGGAGTCAGCGGCACAGGGTGAGAGATCGGACGCAGCGCTGCGGGGCGGGCCGTTGGACGCCTCGGTGCAGGGCGCGTTGTGGGAGGCAGCGGCACAGGGTGAGCGAACAAAGGCAGGGGGCAACCGGTCCGACGCGGCGGGCGAACGGTCGGAGACACATGGCGAGTTACCAAAACAGGAAGGCGGGAGGCCGGAGAGCGAGGGAGCAAAGGCAGGGGGCGAACGGTCCGACCCGGCGGGCGAGCGGTCAGAGACACGGAGCGGGTAGCCAAAACCGGAAGGCGGGAGGCCGGAAGGCGAGGGAGCGAAGGCAGGCGGCGAGTGGTCCGACCCGGCGGGCGAGCGGTCGGAGACACGGAGCGGGTAGCCAAAACCGGAAGGCGGGAGGCCGGAAGGCGGGAGGCCGGAAGGCGAGGGAGCGAAGGCAGGCGGCGAGTGGTCCGACCCGGCGGGCGAGCGGTCGGAGACACGGAGCGAGTCGCCAAAACGGGAAGGCGGGAGGCCGGAGTGCGAGCAGGCGGAGAGGGAAGGAAAGCAGCCAGGGGAAGGGAGGAAGAGGGAATACTTACCTCCGGGGGCCTGGTCCATCCGCTGCTCCGTCGTCTCTGTAAAACAGAAATTCTAATATTAAACTTTTGGATCATTTGGTTGTGTTTTTTTATGGCAGGGTCATTATGTTTAAAACTCAATAATTCAACTCATCACCATATTTTTTCATCAATTCTTAATGTAAAAAAGAATTGATAAAATGACAATAGCTTCATGATCCATGAACATATTTCATTGAAAAACACTTTAACAATATTTATTTAAATAACGCTTCCAAAATCTTAAAAAATACATCAATAATATTCATGTCAGTTATGAATTCTGAAAGGTTGATGAACATAAGGTTGAATGGACGACTACAAATGAAATGTGGTTCAAGTGGCTACAAGTAAGTTTAATTATTTTCTGAGTGAAGTAGGATTTTTTTTTTCCTTTTAACTTTACATTTTTATCCCCACATTTATTTCTGCATTGCTTTCCATTTCAATGTTCTTCCTCTTTTGCATGTTTTCCTCTATTTATGTCTCACATTTATTTCTGTTACCCTTTTATTTCTCTGTTACCTATTTATTTTTGTCACCTATTTATTTCTATCATGTATTTATTTATTTTGTCATTAACTCTTTTGCTTTTCTCACTTTCACACTCAATTTCCTTTAGCTTTTTCAAATTCGGTATAAAAGTGAAAATATGTATTAACGAAACCATTTGGAGAAATAAATAGATATCAGATTCAAATCTCGATTCACAGACTACAATCCAATTCAGGGCGATTCATAAAAATTTGGAAACGATTTAAACCGATTTTGTTCAGTTTGATTCATTACAAATAGAAAATAGAACTGCAATGACTTCTTTTACTTTGTTGCTGAGAAGTAAAAGAGAAAAAAAATATAATTTCAAAACCATAATCTTATTTTAGTTGGTGTAAAAGAGACAATAGATCAAGAACTACTGAACATAAATTCACATAACTTAAACTGAAGGCTTTACAATGTAGGCCCGATCTGTAGATAACTGATGATAATGACAATATGCCTGGAGATAAGTGATATTAATGACAATACACCTGTAGATAACTGATATTAATGACAATACACCTGTTGATAACTGATATTAATGACAATATGCCTGTAGATAACTGATTTTAATGACAATATACCTGTTGATAACTGATATTAATAACAATATGCCTGTAGATAACTGATTTTAATGACAATATACCTGTAGATAAGTGATATTAATGACAATACACCTGTAGATAAGTGATATTAATGACAATACACCTGTAGATAACTGATATTAATGGTATTCTACCTGTTGATAAATGATATTAACGGGAGGCTGAACTGCGCCACAATCACAGTCTGCCGTGAATGCAGGGCCGGCGAGGCTTTTATCAAGCACAGTGATGATGGGGATGGGCTGCATCCGGCTGCTGAGTGGCAGCAGCTGGAGCTGGAGCAACGATGCGTGGTGGAGGCGGGGGGCACAGGAGGGAATCCCCGTTCACATCAGGTCGGTCCTCCCTCGAGCCGGTCCCACAGGCGATGGTCGGCCAGACGCGCGCACACACTGACCCTCGTCCATAACAATGACAATACACCTGTAGATAACTGATATTAATGACAATACACCTGTAGATAACTGATATTAATGACAATGCACCTGTAGATAACTGATATTAATGATAATACACCTGTAGATAACTGATATTAATGACAATATACCTGTAGATAACTGATATTAATGACAATACACCTGTAGATAACTGATATTAATGACAATACGCCTATAGAAAACTGATATTAATGACAACACACCTGTAGATAACTGATATTAATGACAATACACCTGTAGATGACTCATACAGTCGTCTACAGTCTTTACAAGAGGTGTCCCGGAAGGACACATGCCTTAAGTAGACCACCAAAGTAGTGCAGTAGTGGTTCAAGGACATGACCCATTCCAAGTCCTGAACTAAACCATCAAGAGAACCTGTAGAGGAGCGTTCAGACCAGAGTGATGGTAGGAGATCATCCAAACAGACCCAGCTGGAGGCTTTGGTCCAGGAAGAACGGACCAGTACGCCACAGGAGACACAAGACAGACTGTGGACTTAGAAGAACGATTATCCTGAACAAATTAAAAAGTACTCTATTGGTTCTTAAGAAAATACATTGGACTGAATACACCTAGGGTATGAATAAATTTGAAGGTGATGTTTATTGGAAATCCACTAAAAAAATACTCCTGAATAAAATCTACAAATATCACTTATTGTTTTTCCTTCTAGTGTTTCACATACAGGTCAGAAACTGGATAAAACATATTATTTTTAGGATTAAAAACAAAAAGTCACAAAAATGAATAATATGAGGACGGCTGTATATATATTGCGTCAATTAATTTCATAGTTTTATTCATTCATCAGTATCCTTTTACTTAGGAATACAATCTTTGTTGAGTGACGTCTGACAGTTAGACTCAACAAACATAGCAGACTACAGTGATAAAGTATTCACTTATTTTAAGGACACAATCCTTTTCATCATGTAAAGAAAGAATCTGTATGTATGTCACAAGACACTTTTTGTTCCACTGCCTTTAACGCAGTTACTGTAATAAAGACTACGACTCACTTTAGTACTAGTGTACACTCACGTTACCGCAGTGCTACATTGCTAAGTGCTACTAGCTTACATTAGCATTCTTACCTCCATCGGTGAGAACAGGTGTTTTCCTCCTGATCCTGGTGTTCCGATCTTCTTTTTACCTTCTACGTGATGATCCGCTGTTATGTTGTTCTTCTTGTCTTGTCCTTAAGGCAGTGGCTTTGGATATAAGCTTAAAAAAAGACTTTTCGTGTGGAGTCCGAGTGGTCTGAACTTCTCTCACTTCAGGCGAAGATTGAAAAGTGACGGTTAATGTGGGTTCGGGGTATATATGCCTGCAGTAGTGCAGTAACCTAGCAACAGTAGAAAAAGCGTATCCTTTAAATGTTCTTTCTCCTGCCGCCATACAAATGTGGAGTCGATGAGCGCATGCGCGATGGAGTCCGCTAATCCAGAAACTGTGAGCAATAAAATAATTCGGCAACTCTCTCTCTTTTTAAACTTTATTGAACATTGAGTAGAACAAAACCATTCAACGAAAAAAAACAACGTTTTGCCAGGAGGCTACTAACACTTTACAAGTTCAAAAAAAAGAAACAAAAATACACAAATGTACAGTTTTAATGGCTTTAGTGTTAGTGGACTTAATAGCGTGAATACCAATATAATATAACACAAAAATTACCTGAACTGCCCGAGTGCTTTTGCGACTATCTGAATGTCTCAATGTATGTTTTAATTCAATCACGTTGATTATGTGAAATATGACATCTAAATAAAAATAAAAAAAACACCAAATACCACTGACCGAGTCCATGAGAGTGAATACTGCGCATGCGCAGGCAGCTAACTCTCTTCGCTAGCTCTACACATCCAGCTGTTGAGATTTAACCACCATAACCACAATTAATGGAGTTTCAAAGTTAATATAATGTCAGTACAAATGTGGTTGTCAGTCGGTTTTATTTTAGTAGTTTTGCTGAACCTGGTGATGTTTGGTTAAATTCATTTGCCGATGTTTTGTGCTAATCAGTGGTGAAGCCTTTTCTAATTCAACCGGAGGTCAGCTTCTGCAGGGCTGAGCTCTTGACAGTAAAAGTTAAACTTCTAATCTATTATGAGTTAATGCAGGACAAATGTGTGTAATTTGGCGTTTGTAAGACCCGACTCATCCCCTAACACCTCTGTTTGAGTTTTGACTTGGCTAATGTTGCCTTTTTAATGAGAGTCCGTGCTAATGCTATAACATGCTAAGTTAACTATTCCTTTCTCCCAGTCTCCAGGTGTTGAGTTGAGACATGAGAAGAGCATGCAAACTACACTGAAAAGTCCCATTGGAATCGAATACAGGACCTCCCTGCTGTGAGGAACAGGGGCTATCCATTGCATCACCATGCCACCTGTTCACCTTAAATAGTGTAGGATGAGTTTGAGTACAACCAGGTACATAATGGCATGAAAAATGAGAATGTTGAAAACCCTGACAATACAGTGTATAAACATAAAACACATACATCGTTATCAGGATTCAGCAGAGTTTTATGACGAGCTGATCTTTTGAATCAGGTGTGTTGGAGCAGGGTGACATCTGCAAGAAAGTGGGCCCTGAGGACCAGGGTTGAAGACCCCTGCATTTAAATTTGCTCATGTAGGTCCAACCAGAATTATATTATGGATTTTCACCAAAAATCATGTGAAAATGGAGCACACTTTGAATTGATTGATTCAGATGACTGGTGTTGCCATGTTATATAACAAAGAAGGTTAGAATCATGACAAAAGTTTTGCTGATGTTCTCAATGAGTTTTCCAAAATTGAGTATCACTTTCACATGAATGAGTTTCTTGTTAAAATATAATATTGGCATTTGTTTTTCATGTTAAATGAAATAATGCTTTCCTGGTGATGTTTTTTTTTTTTTTTTACAACGCTATGACATTAAGGTAAATTATTTTAAGAAACCTGAATGTAAAGTTTGACATCTTGCATAAAAAAAGAGATAAATTAAGAAATGATAATATAAGTATGAAAGTAAAATGTTTAGTGTACAAGAAGCTTGCTTCTAAAAATCTCAAGAGTTTATAGAAGCTCTTAAAAACTAATAGCATAACTATACCCAGTCACTTTGAACTTCCAGGAAATGTGGGTCTTGAAATACTTTTATAAAAGTTTTAACCATGAAGTAGCATTAAATGACTTTCCCATTAATAATTCTTCTGATCTTAATAATTAAACAGATCCAACATAATAACCTGTTTTCTTACCATTGATCACAGCTAACAGAGTAGATATAGAGAGTGCACAATTCAACCATTGTTTAGCTTTGCACAATTTATTGGATTGAGTCACCAGTGATTTTTTTTCCCCCCTCTCCATTATCACGTCGGGGCGTCTCCATGTCGTCTTTTACACGTTCAAGTGGAGGAGTTTACTTCATCAGCAGCAACTTGTACCTCATGGGTGGTGTCATCGAAAGGAAAACCTACCTGAAAGCACAATAAGAATGTGAAAGAAAAGAAAGGTTCACAGCATGCTGTAATTCATTAATGTTTCTACATTTCATCACCCAAATCATGGAATATTGACGTTTTATCGTGTTAGGTAAAACATCTACATGAGTAAATAAATAAAATGAACAATTATTTAGGGTTTTAAATATCCATAACCTTTATCTTTCTCCCATTCCTTTACAAGAAGGCTTATAAAAGATGTAAAATGTGCAAAGATGTCAGCACAGACAGACAGAAAGCTTTTGAACTGCTCTTAGTCTGGCCCGTCACCAAAGAACTGTTTGCCATGGGAGACCCTACCAGAGGCATAAAGCTTCCCACAATATAGTTCTCGGATCATTCGGGCACACAAACTCCCCCACCACGGTAAGGTGGCAGTTCACGGGGGAGAGGAAGGAAGAAACGTAGGAAAAAGAGGTGCAAGAACAAGAAGCAGCAAAGTAGGAAGGAAGAAACGTAGAAAAAACAGACGGAAGGTGGGTGTACGGACACGGAATTACGGAAGCGGCAGTACGGAGGACATACGAACGCGGAAGGTGGATGTATGGAAGTGAAGTTTGTTTTATTTAATAGTGAGAGGAAGCAGGAGAAGAAAGGAGGCGGACAGGCAAAGTTTTTTTTTTTGTTATTTTTGGGTTTTTTTTAGAGTGAAAGAGAAGGATGAAGGAAGAGGAAGAAAGTGGACAGGCAGGGTTTTTTTTGGTTTTTGTTTTTTTTTAGAGTGAAAGAGAAGGATGAAGGAAGAGGAAGAAAGTGGACGGGTAGTTTGTTTTTGTTTTTTTTAGAGTGTAAGAGAAGGATGAAGGAAGAGGAAGAAAGTTGACAGGCAGTTTTTTTTGTTTTTTTTTTTAGAGTGAAAGAGAAGGGTGTAGGAAGAGGAAGAAAGTGGACAGGCAGTTTTTTTTGTTTTTGTTTTTTTTAGAGTGAAAGAGGAGGATGAAGGAAGAGGAAGAAAGTGCACAGGCAGTTTTTTTTTAAGAGTGAATGAGAAGGGTGTAGGAAGAGTGGGAAGAATGTGGCGAGTGACAGGGGGCTAGGAGCGAGGAACGGAGCGAGCAACGGGGCAAGCGAAAGGAGGAACGGAGTGAGCGACAAAAGGCATTTTTTTTTAGACTAAGGGTGAAGGCCGTAAGAAGAGGGGGAAGTGGGTGGACAAGCAGGTGGCTGGCACCACCACTTTCCTCCAGCCTTCAAGTTTTATCCATCAAAATCGATGAAAAGGCGGACAAAAGGAAGTATAAAACGGCTGCCCGCAGAAAAATCTATCGCTCGACGGACCAATGGAAGTCGAGGGTGAGTGGGCGGAGGTAGCGGTGTGATGCTGACGACTGGAGGAAGCGGCGCAACGTGAGCAACTGAACGAAGTGGTGCGACGCTGGCGACTGGTGGCAACGTCACGGGGCGAGAGACTGGAGACACGGGGGAGAGGAAGGAAGAAACGTAGAAAAAACAGACGGAAGGTGCGTGTACGGACACGGAATTACGGAAGCGGCAGTACGGAGGCAGAAGGCGGACATACGAACGCGGAAGGTGGATGTATGGAAGTGAAGTTTGTTTTGTTTTATTTAACAGTGAGAGGAAGCAGGAAAAGAAAGGAGGCGGACAGGCAAAGTTTTTTTTTTGTTCTTTTTGGGTTTTTTTAGAGTGAAAGAGAAGGGTGTAGGAAGAGTGGGAAGAACGTGGCGAGTGACAGGGGGCTAGGAGCAAGCGACGGGGCAAGTGAAAGGAGGAACGGAGCGAGCGACAAAAGGCACGGGGCATTTTTTTTTTAGACTAAGAGTGAAGGCCGTAAGAAGAGGGGGAAGTGGGTGGACAAGCAGGTGGCTGGCACCACCACTTTCCTCCAGCCTTCAGGATTTATCCATCAAAATCGATGGCACGGCGGACAAAAGGAAGTATAAAACGGCTGCCCGCAGAAAAATCTATCGCTCGACGGACCAATGGAAGTCGAGGGCGAGCGCGTGTAGGTAGCGGTGTGATGCGGGCGACTGGAGGAAGCGGCGCAACGCGAGCAACTGGACGGAGTGGTGCGACGCTAGCGACTGGTGGCAACGTCACAGGGCGAGAGACTGGAGCAAGCGGCACAGGGTGAGAGACTGGACGCAGCGACCTGCGGCGAGTGGGCGGACGCAACAGCCCGCGGCGAGTGGGCGGACGTGCGGTGCGAATGGTTGGAGGCAGCGGTGCAACGAACGCGACCGGACGCAGCGGCACAGGGTAGGCGATCGGATGCAGCGGTGCGGGTTGGGTGGGCGGAGTCAGCGGCACAGGGTGAGAGATCGGACGCAGCGCTGCGGGGCGGGCCGTTGGACGCCTCGGTGCAGGGCGCGTTGTGGGAGGCAGCGGCACAGGGTGAGCGAACAAAGGCAGGGGGCAACCGGTCCGACGCGGCGGGCGAACGGTCGGAGACACATGGCGAGTTACCAAAACAGGAAGGCGGGAGGCCGGAGAGCGAGGGAGCAAAGGCAGGGGGCGAACGGTCCGACCCGGCGGGCGAGCGGTCAGAGACACGGAGCGGGTAGCCAAAACCGGAAGGCGGGAGGCCGGAAGGCGAGGGAGCGAAGGCAGGCGGCGAGTGGTCCGACCCGGCGGGCGAGCGGTCGGAGACACGGAGCGGGTAGCCAAAACCGGAAGGCGGGAGGCCGGAAGGCGGGAGGCCGGAAGGCGAGGGAGCGAAGGCAGGCGGCGAGTGGTCCGACCCGGCGGGCGAGCAGTCGGAGACACGGAGCGAGTCGCCAAAACGGGAAGGCGGGAGGCCGGAGTGCGAGCAGGCGGAGAGGGAAGGAAAGCAGCCAGGGGAAGGGAGGAAGAGGGAATACTTACCTCCGGGGGCCTGGTCCATCCGCTGCTCCGTCGTCTCTGTAAAACAGAAATTCTAATATTAAACTTTTGGATCATTTGGTTGTGTTTTTTTATGGCAGGGTCATTATGTTTAAAACTCAATAATTCAACTCATCACCATATTTTTTCATCAATTCTTAATGTAAAAAAGAATTGATAAAATGACAATAGCTTCATGATCCATGAACATATTTCATTGAAAAACACTTTAACAATATTTATTTAAATAACGCTTCCAAAATCTTAAAAAATACATCAATAATATTCATGTCAGTTATGAATTCTGAAAGGTTGATGAACATAAGGTTGAATGGACGACTACAAATGAAATGTGGTTCAAGTGGCTACAAGTAAGTTTAATTATTTTCTGAGTGAAGTAGGATTTTTTTTTTCCTTTTAACTTTACATTTTTATCCCCACATTTATTTCTGCATTGCTTTCCATTTCAATGTTCTTCCTCTTTTGCATGTTTTCCTCTATTTATGTCTCACATTTATTTCTGTTACCCTTTTATTTCTCTGTTACCTATTTATTTTTGTCACCTATTTATTTCTATCATGTATTTATTTATTTTGTCATTAACTCTTTTGCTTTTCTCACTTTCACACTCAATTTCCTTTAGCTTTTTCAAATTCGGTATAAAAGTGAAAATATGTATTAACGAAACCATTTGGAGAAATAAATAGATATCAGATTCAAATCTCGATTCACAGACTACAATCCAATTCAGGGCGATTCATAAAAATTTGGAAACGATTTAAACCGATTTTGTTCAGTTTGATTCATTACAAATAGAAAATAGAACTGCAATGACTTCTTTTACTTTGTTGCTGAGAAGTAAAAGAGAAAAAAAATATAATTTCAAAACCATAATCTTATTTTAGTTGGTGTAAAAGAGACAATAGATCAAGAACTACTGAACATAAATTCACATAACTTAAACTGAAGGCTTTACAATGTAGGCCCGATCTGTAGATAACTGATGATAATGACAATATGCCTGGAGATAAGTGATATTAATGACAATACACCTGTAGATAACTGATATTAATGACAATACACCTGTTGATAACTGATATTAATGACAATATGCCTGTAGATAACTGATTTTAATGACAATATACCTGTTGATAACTGATATTAATAACAATATGCCTGTAGATAACTGATTTTAATGACAATATACCTGTAGATAAGTGATATTAATGACAATACACCTGTAGATAAGTGATATTAATGACAATACACCTGTAGATAACTGATATTAATGGTATTCTACCTGTTGATAAATGATATTAACGGGAGGCTGAACTGCGCCACAATCACAGTCTGCCGTGAATGCAGGGCCGGCGAGGCTTTTATCAAGCACAGTGATGATGGGGATGGGCTGCATCCGGCTGCTGAGTGGCAGCAGCTGGAGCTGGAGCAACGATGCGTGGTGGAGGCGGGGGGCACAGGAGGGAATCCCCGTTCACATCAGGTCGGTCCTCCCTCGAGCCGGTCCCACAGGCGATGGTCGGCCAGACGCGCGCACACACTGACCCTCGTCCATAACAATGACAATACACCTGTAGATAACTGATATTAATGACAATACACCTGTAGATAACTGATATTAATGACAATGCACCTGTAGATAACTGATATTAATGATAATACACCTGTAGATAACTGATATTAATGACAATATACCTGTAGATAACTGATATTAATGACAATACACCTGTAGATAACTGATATTAATGACAATACGCCTATAGAAAACTGATATTAATGACAACACACCTGTAGATAACTGATATTAATGACAATACACCTGTAGATGACTCATACAGTCGTCTACAGTCTTTACAAGAGGTGTCCCGGAAGGACACATGCCTTAAGTAGACCACCAAAGTAGTGCAGTAGTGGTTCAAGGACATGACCCATTCCAAGTCCTGAACTAAACCATCAAGAGAACCTGTAGAGGAGCGTTCAGACCAGAGTGATGGTAGGAGATCATCCAAACAGACCCAGCTGGAGGCTTTGGTCCAGGAAGAACGGACCAGTACGCCACAGGAGACACAAGACAGACTGTGGACTTAGAAGAACGATTATCCTGAACAAATTAAAAAGTACTCTATTGGTTCTTAAGAAAATACATTGGACTGAATACACCTAGGGTATGAATAAATTTGAAGGTGATGTTTATTGGAAATCCACTAAAAAAATACTCCTGAATAAAATCTACAAATATCACTTATTGTTTTTCCTTCTAGTGTTTCACATACAGGTCAGAAACTGGATAAAACATATTATTTTTAGGATTAAAAACAAAAAGTCACAAAAATGAATAATATGAGGACGGCTGTATATATATTGCGTCAATTAATTTCATAGTTTTATTCATTCATCAGTATCCTTTTACTTAGGAATACAATCTTTGTTGAGTGACGTCTGACAGTTAGACTCAACAAACATAGCAGACTACAGTGATAAAGTATTCACTTATTTTAAGGACACAATCCTTTTCATCATGTAAAGAAAGAATCTGTATGTATGTCACAAGACACTTTTTGTTCCACTGCCTTTCACGCAGTTACTGTAATAAAGACTACGACTCACTTTAGTACTAGTGTACACTCACGTTACCGCAGTGCTACATTGCTAAGTGCTACTAGCTTACATTAGCATTCTTACCTCCATCGGTGAGAACAGGTGTTTTCCTCCTGATCCTGGTGTTCCGATCTTCTTTTTACCTTCTACGTGATGATCCGCTGTTATGTTGTTCTTCTTGTCTTGTCCTTAAGGCAGTGGCTTTGGATATAAGCTTAAAAAAAGACTTTTCGTGTGGAGTCCGAGTGGTCTGAACTTCTCTCACTTCAGGCGAAGATTGAAAAGTGACGGTTAATGTGGGTTCGGGGTATATATGCCTGCAGTAGTGCAGTAACCTAGCAACAGTAGAAAAAGCGTATCCTTTAAATGTTCTTTCTCCTGCCGCCATACAAATGTGGAGTCGATGAGCGCATGCGCGATGGAGTCCGCTAATCCAGAAACTGTGAGCAATAAAATAATTCGGCAACTCTCTCTCTTTTTAAACTTTATTGAACATTGAGTAGAACAAAACCATTCAACGAAAAAAAACAACGTTTTACCAGGAGGCTACTAACACTTTACAAGTTCAAAAAAAAGAAACAAAAATACACAAATGTACAGTTTTAATGGCTTTAGTGTTAGTGGACTTAATAGCGTGAATACCAATATAATATAACACAAAAATTACCTGAACTGCCCGAGTGCTTTTGCGACTATCTGAATGTCTCAATGTATGTTTTAATTCAATCACGTTGATTATGTGAAATATGACATCTAAATAAAAATAAAAAAAACACCAAATACCACTGACCGAGTCCATGAGAGTGAATACTGCGCATGCGCAGGCAGCTAACTCTCTTCGCTAGCTCTACACATCCAGCTGTTGAGATTTAACCACCATAACCACAATTAATGGAGTTTCAAAGTTAATATAATGTCAGTACAAATGTGGTTGTCAGTCGGTTTTATTTTAGTAGTTTTGCTGAACCTGGTGATGTTTGGTTAAATTCATTTGCCGATGTTTTGTGCTAATCAGTGGTGAAGCCTTTTCTAATTCAACCGGAGGTCAGCTTCTGCAGGGCTGAGCTCTTGACAGTAAAAGTTAAACTTCTAATCTATTATGAGTTAATGCAGGACAAATGTGTGTAATTTGGCGTTTGTAAGACCCGACTCATCCCCTAACACCTCTGTTTGAGTTTTGACTTGGCTAATGTTGCCTTTTTAATGAGAGTCCGTGCTAATGCTATAACATGCTAAGTTAACTATTCCTTTCTCCCAGTCTCCAGGTGTTGAGTTGAGACATGAGAAGAGCATGCAAACTACACTGAAAAGTCCCATTGGAATCGAATACAGGACCTCCCTGCTGTGAGGAACAGGGGCTATCCATTGCATCACCATGCCACCTGTTCACCTTAAATAGTGTAGGATGAGTTTGAGTACAACCAGGTACATAATGGCATGAAAAATGAGAATGTTGAAAACCCTGACAATACAGTGTATAAACATAAAACACATACATCGTTATCAGGATTCAGCAGAGTTTTATGACGAGCTGATCTTTTGAATCAGGTGTGTTGGAGCAGGGTGACATCTGCAAGAAAGTGGGCCCTGAGGACCAGGGTTGAAGACCCCTGCATTTAAATTTGCTCATGTAGGTCCAACCAGAATTATATTATGGATTTTCACCAAAAATCATGTGAAAATGGAGCACACTTTGAATTGATTGATTCAGATGACTGGTGTTGCCATGTTATATAACAAAGAAGGTTAGAATCATGACAAAAGTTTTGCTGATGTTCTCAATGAGTTTTCCAAAATTGAGTATCACTTTCACATGAATGAGTTTCTTGTTAAAATATAATATTGGCATTTGTTTTTCATGTTAAATGAAATAATGTTTTCCTGGTGATGTTTTTTTTTTTACAACGCTATGACATTAAGGTAAATTATTTTAAGAAACCTGAATGTAAAGTTTGACATCTTGCATAAAAAAAGAGATAAATTAAGAAATGATAATATAAGTATGAAAGTAAAATGTTTAGTGTACAAGAAGCTTGCTTCTAAAAATCTCAAGAGTTTATAGAAGCTCTTAAAAACTAATGGCATAACTATACCCAGTCACTTTGAACTTCCAGGAAATGTGGGTCTTGAAATACTTTTATAAAAGTTTTAACCATGAAGTAGCATTAAATGACTTTCCCATTAATAATTCTTCTGATCTTAATAATTAAACAGATCCAACATAATAACCTGTTTTCTTACCATTGATCACAGCTAACAGAGTAGATATAGAGAGTGCACAATTCAACCATTGTTTAGCTTTGCACAATTTATTGGATTGAGTCACCAGTGATTTTTTTCCCCCCTCTCCATTATCACGTCGGGGCGTCTCCATGTCGTCTTTTACACGTTCAAGTGGAGGAGTTTACTTCATCAGCAGCAACTTGTACCTCATGGGTGGTGTCATCGAAAGGAAAACCTACCTGAAAGCACAATAAGAATGTGAAAGAAAAGAAAGGTTCACAGCATGCTGTAATTCATTAATGTTTCTACATTTCATCACCCAAATCATGGAATATTGACGTTTTATCGTGTTAGGTAAAACATCTACATGAGTAAATAAATAAAATGAACAATTATTTAGGGTTTTAAATATCCATAACCTTTATCTTTCTCCCATTCCTTTACAAGAAGGCTTATAAAAGATGTAAAATGTGCAAAGATGTCAGCACAGACAGACAGAAAGCTTTTGAACTGCTCTTAGTCTGGCCCGTCACCAAAGAACTGTTTGCCATGGGAGACCCTACCAGAGGCATAAAGCTTCCCACAATATAGTTCTCGGATCATTCGGGCACACAAACTCCCCCACCACGGTAAGGTGGCAGTTCACGGGGGAGAGGAAGGAAGAAACGTAGGAAAAAGAGGTGCAAGAACAAGAAGCAGCAAAGTAGGAAGGAAGAAACGTAGAAAAAACAGACGGAAGGTGGGTGTACGGACACGGAATTACGGAAGCGGCAGTACGGAGGACATACGAACGCGGAAGGTGGATGTATGGAAGTGAAGTTTGTTTTATTTAATAGTGAGAGGAAGCAGGAGAAGAAAGGAGGCGGACAGGCAAAGTTTTTTTTTTTGTTATTTTTGGGTTTTTTTTAGAGTGAAAGAGAAGGATGAAGGAAGAGGAAGAAAGTGGACAGGCAGGGTTTTTTTTGGTTTTTGTTTTTTTTTAGAGTGAAAGAGAAGGATGAAGGAAGAGGAAGAAAGTGGACGGGTAGTTTGTTTTTGTTTTTTTTAGAGTGTAAGAGAAGGATGAAGGAAGAGGAAGAAAGTTGACAGGCAGTTTTTTTTGTTTTTTTTTTTAGAGTGAAAGAGAAGGGTGTAGGAAGAGGAAGAAAGTGGACAGGCAGTTTTTTTGTTTTTGTTTTTTTTAGAGTGAAAGAGGAGGATGAAGGAAGAGGAAGAAAGTGCACAGGCAGTTTTTTTTTAAGAGTGAATGAGAAGGGTGTAGGAAGAGTGGGAAGAACGTGGCGAGTGACAGGGGGCTAGGAGCGAGGAACGGAGCGAGCAACGGGGCAAGCGAAAGGAGGAACGGAGCGAGCGACAAAAGGCATTTTTTTTTAGACTAAGGGTGAAGGCCGTAAGAAGAGGGGGAAGTGGGTGGACAAGCAGGTGGCTGGCACCACCACTTTCCTCCAGCCTTCAAGTTTTATCCATCAAAATCAATGAAAGGGCGGACAAAAGGAAGTATAAAACGGCTGCCCGCAGAAAAATCTATCGCTCGACGGACCAATGGAAGTCGAGGGCGAGTGGGCGGAGGTAGCGGTGTGATGCTGACGACTGGAGGAAGCAGCGCAACGTGAGCAACCGAACGAAGTGGTGCGACGCTGGCGACTGGTGGCAACGTCACGGGGCGAGAGACTGGAGACACGGGGGAGAGGAAGGAAGAAACGTAGAAAAAACAGACGGAAGGTGCGTGTACGGACACGGAATTACGGAAGCGGCAGTACGGAGGCAGAAGGCGGACATACGAACGCGGAAGGTGGATGTATGGAAGTGAAGTTTGTTTTGTTTTATTTAACAGTGAGAGGAAGCAGGAAAAGAAAGGAGGCGGACAGGCAAAGTTTTTTTTTTGTTCTTTTTGGGTTTTTTTAGAGTGAAAGAGAAGGGTGTAGGAAGAGTGGGAAGAACGTGGCGAGTGACAGGGGGCTAGGAGCAAGCGACGGGGCAAGTGAAAGGAGGAACGGAGCGAGCGACAAAAGGCACGGGGCATTTTTTTTTTAGACTAAGAGTGAAGGCCGTAAGAAGAGGGGGAAGTGGGTGGACAAGCAGGTGGCTGGCACCACCACTTTCCTCCAGCCTTCAGGATTTATCCATCAAAATCGATGGCACGGCGGACAAAAGGAAGTATAAAACGGCTGCCCGCAGAAAAATCTATCGCTCGACGGACCAATGGAAGTCGAGGGCGAGCGCGTGTAGGTAGCGGTGTGATGCGGGCGACTGGAGGAAGCGGCGCAACGCGAGCAACTGGACGGAGTGGTGCGACGCTAGCGACTGGTGGCAACGTCACAGGGCGAGAGACTGGAGCAAGCGGCACAGGGTGAGAGACTGGACGCAGCGACCTGCGGCGAGTGGGCGGACGCAACAGCCCGCGGCGAGTGGGCGGACGTGCGGTGCGAATGGTTGGAGGCAGCGGTGCAACGAACGCGACCGGACGCAGCGGCACAGGGTAGGCGATCGGATGCAGCGGTGCGGGTTGGGTGGGCGGAGTCAGCGGCACAGGGTGAGAGATCGGACGCAGCGCTGCGGGGCGGGCCGTTGGACGCCTCGGTGCAGGGCGCGTTGTGGGAGGCAGCGGCACAGGGTGAGCGAACAAAGGCAGGGGGCAACCGGTCCGACGCGGCGGGCGAACGGTCGGAGACACATGGCGAGTTACCAAAACAGGAAGGCGGGAGGCCGGAGAGCGAGGGAGCAAAGGCAGGGGGCGAACGGTCCGACCCGGCGGGCGAGCGGTCAGAGACACGGAGCGGGTAGCCAAAACCGGAAGGCGGGAGGCCGGAAGGCGAGGGAGCGAAGGCAGGCGGCGAGTGGTCCGACCCGGCGGGCGAGCGGTCGGAGACACGGAGCGGGTAGCCAAAACCGGAAGGCGGGAGGCCGGAAGGCGGGAGGCCGGAAGGCGAGGGAGCGAAGGCAGGCGGCGAGTGGTCCGACCCGGCGGGCGAGCGGTCGGAGACACGGAGCGAGTCGCCAAAACGGGAAGGCGGGAGGCCAGAGTGCGAGCAGGCGGAGAGGGAAGGAAAGCAGCCAGGGGAAGGGAGGAAGAGGGAATACTTACCTCCGGGGGCCTGGTCCATCCGCTGCTCCGTCGTCTCTGTAAAACAGAAATTCTAATATTAAACTTTTGGATCATTTGGTTGTGTTTTTTTATGGCAGGGTCATTATGTTTAAAACTCAATAATTCAACTCATCACCATATTTTTTCATCAATTCTTAATGTAAAAAAGAATTGATAAAATGACAATAGCTTCATGATCCATGAACATATTTCATTGAAAAACACTTTAACAATATTTATTTAAATAACGCTTCCAAAATCTTAAAAAATACATCAATAATATTCATGTCAGTTATGAATTCTGAAAGGTTGATGAACATAAGGTTGAATGGACGACTACAAATGAAATGTGGTTCAAGTGGCTACAAGTAAGTTTAATTATTTTCTGAGTGAAGTAGGATTTTTTTTTTCCTTTTAACTTTACATTTTTATCCCCACATTTATTTCTGCATTGCTTTCCATTTCAATGTTCTTCCTCTTTTGCATGTTTTCCTCTATTTATGTCTCACATTTATTTCTGTTACCCTTTTATTTCTCTGTTACCTATTTATTTTTGTCACCTATTTATTTCTATCATGTATTTATTTATTTTGTCATTAACTCTTTTGCTTTTCTCACTTTCACACTCAATTTCCTTTAGCTTTTTCAAATTCGGTATAAAAGTGAAAATATGTATTAACGAAACCATTTGGAGAAATAAATAGATATCAGATTCAAATCTCGATTCACAGACTACAATCCAATTCAGGGCGATTCATAAAAATTTGGAAACGATTTAAACCGATTTTGTTCAGTTTGATTCATTACAAATAGAAAATAGAACTGCAATGACTTCTTTTACTTTGTTGCTGAGAAGTAAAAGAGAAAAAAAATATAATTTCAAAACCATAATCTTATTTTAGTTGGTGTAAAAGAGACAATAGATCAAGAACTACTGAACATAAATTCACATAACTTAAACTGAAGGCTTTACAATGTAGGCCCGATCTGTAGATAACTGATGATAATGACAATATGCCTGGAGATAAGTGATATTAATGACAATACACCTGTAGATAACTGATATTAATGACAATACACCTGTTGATAACTGATATTAATGACAATATGCCTGTAGATAACTGATTTTAATGACAATATACCTGTTGATAACTGATATTAATAACAATATGCCTGTAGATAACTGATTTTAATGACAATATACCTGTAGATAAGTGATATTAATGACAATACACCTGTAGATAAGTGATATTAATGACAATACACCTGTAGATAACTGATATTAATGGTATTCTACCTGTTGATAAATGATATTAACGGGAGGCTGAACTGCGCCACAATCACAGTCTGCCGTGAATGCAGGGCCGGCGAGGCTTTTATCAAGCACAGTGATGATGGGGATGGGCTGCATCCGGCTGCTGAGTGGCAGCAGCTGGAGCTGGAGCAACGATGCGTGGTGGAGGCGGGAGGCACAGGAGGGAATCCCCGTTCACATCAGGTCGGTCCTCCCTCGAGCCGGTCCCACAGGCGATGGTCGGCCAGACGCGCGCACACACTGACCCTCGTCCATAACAATGACAATACACCTGTAGATAACTGATATTAATGACAATACACCTGTAGATAACTGATATTAATGACAATACACCTGTAGATAACTGATATTAATGATAATACACCTGTAGATAACTGATATTAATGACAATATACCTGTAGATAACTGATATTAATGACAATACACCTGTAGATAACTGATATTAATGACAATACGCCTATAGAAAACTGATATTAATGACAACACACCTGTAGATAACTGATATTAATGACAATACACCTGTAGATGACTCATACAGTCGTCTACAGTCTTTACAAGAGGTGTCCCTGAAGGACACATGCCTTAAGTAGACCACCAAGGTAGTGCAGTAGTGGTTCAAGGACATGACCCATTCCAAGTCCTGAACTAAACCATCAAGAGAACCTGTAGAGGAGCGTTCAGACCAGAGTGATGGTAGGAGATCATCCAAACACACCCAGCTGGAGGCTTTGGTCCAGGAAGAACGGACCAGTACCCCACAGGAGACACAAGACAGACTGTGGACTTAGAAGAACGATTATCCTGAACAAATTAAAAAGTACTCTATTGGTTCTTAAGAAAATACATTGGACTGAATACACCTAGGGTATGAATAAATTTGAAGGTGATGTTTATTGGAAATCCACTAAAAAAATACTCCTGAATAAAATCTACAAATATCACTTATTGTTTTTCCTTCTAGTGTTTCACATACAGGTCAGAAACTGGATAAAACATATTATCTTTATGATTAAAAACAAAAAGTCACAAAAATGAATAATATGAGGACGGCTGTATATATATTGCGTCAATTAATTTCATAGTTTTATTCATTCATCAGTATCCTTTTACTTAGGAATACAATCTTTGTTGAGTGACGTCTGACAGTTAGACTCAACAAACATAGCAGACTACAGTGATAAAGTATTCACTTATTTTAAGGACACAATCCTTTTCATCATGTAAAGAAAGAATCTGTATGTATGTCACAAGACACTTTTTGTTCCACTGCCTTTAACGCAGTTACTGTAATAAAGACTACGACTCACTTTAGTACTAGTGTACACTCACGTTACCGCAGTGCTACATTGCTAAGTGCTACTAGCTTACATTAGCATTCTTACCTCCATCGGTGAGAACAGGTGTTTTCCTCCTGATCCTGGTGTTCCGATCTTCTTTTTACCTTCTACGTGATGATCCGCTGTTATGTTGTTCTTCTTGTCTTGTCCTTAAGGCAGTGGCTTTGGATATAAGCTTAAAAAAAGACTTTTCGTGTGGAGTCCGAGTGGTCTGAACTTCTCTCACTTCAGGCGAAGATTGAAAAGTGACGGTTAATGTGCGTTCGGGGTATATATGCCTGCAGTAGTGCAGTAACCTAGCAACAGTAGAAAAAGCGTATCCTTTAAATGTTGTTCTTTCTCCTGCCGCCATACAAATGTGGAGTCGATGAGCGCATGCGCGATGGAGTCCGCTAATCCAGAAACTGTGAGCAATAAAATAATTCGGCAACTCTCTCTCTTTTTAAACTTTATTGAACATTGAGTAGAACAAAACCATTCAACGCAGAAAAAACGTTTTGCCAGGGGGCTACTAACACTTTATAAGTTTTTTTAATTAAAAAATACACAAATGTACAGTTTTAATGGCTTTATTGTTTGTGGACTTCTTAATAGTGTGAATATAATATAACTAAAATTACCTGAACTGCCGCAGTGCTTTTGCGACTATCTGAATGTCTCAATGTATGTTTTAATTCAATCACGTTGATTATGTGAAATATGATATCTAAATAAAAAAAAATTGCCTGAAAATACTTAAATAAAAAGTTCAAAAATAAAAAATAAAAAAAAATAAAAAAAAACACTAAATACCACTGACCGAGTCCATGACATTGCATACTGCGCATGCGCAGGAAGGTAGCTTGCTCGGGTAACAGGTACCTGCGATGTTTAGCTAGCTCTACACATCCAGCTGTTGAGTTTTAGCCACCATAACCGCAATTAATGGGGTTTCAAAGGTAATATAATGTCAGTACAAATGTGGTTGTCAGTCGGTTTTATTTTAGTAGTTTTGCTGAACCTGGTGATGTTTGGTTAAATTCATTTGCCGATGTTTTGTGCTAATCGGTGGTGAAGCCTTTTCTAATTCAACCGGAGGTCAGCTTCTGCAGGGCTGAGCTCTTGACAGTAAAAGTTAAACTTCTAATCTATTATGAGTTAATGCAGGACAAATGTGTGTAATTTGGCGTTTGTAAATCCTGACTCATCCCCTAACACCTCTGTTTGAGTTTTGATTTAGCTAATGTTGCCTTTTTAATGAGAGTCCGTGCTAATGCTATAACATGCTAAGTTAACTATTTCTTTCTCCCAGTCTCCAAGGACACCAGAGTTAAGGGAAGCAGGTTTTTCACACCCAGGACATCTAGGCCATGAGAAGGTTCACACCTGACCTGGACCTTTCCAACCCTGGGATAAAGACATTTGGGACCAGACTCGGAGAACTGATAATAAATAACAGAAATATGAAGCCCTGTCCAACAGTCATTTGTCATTTCATGTAACACTCTTCTTCTGAATAATGAATGTAAAAATCATCTCATTGATAGTTGTGGTTTGGATCCCAGAGTCCTGCATTAACCTTCAGTAGTTCTTATTGTGCTACTAAGTGGGTTCCTCAGGGGCTTAAATTAAGATTTTAAGTGTACCATTCACTTTTATCCAGACCTATATGTAGCATCAATCTTATTGTCATAATCCCCCAAATGCTATGTTATATTATACAAACCATAACTTTCCTGAACAAATTTACAATGAAATCAAAAAATCTAAATGTGTTAGCATATAAAGATCCAGTGGTACTTTTTGTCAGTTCTCTCTCTATTTAATTTCATAAGTGATTTATTACCATTAATATGATTCTATTATATCCTCCCCTTTGCATATTTTTCAATGAAAATCAGGTATTTTACATTATTTATTTGACAGATCATGTTCTTTAATGGGTTATCATACCAACAACTCAAATTTTGAGGGAAAAGTTACTTTTTAAGTAAAATTTCTTATTAATTGAATACAAACCAAGTGTCTCTATCCACTATCAATCCAACTCCAAAACTGTTAGTGGTGAATCAATGTTGTAGAAGATGACAGTGTGTCCATGGTAACGATGGCGCCTCTGAATGTCGAAATGGGTTATGTCTGATGACAATGGGAAAAAATAGCATTTCACACCAATTTTTGACATGCATTGATAGGATTAATGAATCAACAGGTATTACATATTTTGGATCAGTACTTTTGGTAGCTGTTTGGGTTTTCATGGATCAAAGTAGCAAATGTTATTTGCTAATTAAGTTAATGAGAAGAAATTCCAGCAGTAATATGCAACAGATAAGCAGCATTATACAGACATACTGACACTGAGGCTCAGCAGTAGTATAATATATGGAATGACACCCCTGTGATTTCTATGATACTAAAATGATCGGAATATCCAAATACTTCAATTCTTTCTGCCCAGAATAGGCCCCCCTTTGCCACAGTATTATATCACTGTTGGCTTATATAGGTAGGTGTGTTATTTAATTTAAAATTCTGCTAATGTGTTGTTACAAAAGTGTAATACATACTAGTGATGGTAGATGAGGCCTTGTGAAGTGTTTCAGCATTTTGCCAAACTGTATTGATACTGTGTCACTGAATACTGACAACTGCTGGACATTAAAAATCCCTACAGGTAACCTAGTTGACAGTCAACTGACACTGATTCGATGACCCAGTAGAGCGTTTCCCAAACTTTTTGAGTCATGGCACTAATATATATATATATATATATATATATATATATATATATATATATATATATATATATTTATTTATTTATTTATTTATTTATTTATTTATTTATTTATATATATAAACCAGTTCATCAGCAGTAAACCTGATGTTTTAACAGATATGTCACAATTTATCTACAGTAGCATAATAGCTAACTTTGCTTCATTTCAATTCAGTTAGCTGTTGCTAGTAACATCAAACATTTTTAACATTATAAAAGGCTACATACCTCTATATTTGGATTATTCTTCTGCCTCCTCTTTTCTTTGCTGTGAAACTGTGCAGGTTAGGGCTTGGAAGATCTTTTAATCCTGATAAATTCTGCTCCTTTACCTGGATGTTTACTGCAGACGAGGCTAACACTAAACTAAGCTAACACCAGGCTAAGCTAACAGCTGGCTAGACAACATCTGTCTGACGCCGCGCTTTGCCGTTTACTTAAAAAGGGCCCGACTTGAGGAAAAAAGAAGTAAATAAACTAAAGTAAATCCCACTCCTGACTGTACTACTATGTCCCAGCTTTAGTCTGTTTGTTTCAGGTAGAGTTTAGAACAGAAGACTGTAAACCACAGATGGACTGTATAGGGAGCCTAAGTCCAGCACTATTTGTGCCTGTGTCATGTGATTATCTAAAGGACACATTTAGTCCCAGTATAAGTGATGAGTTAGTCGATAGTACCATGCTCACACTACAAACTACGTTAGATATAGTTGCCCCCCTTAAGTTAAAAACTACTAAGATTAGATTAACCTCCCCATGGTACAACGCTGACACTCGCTCCATTAAACAAGCAACACGTAAATTAGAGAGGCAATGGAGGCGATTCAACTCAGAAGATTCTCTCAATGCCTGGAAAAATAGCTTAATAAAGTATAAGCAAGCTTTGCGTACAACCAAAACTAGATATTACTCATCCATAATAGAAGAAAACAAGAATAACCCTAGATTCCTGTTCAATACTGTAGCCAAACTGACAAACAGCCACACCTCCGTGGAACCAGTTATTCCATCCGCGCTCCGTTCTGATGATTTCCTGCAGTTCTTTAACAATAAAATATCAACTATTAGAGAGAAAATAGACACATTTCTCCCAAATATTAGATCAGAAAAAGTAGCGCTTTCAAACTTAGGCCCTTTAATAAATCCCTCTGTAACACTAAATAATTTCACCACTGTAGACCAAACTGATGTCATATCTATTATCATGTCTTCCAAATCAGCCACCTGCCTCTTAGATCCAATCCCAACAAAACTCTTTAAAGAGATTCTGCCCCTAATTATTAGCACTGTCCTAAATATAATTAACACTTCATTAATGACTGGATATGTGCCACAGTCATTTAAATATGCTGTTATTAAACCAATTCTGAAAAAGCCTACCCTAGATCCTGACATTTTAGCCAATTATAGGCCCATATCAAATTTGCCCTTCCTGTCAAAGGTTTTAGAACGAGTAATAGTTAAACAGCTGTGCCAATTCCTGCAGGATAATAGTTTATTTGAACAGTTTCAGTCTGGCTTTCGTGCCCATCATAGCACTGAAACGGTGTTAGTTAAAGTTACTAATGACTTATTATTAGCTGCTGACATCGGATTAATATCGGTCCTGGTGTTATTAGACCTTAGTGCAGCCTTTGACACCATTGACCACAGTATCTTAGTGCACAGATTAGAATATGATATAGGTATTAGAGGAGCAGCCCTCTGCTGGTTTAAATCATATTTATCTAATCGCTACCAATTTGTTCACATCAACCAACAATCATCGCAGTCCTCCAGAGTTAATTATGGCGTTCCTCAAGGGTCAGTCCTTGGGCCTATTTTGTTTACACTATATATGCTCCCTTTAGGTAACATCATTACAAATCATGGCATTAATTTTCATTGTTACGCGGATGACACACAGCTATATTTATCGATTAAACCTGATCAGACCAGGCAAACAGATAAACTAAGTACTTGTGTACAAGACATAAAAATTTGGATGAGTGCCAATTATCTTTTACTGAACCCTGAAAAAACTGAAGTCGTTATAATTGGTCCTAAAGATGCGAGAGACTCCCTAACTGACCAGATAGTTACTCTGGACAACTTAAGTGTAACACCCAGTGCCACAGTTAAAAATTTAGGAGTTTTATTTGATCCAGATCTTTCATTCAAAATGCATATCAAACAAACTTGCAGAACAGCCTTCTTTCACCTGCGCAACATAGCCAAAATTAGGAATATTCTGTCTAAAACGACTGCAGAAAAATTAATTCATGCATTTGTTACATCACGATTAGATTATTGTAACTCCTTACTTGTAGCGTGTCCTAAATATTCCCTAAAAAGCTTGCAACTGGTTCAAAATGCAGCAGCAAGATTATTAGCAGGATCAAATAGAAGAGAACACATCACCCCTGTGCTCCAAACCCTTCACTGGCTTCCAGTTGAGTCTAGAATTAAATTTAAAATCCTCCTCCTTACATATAAAACCATTAATGGTATGGGCCCCTCTTATCTTAAAGATGATCTGGTTCCGTACCAACCCAATAGAACCCTTCGTTCTCAGAATGCAGGTTTACTGAAAGTTCCTAGGGTTTCTAAAAGTACAGTAGGAGTTAGAGCCTTTAGTTATCAGGCCCCCGTCTTATGGAATCAGCTTCCCTTTAATATTAAAAACGCCGAAACAGTCTCTACATTTAAAATTAGGCTTAAAACATTCCTGTTTGAGAAAGCCTATGGTCAGGTTAGTTAAAAATTATGTGACTCATATATCATGTATACATGATGTATGAGTCACAGTTCAGTCTAGGCTGCCCTAGGAGTTAGAATGCTGGGGGAAGTACAGACACTGAGTTCTTTCTTCTCTTTCTCTTCCTCACATCTGTTTCTGTAATTTTTATAACATATCTTTCTTACCAAGTCTGTTCATGACTAGTCACCTGGTGTCCCCTTTCCCCCCTCCCCCCCTGGGGGGAGTGGTGGCTCTCCTGACAGTGCCTGCACGGGAGCCATGGACGACAGGATCTGCAGTTTCTCGCCTGTGCTGACCTGTGACCCCGGACCACCGCCCCTGCCTGTCTGGACCAGCCCCCCTTCCTGCATTTATACATAGACGTTCATCTATAGCCTGTCCGTCCATGGGAGTGGATCTCTCCTTCAATGTGGTTCTCCTCAAGATTTCTTCTTTTTCCCACTGGGTTTGGAAGTTTTTTCTTGCCGAGAAGGAAGGTCTAAGGACAGGGGATGCCTGGGACTTTTCATGTATTTCTGTTGTTGATTATGTTTTTGTAAAGCCCTCTGAGACGACTTTGTTGTGATTTAGGACTTTATAAATAAAATTGAATTGAATTAAGTGACGCAATTCTATTTCCGGGCAATGAGACCTAAGTGCCATGAAAAATGAACGCGAGTCAATGGAGGGATAAAAGTAATTTTCTTGTCCCGTTTGAAATGTGCTACGGTTTTCACATATGATGTCTGTGAATTTTAAAGATACATTTTCACATTGAGAAAGCACTCACTGTGGACAGGCATCAAAAGTTACGTTAGGTTTTATGTGAGAGTAAGTAATGGACTACAACGTTCGTCTCACAAATATGACGTCACCAACAAGCTTCACCGTCACACTCTTTGAAAATGGCAGTGACTTTGGCGCGCTTCACCTCCTTCTTTCAGGACGAAGGCAAGAGTATCAAACGTGAGGAAAACCACTTTAATTCGGGGCATGTGGAAAGTGGCAGCTACTCCGGGGGAGAGATAGTTGGTCGAGTGAGAGCCAGCATGCGGGACAAGCTCTCGTCAGCCGGGAAGCGGTAGAGTGAACATGTGGAAATGGTGTTGTGATTACACCGGGGCACAAAGCACACAGGCATTTTCAAATGAAAAATAGAAAAGGCGGTATACGGTTTTGAAACGTTTGTAGGTTAAGATTCTGCAGTGACGTCAGCTATGCCACGTCTGATATGTCGTCCAAACAGAGTCCAAAAAATTACATATATTTACACGCTAATAAATCCCAAAACACGTATCAAAGAAACTCCAAACGCACATCATTGGTTATGATTTTAATTGAAGTACAGCAAATGTGTGATTCAGGGCATAAAGTAAAGTGGACCAGAAAATAATTATTTTCTCCTCATCCACTCATGTAAAATTTTTCCGAACTTAGGCCCAGTGGACCGACCAGAAAGGGCCTGTATGATGCGACCGAGTAAAACAGCTGGAGTGAAATAAATCAATATTAGTCCAACATCAACATAGACGAAAACAAAGGTAATTTTACCCATAATTTAAAAAAAAAAGTTTTAGTTATTTTTGTAGGCACAATACAGTTTCACTTAGTTATATTTTCCTTTTAATTATAGTTTTTTATTTATTTCAGTTAATGAAAGTGATTTAATCATTTCCTTCATTTTCGTTAATGATTATAACCCTGAATATCACTAATAATGGGTTTGTTTTTTTCCAATGCTTGAAGACTTCTGGCAAATGAGAAGATTCTATGATACATTACTGTTGATGATATTTTTGATATATTTTTTCTAGTTACAGGTCAAATTAAGAACGAGGGAAATTTGAATGTTAATGTACGATTTATGCCCATATATCCGTTTTAATATGTGTTGTATGGAGCATAGTAGCAACAGGGGTGACTTTATTTTTACAAGATTAAGGCCCTTATGTCCCCTCTCTCCGCCGATGGTGAGGAACCAGCGGGTGCTGAGCAGAATTTTAAGGGTCCTGAAACACCTCTAAAAATAGCCTAAACTCGCCCCTGATGTCAAACTCATTTTAGTTCTGGACTAGTGAAACAATAGCATAATTATTTATAAATAACTACAAATGTGGGATTTTCTTTGAGTATTTTTTTTCTTACAGTAAAAACATATTTGCAAACACAACTATTTCAAACTGTCATTGCACTAAAAAATGTGAATAATCTGAAAAATGCAGGAACAAACTGAAATAAAAAATAAATTAAATGAATTGAAAATGCAAAATAGATGCCATCAGCTTATGAAAGGTGAAGCTGGTATGGTGATTCATCTCCAAGGCTTCTACAGCTCTTCACATGAACATTTTTAGGGGTTTTACAGACTCCTAAAATGGTAGGTCTGAAGTTATGTTGCATAAACTTGTTTACTGTTGTGTTAAAATGTGTCTGAGAAATGCTTGAATTGTAACATAATTTAGACATTTGCATTACAATTTGCATCTACAAGGGCACAAAACATTTAGCCATCTGAAATGTAAACCACGAAGACCTAAATTTACACTAGTGTCCAAAAGTTTCCTCTGATCTAAAATTTTGAAGATCTTTAGAACCACTAATCCTATCAGTCCGTTTGTCATCTTTTCATGGTGATAAAATATGACTCATTTGGATGTTCAGAGGCTTCCATTTTCTTTTAGAACACTGATTTACCAGTAAAACCAATGAAGTTGAATCAATGACAGTGGATGGAGACACTGTTTCTTTTAAAATTGCTTAATAAGGACACTGTGCTGTGTTTCTGCGCTTGTAAATGTATTTTGTTATTTGTATTGATTATGAGAGGACTCTAGAAAGAGTAGCTGATGTTCTGCATAAACTAATGGAGATTCTAATAAATAAAAAGAAAGACTTTTTTTTATTACCCATAGAGACAATATTACTAACACATTTCAAAAATGCATTGCTTGATTTATGTATCAAACACAAACATTTTGTTTGTACAAGATAAGAAGAGAAGTTACATAAAAAATAAAAAGCACACACACACGCACAATGAGTTATGTCAAAAGATTCATTGGAATTTTTACTTTACTTCCTGTTTCCCTTACATATGACATTATAAATTATAGGAAAGTGAGAGCTTCTCAACAACAATTTATAGTGTACATTTCAGTGGGAGAGACTGGGAAATTCCCATTAGCTGTACCACCAATAATGAAAACAATGTATTATTATTATTATTATTATTATTATTATTATTATTATTATTATTATTATTATTATTATTATTATTATTATTATTATTATTATTATTATTATTATTATTATTATTATTATTATTATTATTATTATTATTATTAACGTTAACCACCTGATTGTAGATACTGTGGAAAGCATGGATGATTTACTGAGGAAAAAGTGGGCAGATTGGTTTGGTGTAATAATAATTTCTACTTTTCTTCTCCAAATAAAATTTGCTAAATGTACGAAAGCTTGAATTGAGAAAATTGTGCTCAAAGTAAATAATTTAAAACCCAAAGTAACAAAAGCATTCATTTGATCATGTTGTTGTACTCCATGAAAATGTGTGGTGTTTCTGAATGTTCCTGTAATTTACCAATTTGTATTAACTGATCTTTGAACTTACCTAAAATTGATGTGTGATGCGCATATATACAGATAAAAGTGTTCAGTTTATTTATAATTGAATTGCATATTGAATAAGTAGTAATGTGGCATCTGATCAGGACTTTTCATTGGTTTTAAAGACAGCTTATGAGGTCTTATTTTGTAACAGTGAGTTCATGCCACTGTACTAATGGTAGATTATTAGATGATATTTGGATCCTGGACTGTTTTGCATAGGATCAAAGATGCTTTATACTTGTTTTGAGTTTGTAGAAAATACATTTGCAAGACAAAATTCGTGAAAAAAGCTGTATGCAAACGAAGTCCAACAACTATCTCGTTTTCTTTTAGTGCTGCCATGATGCGTTTTCCTCTTACTTCAACCAGAGTAACGGAAGCGTTCAGATACCTGGAGTCGTATTAGGTCTTTTTTTTGTAGAAAAGTCATTACTCATTTACTTCTTCTTCAACACTTTGGACAGTAAATGGAATATCAAGTTTAACCTGAGATCATGACAGTGACCAGATGGGTAGTTTTGGCTGGGTTGGTAGGTCTTCTGTGGCTTTGCCCCATCTGTAAGTAAAACCATTATGACAGTCAATGTCTTGTCTTTTATTTTCTTTTATTTCATCTGATGTCTTTAAAAAATCACAACAATGTCAAATGAGAGAGAGAGAGTAGAAAAACATGTATTCAAACTGTGTTACTTTTGAAAACATTAGATATTTAACTACTTAAGACCAGAGGTGGGAAGTAACAAAGTACTGTACAAGTATTTTACATCAGTATTTATTTTTCTGGCAACTTTTTACTGTTACTCCCTCCCTATATTTTTGCATAAATATCTGTACTTTATAGTCCTCAAATGCTCAGAAAACTGTGACCTTCTACAACATTGATTCAGTACTAAAACCAATGTAGTTTGACTAATGACAGTGGTTGTAAATACTTTTTTCTGTTCAGGTTTTCATATATTTAACTGAAAAAAGTCACTTTTGCTTAAGTTTTCTGTTTCAAAATAATAATAATAATAATAATAATAATAATAATAATAATAATAATAATAATAATAATAATAATAATAATAATACTTTTATAAGTACATATATGCTCTGTAAATTAAATATATGTAGGAAAACCATGATCATAATAACAGGTGACATAATAACATAATAGCAAAAATTAGACATAAAGGAAAATTTTATTTCTAATTTGCCACAGTAATAGTTCAAGGTCTTTAAAGTTAGATTTTTTTTTTACATTATTGCAGGGTTTTAATGTTGGCTTTTTGTCCAGTATTTCACTGTCTTTTCTGAAACTTGATTTGCTAGCATGACCAATTCACTAGCCTACAGTATGTACGAGTAAATAGTTAAATAAATTCATGATAAGGATACAATGTCAACAATGACTGTGCTAACATGCACACATTTACAACTTTTTCCCCCTAAAATGTAATATTTATAATAAACTATTTACATAATATGCTTCTATAATTCCTGTTTAAGTGAAGCCTCACATACCTACATCAAATTATCTTATTTTTATTAATTTTGTTTCACTGCAAATATTCCATTGTGTAAACTCAGCCTCTACTTTCCTGTCATTCCCTCTTGATGAGGTCAATTCCTCTTTACTGTATTTGCACAAATCCAACGTTTTTTAGATTATCTTTCATTATATTTCAAGATTCTGATCAGAAATCTAGAGAAAATGTTTGTCTCTCATGCAAGCACAGGTTTTCCTGGTGTAAGGTATATTCCCTAAATAATTTACACTGTGAAATATATATATATATATATATATATATATATATATATATATATATATATATATATATATATATATATATATATATATATATATATATATATATATATATATATATATATATATATATATATATATATATATATATAATTTTTTATATATTATCTGTTGTGATTAATGTCCTCTAGTTGGAAGATTCCAGACTCAGAGACTCGGAAGGTGCTGGAAGAGAACTAATCAAAAACACATTGTTGTTGCTGATAATTACAATGGTATCATCAAGAAAAAAACTGTGGGTAAGTTGAAATTATAATAAATTTTTTATTCTAGTAGATGACGCACAGAAATGTCAAATATATTACTTTTTTTTATTGTTGCTGTAAAACAGATTTGTATCATGTCTGTATTTTTACTGGATACATGAGATATGGATATGGAAAATAATGCATGTTATTGCAAAGGAGAAAAAAAATTAATATGAATAAAATCTGAAATTTACCTAATGATACCTAATTGTTTATTATTTAACCAATATAGGTTCACATTGAAAGTAAATCTATGCTTTTATACATTTAAATGATCTCAAATTTAGTATCATTTTATTTTGCAATATTTTCACATCGGATTATTTATGAGGTTTACAAAAGAATATGAATTGTCCATGATAGGAACATGTTTTAATTTTAATGTTATACAATGAAATATTATTTTTATAACTCTTATTGATTAGAGCTTTGTCATCAGAGCAACATTAGTGACAATAAGCAACCACTACAGTAGCTGAAGACAAAGCTTAAATGAAAAATACTCTGTATTTGATCAAACTATACGTCATGTATGACCAGAGAAACACATTTGTAACTAGAAAAGCACTCTGAGAGCGCAGATCTCTGTCAAGGTAGCGCCCCCCCATTGCAATAAATAGTCAATATTATGCAATAAAAAGTGTAAATGATGCGATAAAAAGTCAAAATTATGTGATAAAATGTCCAAATTTTAAGTCACTAAGTACAACCACTCCGGCACTCTGTGAGAAAATGTAAGTCTTTTAAGTGCACCTTAAAGTCCAGAAAATACAGTAGCTTAATATTCTAATTCTGTGAGACTTGGTGTCACCAAGACATCTGGTGCCCTAGGCAACCGCCTAGTCTGCCTATGCCTAACACTGGCCCTGGAAAGGAATATTTTCTTAATTGATTCAGGTAGATAGATCTATTGATCCTTTCATTTCTAATTTGACATAAAGTATTTTGAAATGCATGACTCTGCTACTTGATTCCTGACTTGGTGATTAATTTGTTAATCTTAGTATTACTTACTATTGTCTTTTTTTTATTGCAAAATAATTAGGGGTGTTTATGGGCATGATGAAGGGCTTTGAACATTGAAGTTCTTTTTGTCTGGAAATTCCTCCAACGTTATTTCCATTTCCAATGTTTTTTTCCAACAGCAGCAGGTCTTCAGTGTGGCAGTAGCGTATGCGATAAGTGGTGTAAAAGTGAAATTGTCTTAATTACAGGACTTTATTCAACATTCAGTCAGCCATCTGTCTAATATTTTGATGTTTGATGCTTTGCATAATGTGCTTGGTGTATTAGTGAAGTGATCTAGTGCTGTAAACACATTTTTCAAAAAATAATATGATTTTGGATTTTCCTTTTATAGGTGCATGCTGGGATTGGTTTCAGATAATAGATAACATATGTTAAATGTCCTTCTGCATCATGGTTTTATATGTAAAAAAACAATATGACTTTATGTGTCTTTGTTACATAAATAATACGATTAATAGTTTACATTGTCATTGTGTAATTTGTTTTAATCTTTTTAATACTTAATTAAACAAGGACGTGGATTACAAGATGACTGCAACATAAAAGACCGTACCTGTATAATATTCCTGGCTACAAAGAGCAATGCAATTAAAAGTAAGTTAGCCCAATACACATACACTTAGAATTCTATGTTATTATTAAGTTAAACCATCATGACCAAACACAAATCTAACTATATTATTGTTTTAAATCAAGAAAAATGGAATAGGATATGGCCCCAAATGGAGAACGACAGTAATTCTCTACTTCTACTCGTTACAAAGTTCCACACCAAGAACGAAATCCAAATGCATGTCCTACATGGGAAATATTGCAGTGAAACATTTACATGTTTACAAGGTACAGTTTAACATTGCAATGGCTTGTCCAAGTCGACCACAAAATCAAAGAATAACTTCATAATATTTTGTCTTTTCTAATAATTAAGATTCCAAGGATAATTTGGTCACAGGTAAGAGTATATACTTTCATAATTCAGTGACTGAATGATTAAAAGCACTTAAATGTACACAGTCTAAATCAAATTGTTTCATCAGTCACCAATTTAAGAATCTCAAAGGATGAATTTTATTCAAATGTATGTTTTATGTGTTTGCCTCCTGACTCATTCATCTGTGTCTTTCTTGGTAGAGTCTTGCACGAGAACGTTTTTGAATACAAAGGATGTATGTAAAGAATCCATCTATGACAAGAAACACTGCACCTCTTCAGAGGGTAAATGCTTTAAAACATGTCTTTCGATAAAGTTAACTGATAAGTAGACTAAAAAAGCCTAGACATAATACTAATAATATATAATATAATATGTAATATATTTTACATAAACATGGGGTATTGTTTCTTTGTTTGTTAACACTTTAGCAGCAAATCTATTGATTGAATCCATACCAAATTGAGTTTGTAGATTGCTCGGTACCCAGAATAGATGGGACTATAGTTAGGGAAAATTAGGTCAAATAAAAAAATATTTTTTTATGAATTAAAAAAAAGAACATTTTTACCTTTCATTCACTTCTAAGTGACTGAGTGAATGAGTATTCAGAGTGAATAAGTGAAAATTGAAATCATTATACAAATTTTAACTAAAACATATACAGTAGAGATACATGTTAGACATCACTCTGCAAAATATCTAAGCGATAACTTATTTTTAAAATCCATCGATAAAATGTTTAATCTTTTTCTTTTCTCATTTATGTCATTGATGTCTATAAAAAACATCAATGTGGTTTAAATTGACTTCAAACTTGGCACATATATCATTATATAGTATGTTTAACAAATATTGACTATGAATGAAATGGGTGGATTGATGCTAAAATAAGCTCCATGTGAGGGGTGGGGTGTGTTGTGTCTGACACCATTTGTTTGATTTAGTATTCCTAAAAAGATAGCTATATGATTCAACAGAAAGTGAAGTAAAACTAGACATTGTTTTCTTCCAGATGACAAACCAAAAAACAAATACTTCATTAACGTAACGGCAACAACGAATCCGTGTGTCAACTGTAACAACCCCAAGAAGGTGCCTGAAGAGAAGATTGATTTGTACAAAGAAATGGAAGACAAATTCAATCTAACTATTAACACTGCTGAAGGAAATTCACTTGACCCTGTCGCAGCTGTGTAAGACATGACCTCACATATTAATATGAAGAAATTTGGGGAAAATACTGTACTTTGTTGTGTTTACAGGATTGATAGTGTTATAAGATCAGGACTAAATAACCTAGAGGGCTGTTGTGTGACACTGTAAATCTACACATTTTACTTTTGTGGTTTACATTAATGGTTCCCCATAAATGTTGGGGTCAAAATACCAAAGTTTAAGGTCCTAGAATCAATTACTTTAAAGTACTATGCAGTCAGGGAAACTGCACTGTTATGATTCAGATCAGCATGTGTATGAAAATTTTACTGTTTCTTTTTAAAGGGATATAAACATACTATACGCTGTGCAAGATCATATAAAATACAATTCTTCCTCATAACAACAACTCATATAAAGGGAAATTAGAGTTAGAGAATGCAAACAGGTCCTCTTTTGAATGTATAATGTAGTTTTAGTGTAATTATTTGAGGTATTATGAGAAAAACCTTGATTAATAGGAGAAAAATAATTTAAATCCTAGCAATATACAGTTAAAGGGAAAACATATCCTGACATTTGCTTGCAATTCTATTTAATTTTAGTTTGAACTGCTTTTATTTTGTTTCATTTTCTTTATTCACTACTTGTATCTAATTGGAGTACAAGATGAATAGCTGCGGAAAAAAAAAAAAGTTGTTTCCATCTTAGCAAGATACATCAAACATAATTATGGCTGCTTCAAATATCCTTTTCCCACAATCTCTCATTCAAAACTTGTGTGCAAATAGTCTTTGGATCTCCCTGAGCAAACTAAAGATTAGATTTCAGATTAATCCGATTCATATGAGGCAGCATCATTTTCATTGATAATAAAATATTATAATGAGCCCTCAGTCCTCATTAATGAATCGTTATTCTGGGACAGAACATGTACAGGTTTTTCCCCTTACTTGTTAGTGGTGTCTTAATATGTTTCATTAGAGCAGTGTATTATATATATTATACAGTAACCACACACTACCTCAAATGTACATCATATGAATATTCTTCTGTCTGTCAATAGTAAAGTCATGAGTGCTGCAGCCGACCTTGCCTCTTCCATCAATGGGTCGTCTGCTGCTTTGAATCTGGCCGAAGGCATTTCAGGCGTCTTGGTGAGAGAAACAGAATCCACTGCTGTGGACACTGTTTCCTTTGGTTATTCTTCAGTCAATGAGGACATAAATGTAAGTTCATATTGCTCATGTTTCACCTTAACTGAGTGTGAAGAAATCAGCATGTGCATTAGTAAATAAAGTTATGAGTCATTCTTTGTTTTAGTATAAAAGTGGAATCACAAGTAAATCGAACACACACAGTTAATTGTATTTATTTTGTGTCGTCGACGCCTACAAAACAAAACAACGCCTACAAAACATGTCACTGACTGCACACTTGTTACTAGTTCTAATTCAACCATTATGACAATATTCCCCGAGGAAATTGTTTTTGTTTCAAAACCTTTTGGTATCATAACTGTGTCATGACCTTTGACCTTTGAGTGACTGTGGAAGGTCAAACCCATAGTCTCACATTTAGAGAAGGAGATGTCCATGAAGAGCTATAACATGTGTGAGGAGCAGGGTTTGTTAATACCTGGCACCACTTTTTTAATCTCCTCTTTACTTTTCTTTTATATTTGATGATCTTAACTTAACTTAACTTAACTTAACTTAACTTAACTTAACTTAACTTAACTTAACTTAACTTAACTTAACTTAACTTAACACAACACTCACTGAATTAAGCATATAACCCATTATTTACACTTATCTCCACTAAGGAGGTTATGTTTTTGCCGGAGTTTGTCTGTCTGTCTGTCTGTCTGTTTGTCTGTTAGTTAGCAAGATAACTCAAAAAGTTATGGACAAATCTTGATGAAAATTTCATGACATGTTGGGTATGTCACACAGAACAAATGATTAGATTTTGATGATGATCCGTAAGAGATCCTGGATTCTGGATCACTTTTAAATTTTACATTGCGGTAAATGGAGAATACATTTCAAAGTGATCCAGAATGCAGGATCTCTTCGGGATCATCACTAAAATCTAATCATTTGTTTCATGTGACACACCCAATACATCATGAAATTTTCATCAAGATTTGTCCATAACTTTTTGAGTTATCTTGCTAATTAACAGACAAATGTATTGAAATGCATTCTCCATTTACCGCAATGCAAAATTTCAAAGTCGTCCAGAATCCAGGATCTCTTCCGGATCATTAACAAAATCGAATCATTTGTTCCTTGTGACATCAAGGTCCGTCCATCATTTTTTGAGTTATCTTGCTAACTAACAGACAGACAGACAAACTCTGGCAAAAACATAACCTCTTTGGTGGACCCCTCTTCATTTGTTCTGTCTTGGCGGAGGTTTGCGCTCTCAGAGTGCTTTTCTAGTTTGTTTTATGACATCAAGTTGATTCCTACCAAGTCTTGAACACATCCTGTAAGTTCTGGTTCAACTACAGTACACTCATTATACAATATTTAATAGCTTTCCAGTTCTGGATGTGCTAGTTTATTCCAAACCCAGTTATTTCTGTTGATATAAGTCATTAAACATCACACATATATATATATATATATATATATATATATATATATATATATATATATATATATATATATATATATATATATATATATATATATATATATATATATATATACATATATATATATATATATACAGTATATATAAGGTGTATTTTCATGCTAAAAGATTTCTCAATAGTTGGAACAGCTCCACAGGACAATACACAATCTTGACTAAATGTTTGAAATCCTTTTTCTCACAGATCATAGATGATGAAGAATTTTTGAAGGACTACAGTCGATCTGTCACAGTACCAAAACAAGCTTTCGAGGCAGCTCTTAGTTTGAATGTCTCCGTTGCATTTGCAGCTCTTATGCGATTTTCCAACTTCTCAAAGGTAGGAATAAAAAAAAAAAAAGAAAGAAAAAGAAAACCTGAATACAGTTTATATATGTGCTGTGGTTTGTATTTTGTTATTATATTTTCCCAGGGTACGTCAAACAGCACTGTTTTAGACAATCAGGCTTTAGCAGTCGAAATGGGAGCCGAAATCAAAAATCTCACAGACAAAATAAATATCACCTTTGCAAACCTGAAATATGTAAGTTTAAAAAAAAGGGATTATGTATTGTGTTGTTTATATTTGCGAACTGATTTAAAAAAAATTTTTTGTTCTTTGTTGGCAGAGGGGAATACCATCTTGTCAGTCATGGAACGGTGAAGGTATTTTTTTTTGTTCTTTCCACATTTATTTGTCACATTTACAACATTTTCAATGGGACATTGTAAAGAAAATGTGCAAATAAGAAAATCAGTCATTCATTTCTAATTAACTAACTCACTTTGATAGGACAATAGACTCAATGAGATGTTTTTTTATATTTTTTGGGCAAAAAAAAGCAGGAATGTATCAGCAAAAAAAACAAAAACTAAAACTATGCATAACATACAACAAATATGTCATATTACAACAAAGCAGGACTCAGTAATAGATCTTTACATATGAACACTTACAGTTATTATATCAACTTGCTACCAGAAACCACACCTTTATGCAAAGCAAAAAAATGCACCTGTATGGACTATTCACACCGGTGCAGCCACAGCAGCGCCTCTGTTCAGTCATGACGTCACAAAAACATTTATGTCACAAAAGACAAATGTGATCAATAGACCACATTAGCATGAATATTGAGTAAATGGATCACAATACATGTAAAGGATCAATAATGATTAAATCATCGAATCCTATCCACTTTATTTATAGAGCACATTTAAACAACAAGAATATTTCCCAAGTGCTTCACAAAGGATTGTAAAAACAATAAAAGAAGATACATTATACATAATAAGTACATAAAACTACAACAATGCTACACATTAAACAATCAAATTAAATAATTAAAAGTAATAATCAGTACAGGTAATTAAAACAGATGTTTAGACCATTTACATACGGACTAAACAACTGGAACATATAAAAAAAATAAAACAAAATAAAAATAAAACACATTTAGTTTCATATGTGGCCAAAAAAATTAATTAAATAAAATCATATTCTCTAATTACAGATATGCAGCACAACATGTCTGGGTTTGTTATTCAAAAATCAATATAGAGATTAATAGAATATAACGCTAGTGTTTCAATTAAATACATTTTTAATGGTATTTGTGGTAAAAAATCATCTGTCAAGAAGCACCATCAGAACGTCAGACATTTTGAGACAATAGACTGACTCACATTGTATGTTATTGCCCAATTACTTTTACTTGTGCAATACTACCAAAATCTGTATTTGATTATAGATAATGATAGATGAAGTGTAAGTGGGACTCCATATGTAATCATTACCTCTGATCAATGCAGATTACTGATGTATTTAAATAATAATAGAAACAAGAATGTCTAAAAACAAAAAAAAATCCAGTTTATGTGTATTTTTTTACATATGTTGTGTATATATTTGTACTTCATTTAGAGTTTATTTCAATCTCTATTGTTCTTGAAGTATATACAACTGTCTGTGGTATTGTAATAATCATTCTCCAACTGACTGTTGTTATTGGTGATTAAAGATGGACTTTTCATTGAATCCCAGATTGAAGAATTCAGTGTTTTTTAATTTAATTTGGTCTATTGATGCCCCTAATTATGAATGAATTTCTTGTAAAAAACAAACAAACAAACAAACAAACAAACAAAAAAAGACAATGTTGGTGACAGAATATCTAAGACCAATGCACCTGTATATTACAAAACACTACTCATGTGAACTTACAATATATAGAACTTAAACACTAGTGTGATATTCTGGTAATGGGTATATATTGTCTTGTGCATAACTCAAAATCATCAACTATGCAAATGGTTTGCTTCTGGTTTTTAATTAATGAATTTATTTTTTGACAAGCACTGATGAATACAAATCTAGAAAACACAGATGAGATATATAATATGTACAGTTACATTTACTTCACATTAACCCTTTGAGTTATTCCACAGCTGTTCTAATGTATATTCATGGGTTTTGTGGCTGTATCATCCAATACACTGACATTCATATAATTACTGTAATTTTGCTGTTCTTGATGAACAAAAATAAATATTAAAAATAATATATATTTTTTACATATTTTCTCCATGAATGGATAATTAAAGTAATAACTAGTATTAAAGTTTGTTGAAATGTGAGAAATTAGCTGAATGAATTTGTAATAATTTTAATACATCATTCATGCATACCTTTTAAAAAGAAATAAAAAACATTTCACACAGTATATCCCTTTCTGATTATGACTTTTAAATACATGTTTTTTTTTTGCTTCAAAAATTAAACACATGTTTTCCAGCTAAGTGGACATTTTTGCAGGAAAAATTGGTTTATACAAAATCACATTATGTTTTTCGTGCCTAAAGAAGAATAAAAACGGTCAGGAATGAAGGTTCTCATAATTCATGCTCCAAAGGGTTAATTTAAAGTCTTTTCTAAAAACCATGCCTTCTATCATCCCTCCTCTTCCTACTTCTTGCCCAGTCTGTCATTGCTGCCACTACTAACATAAATTGGAAATACCAAAATTACTAAATATACAACACAGTTCAGAGACAACTATCAATTGAAACCATCTTGTTAATTCCATTTTGTAATTTCTTTTTTTAGGAAACCAACCAAACTGGACTGACTACGGATGTGAGACGATAGTGATGGGGGAGAACATTACATGCCAGTGTTCACATTTGACATTTTTTGCTATCTTAATGGTACATTTAACCTCTCATTTATCTTCTGTCTTAGCTTTTTCATTCATTTATCAGCTTGAATACAAATACACAATGTTCATTTGACTACTGCTTCAGGACTGACTGTTATTGTATTTATTTTTAGACTCCCCTTAATGAAACCATCTCAACCTCTGACTTTAACATCCTCACCGTCATCACGCAGGTCGGCTGTTCCTTGTCTATGTTTTTTCTCAGCATGGTCCTTTTCACGCACTTCTTTATAAGGTAATAACAAAAGAAATCAACATAACATTTTGAAAATTACTTTTTTCTTTCTAATATGTAAACAAGAATAAGAAAAGAAAAACACTCCGAAATGATTGGAAATAAGAGGAAAAAAAATATAACACTGTTCATTGTGAGAAAAAGGAATCTGTCAGTCACATTATGCCTGAATTTAAATATTAAGTAAGGTGTCTATGTAAGTCCAGAGCTTATTTATTCCATTACTGTCATTATTATTTATCTAGCTTCCTTACAGATTCAGATCTATATTCAAACTAACTTCCTTCATTTCCTTATATAGTACGGTTCACTTTTAAAGCTGGATGTTCCAAATAATATAAATTCCTTATTAAGCAAGTACGAAGTAAATTCCTTTCATGTCTAATATACTGTATATTACTATTCGTATATTATTCATAATGATTTTTTATATACAGTTGTGCTCACACCCTAGCAGAATTTATGATTCTTTGTCAATTTTTCAGAGAATATAACTGAAAATACAAAACATTTCCTTTCACTTGTGGTTAATGATTTGGTGAAGTCATTTATTATGAAAACAAGTATTCAGAAAATACCTAATCTCATCCCTATTTTGTGACAACCTCAAGTTTCTATGATAACCTGTTCTTGAATTAGAGCCAATAATGTCATTTTGACCTTTTGACTAAATGCAACATTGACCTTTGACCTTTTGCAATAGTTATAATTTTGTTATATGTATTTACGCATCTGTGTGTGTAATATTATGATAATATATTAAGTATTGATTAAGTTATAGTGTGATATGTCTATGCGTGACACAATGTTACACAAGTTAATTTTGCCACCTGTCACCTTTGACCTCAGAAACTATTTGTCATAGGTGATTACACCAATTATGGGAATTATAGAAATCTTCATTCCGCATTGTTTGGTACCAATCTTAAAGTTCTGTGACCCTCTGTTTTTGAGTTATAACCGCTAATGTGATTTTGACCTTTTAATTAATTATAACCTTGACCTTTGATCTTTACTTAAATGGATCATTGCATCTAATACACATTAGCTATGTGTATATGCCCATGTAATTTCATGGTGATATCACAAGTATTCATTGAGTTATAGCATGATATGTTGCTGTGGACACACACACACACACACACACAGACACACACAGACAGACAGACACACTGATTACAATAAATAATAATCTTTTTAAATCATACTGACAACAAAAATGATCCAAATGACCATGATCATAAGTTTAAATACCCTAGTTCTCTGTGTTGGCTCCTTTAACATCAATGACAGATGGAAGTCTTTTCTAGTAGTTGTGAATGAGACTTTTTTTTTTCTCAGTTGGTAAACTTCCCCTCCTTCTTGGTAAAACACCTTCAGTTCCTTTAAGATTTTTGGTTTTCTTGCATGAATTGCATGTTTGACACCTCCCTAAAATGGCTCAGTGGTATACAGGTCAGAAAACTGAGATGGACACTTCATCTTTTTTTCTGCTGTAGACAATGACAGGTCAACTTGGCCTTATATTTTGGGTCATTGTCATGTTGGAACATTCAAGACTGTCCCATACACATTCAGTCAGGGTATGTAAACTTATGAGCACAGCTGTATACTACTCCATACATACAGTACATGCTCATATACAGACCCACACATACAGATACAGACCAGTTTTTAGCTAGCTTTAGCTTAGCTGTTTGTACTGTACAGGGTTGAAATGAGTTGATATATTCTCCTTTCTTCATATCTAAGTCAGGAAATATACATACAGCCTTAAAAAGCACACACACACAAAAAAAAACTCAATGGGTTGTAAACAATAATGTCATTTTTCAGTGTGACCCCTGACCCTATATAACAAGAAGCAGCACAAACAGTTGGAAAGATCTGAAGTGTGTTGAATGAAACCTAGCATAAAATTTCAGATTTGTTTTTTATAAATCTCACAGTATCTGAACAAAACGGTTAAAGGCACATTATTTGCAAAGGAAAGTCACATTAAATACTACCACTTTGGTTTATAGAAGTTGATTTTTTTACACGAAATTTTACTTTTTCCTGCCATATGCTTCTCATAGACAATAACCAGATAAGATTTTAACAGAAACTGAGAAATTACTTAAAGAAATTACTTTACTAAACCAACATCCATTTGCACAGTACTTAATATGCACATGGATACATACATATTACCAGTATATAAATGCTGTAAATAACTAGAACCCTTATAAACACCTGTGATGTCAAATCTGACTTCCTGTACCTGGTGAAAAATATGCCCTTGTAAGTAAGTAAGTAAATACATTTAATTTATAGAGTATTTTTCACAGACAGGGAGTCACAAAGTACTTCACAATACAGAATATGATGAAAATACTATAAATTACAACTTAAAATACATGAAAATGGTTTTGTTTGGCCACAACTATAACTCTTTTTACGAGCTCTATTTTTTTTAGAACCAAAACATTGTGCATTTTTACAGGAGTTGAAAAACAAATAACAGGGAGTATATTACAAAATAAAAAAACAGCCATTAAAACTAAGAATTTACAGTTGAAACTGGTGCAATAATTTATACAGTAGTGAGCTTGAGCGTCATTAGACATTCAAGTGTTAAGCAATAACCTTTAAAGAGTAAAACTTAACCTGATACATTTGAATAAAACCAACCAGATGAAATGCGTCAAATGTGCATGTATTCAGAACTTTGGAAAGATAAAAATAGACGAGCATGTGACTAAAAAAATGTCAAAGGTGGGAAAAATGTGGACAACCATGTAAATTCTACAGTTCTCGAAAACAACACGATATAGTTTTCAATAACATATATTCAGAATAGGCAAATGAGAATTCAAAAACAAGCATTAATGGAAAGAACATGACTTGTGTCCTATGACTAGGTCATGCAAATAAAGCACTACCTCATCTATTAATTCATGGGAACAGTACAGGTAGTCCTCATTTTGGGTGACTATGCAAAACAACAACAAATGACTGCACAAGGGCTGACATTATGTCCTTAGGTGACACACGACTGAAAGTGTGCTTACTTTTTATTATTGTATTAGACACTGTTCAGTAGATAGATAGATAGATAGATAGATAGATAGATAGATAGATAGATAGATAGATAGATAGATAGATAGATAGATAGATAGATAGATAGATAGATAGATAGATAGATAGATAGATAGATAGATAGATAGATAGATAGATAGATAGATAGATAGATAGATAGATAGATAGATAGATAGATAGATAGATAGGGATTAATAAAGTACATATCTATCTATAGGAAAACACCTGATTCTCACAATATACATAAATGTATAATAAATGGTGATATTCCACTTAAGAATAATTAAATCTTTAAAAAAACAAAAACAAATTTTTGCACCTGCCACATTAAAAAAGATCAGTAGTTTCAGCCATAGTTAACTCTGTTCTGTCTTTATTTATGTTTGCTCTGCAGGAAAACCAAAGCCTCTACGACCACAATAATCTTCATCCATCTCGTGTTTGCCTTATTCTCTCTGAACTTCACTTTCCTGATCAACACATTTGTGGCAGACATGAAGAACGCTGTGGGATGTAAGATCATGGCAGCTGTTATGCATTACTTCTTGTTGGCCACTTTCACCTGGTTCGCTGTGCAGGCTTTCCACCTCTGCCTGCAGCTCCACACCAAGGGCAAAATTGGAATCCAACGCTATGTACTCAAAGTCTCCATTACCAGCTGGGGTAATGTTTTTGGTTTCTTTATTGATCTTTGGAGAAAATATATCAATAAAACAAATCTCTGTTGACAAAATTCGTTTGGTGGAGGAGGGATAATGGGGCTTGTTTTTCTGGGGTTAATATCAACCCTTTAGTTTCATTAATATCATATAGAATATAGACAGAAAATAATGAATTTTAACCCTTCAAAACTTCCAAGGACCCAGAAGTAGTAACTCAAAAATCTTAAGAAAACTACCCAAACTTGTCCCAAATGTCACATGACCTAATGTACTTTGACAGAGGAAATTCTCACACATCAGTAGTTTCAGATAAAATATCCACAGCAGGTGTAATCACTCATTTGTTAAAAAATACAAATAGAAAACAGCAGATCTGAACCTTTATGTCTCATAATTATCCACAGAGGAACCATATTCCATCAAACACAATCATAGTCCAACAAAAACATCCAAAACAAACCCAAAAAATGTTTCAAATGTAGTCCATATGTCGTCCATAACACATCAAAACATCAATAAATATCCACAAATGGTTATTGCATCATTTAACAGGACCCGTCTCCAATAATATTTCCATTTATAATATAATCAAACATCAACTGCATGTTATTAAAATGGTTCAAGAACTGCATTCAAATGATTTTATTAAGACATTTTGGCAAAATAGAGTGGAAGTTTAAAGAGTTAACATCATCATTTCAATGTCAAAATCAATACTTCAACTAGTGCTGTCAAGAGATTTAAAAAACAATTAGAGATTAACTAATTATGATCTGTAACTAATTGATCTATTTAATCTCTTTTCAAATCTCAACTAAAAATTGCTGAAAAAGTAAAAAATTTAAGGTATTTTAATTTCATTTCATGGAATTATTGTGGCAAATCAAAAGACTATATATATATATATATATATATATATATATATATATAAAAGGTGTATTATAAAGACACGCTGTTTTTAACAGACTTGAACTGATCCAATCATATCCATTTACATGTATTTGAGACTAGTCCCAAGTGCTGCCTGTAGCCTTTAGTTTCCACCACTGGGGGAATATTACCATGTTCTTTTGTCAATCTCGAAATGTTAGAAAATAAAAATAAAGTAAAACATCCATTCCATATAAAGTGCTATAAGTTAACACATCAAAGCAGTAAGAACACTTTTCTGATCAATACAAGTATTAAACTTCTCCTGCTTCAGATAATGTTAAATAAATTAAACAGACCCATCAATCACAGTAAAGTTAAACATTAAAAATAAGTCATAATAATAATAATAATAAGTAATCATAATAATTAATAATAAATTAACGTAATTTTAAAAAAACAACATGTAGACTGTATGTATGACTATGATAATGTAAGACTGTAAATCATGAATCTTAATCAATGCATTAATTTGACCCCCGTACTTTCAACATCAGCTGTAGAACCAGGAACATTAGGATGCCTTTTATCAGTCTCCTTTTTGCAATTTATTTTAACCTTTATCAAGTCCATACAAAGTCCAAACAGTGTAAACCCAAACATGACACACAATGAAATAATAAAACACAATAATAACTATTCAATTATAATGGCATAAAAAAAAAACAAGTGATGCCCGGCACAACAAACCCTCCCCACTCACAAACATTTTACTTACTCTTATCATTGCAAAAATACATTTTTTAGTGACTGTTACCTTGACCTTTGACCTACATTCACAAAAATTTTACGGGATCTATTCGGGAATACCTTGCATCTTTCCCAGTACTTTTGGCGCCAACTTGCTGACAATGAGACAGACAAACAATTTTGCATTAGAAATTAAAAGTAAAGTAGCATGATACTAAATCAAGGTTTCTTAAAGTTGAGGTAGCTGCATGTATGAACTGTACATCACTACACTGTAGATTTTGCAGTGTTAATTTGGAGACAATGGGACCAAATACACTCTAGAAGAAGTTAAACAAACTCTCTAAGTGTTGATTTAACACTGCAAAATTTACTGTGTATAACCAATAAGAGGCAGAAGAGTAGCTTCCTCAAGCTCTTTTTTTGCTTCATTATTTAAAATGTAATTTTATCCCTTTTCTGATTTTCAGGCCTGCCGGGTATTGTTGGAATCATCCTCTTGAGCATGGAGAAATATGGTGAACTGGTTATTTACACAGAAAACCCTGAAAGTAATGTGGTGATGTGAGTTATAGCACCCTTTGTCTGAAATATATTACTACAGGTACTATTTGGAAAATTTGAATATCCTGGAAAAAGTGCAGGAATTTCTGTAGCTTAACTGTAAAGGTGAAATGTACATATTATATAGACAGAGATATATTTCAAGTTTTTATTTTAATTTTGCTGGTTAGAAAAACTTACTTTCAAGCAATATTCCAATTTTCAGAGTGTTTGGGTTTGAGGTTTTAATAAGCTGTAAATCATAATAATCAAAATGACTTTACTTACTTTAATTACTTTATATGTTATGAGTCTATAAAGTCTATTAGTTTCACCTTTTATGTCTAATTAACTGAATAAAACACATTTTACATGGTATCCTAATTTTCCGAGTAGTACCTGTATACTTTCCCACCAAATTTATTTATAAAATTCACTCATAAACTAAGTAAATGATATTTCTCATTCCAAGGTGCTGGATAACAGACTACGGCATCCACTACGTCATCAACATCGGTTACTATGCTGTGGTCTTCCTCTTCACTTTCACTACCTTCATCATCATATTATCTTGGCTTGTTTGTCTTAAGAGATCCAAAGCTAAAGGCAACAACAAGCAATCTAACCAAACTGGCATAAGTATGATGACTGTCATGGGACTGTGTAGCATGCTGGGTGTCACATGGGGTTTCGCATTCTTTACCCATGGAGATCTCCTTGTGACTGCCAGCTACATTTTTACAATCCTGAATTCATTCCAAGGTATTAGCATCGATGAATAACCTGGATATAATAACTGACCTTTCAGTTTTATACATGTTTACTGGCTTATACACAGGGTCGGGTCTGGTCAATGTGGTGCCCTAGGCGAACACTAGGCGAACACCCCTCTTTCCTTTTTGTGGAATTAGAAGTAAGCGTCTGTAAACATAGTGTCCTAGATCTGATGGAGTACGTACTGAGTGTCCATCAATAATCACTGTTAATGTTAAGTTTACTGCTTTATTTACCTTATTATCAACACTATAAGGTGCACTAGATTATAAGGTGCATTAAGTGAAGCTAAACAGTCACAATAACTCTCAACTCACACTCAAACACACTCTTATTCTGCTGAAACAAACTTTAAAAGAGTCCAAATTCTGAGATAAAAAGTCAAAATTATGGGATAAAAAGTCAAAATAATGCAATTAAAACGGCCAAATTAAGCGATAAAAAGTCAAAATTAGGAGATAAACAGCCAAAATTATGCAATTAAAAGGTCAAAATTCCCAGTCACTAAGTACAACCAGAATTAATCCATATATAAGGCGCACTGTAGTTTTTGGAAAAAAATTGTCTTTGCCTTATAGTCCACAAAATACAGTACCTTCATACAATATTTTAATTCTGTGGGACATGGCGCCCCCAAGACATCTGGTGCCCTAGGCGACCGCCTACTATGACTATGCCTAACGCTGACCCTGCTTATACGTTACATAACCTTTTATTAGTAATGTATTATTCCATCACCACTGAGAGGCTTATAGAACAACCACTGTGTTAAATTTGCCAACTCTTTTTCAACTGCCCACGATGCAATTTCAGCAAAATGTTGAAACTCTTTGTTTTTGACTTTTAACTAAAATTATGCTGTGTTACATTCTCTATGGTCAAACACAGTTAAGATAAACCCAGATTAAAAACATGGACATTTATATTCACAACAGCCACTGCAATGCACTGCAAAAAAAATTAAAATCTTACCAACTATTTTTCTCATTTCTAGTCAAATTCTCTCATCACACTTAAAATAAGCTATTTTACTAGACAACCACTTTCCCATAATGCGTTACAAAATTGCCCATTCCTCTACAACTAATTAGAGTAAACTTCCCTCTCTTTAATGTTATTGTAGTAATAATGCATTACATTTGACTGACCTGATCTGTACACATTTGCTGTAACATTATGCTTTTTTAGTGTTGATGAAATGTGCCCTTGAGTCTCATCTAAAAGTAACTGTTTTTAATCAATATCAGTGAATATGTTTCTCTGCCAACAGGTTTTTTCCTCTTTATCTACTACAACAGCAGCAACCGCCCTGAAAAAGTGGGAAATCATGGAAGTAACTCCCAAACCACTAGCAGCAACAGCACCCTCAAAACTGTCCTGCAAGGCTACAAGAACCCCTATTGCCCCAAACAACAACCTTGAAGAAGAACATGGACCAAGGAGCAACTAAATTGTTTTAGGATGTATTCACTATTATATTGGTTTGGGGTTTTTTATTATACAGGCAGGTCTCTATACTGGTGTTGGGCTTATTCTACTGTTAGAAATGCACAAAATATCAAAGTATTTTAATATAATCATGTGTAATGAAGGGACAGACAGAGCTGAGATGTGAACCTCTGACCCTTCAGTCATTGGACGACCCGCTCTACCAACTGAACCACAGCCATCCCTGAATGAAATTACTGTGTTTTGTGATTGTAATTTTTTGGTGTGATAGATATTGGTGTTTATTTGAAGTGCTCTAAAATTGTATGTCAGCATCTACTACATTGGTTAAGGTTATTTTTTTCAGTCATCCTTATTTTAAACAATAAAAATAACAGTACAATATCATTCTCAGCATTTAATGACTTAATTAATTGTACCTCATCTATGTTTTTAAGTTACGTTCACTTATATCCATAATAATTCCCCTTAATAAAAAATATTAGTTGGAAGTACTTAAAAAGAAGAACATGTTACAGCAACTTAATAGATTTGAATTAGTAGTACTATTTATGAAACTTTGAGTATTCACAATTTAATATATTTAATTATTCTGAATGTTCGGGTTTACAGTGCACATTTTATAAAACGATTAATAAAGAGTTCCCATTCAATACAACTCAATGAAAAGGAGATAATTAGTCGCTTATGAAAACATTTTAGCTTTATTATTGGAAGAAAAAGCAAAGTATAATATTAATAAATCATTTTATTTGCAAAACGCTTATGAAAAGACAGGTTTCATAGATAAAGCTCAATTGAGTAGAGAATGAACAACAAAGTACAACATTTAAAATACAACACAGGAATATAAACAAAGTAAAAAGATAAATGTTTTACAGTAAAAGAGCTTCTGCTTCATTGAGAGCTTTTTCCATCTCAGCAGCTTCCAGGGCAAAGCTCTCCCGTTCCTGCATCATCTGTTCCTGTGTTTTTGCAAGGTCGGACATTGTTGTTTGGATTTCCTAAGACGACAGACATAAAAACGAATGAACTTTAAACATTCCAAAAACTAAATACAATAGAAATGTTGCTCCTAAACTGAGGACAAATGGACTCACCTCTAATTGACCACACTGATGTGATGCTATGTCAGAGAAGGTCCTTAATTCATTCAGCAGGTCCATGGAGACATTCTGAAACAGAAACAGTCAAAAAACATGTTCTGCATCCACTGCAACAGGATTTTAGTCATTACTCAGCAGCACATTCCACTTATTTAAGAATTGGCTGTTTCTATGGAGAAAAAAAATCTTTTTTTGGTTTCTTTTGTTGGGTTTTTAATTTCTTTTTCCACAAATACATTATTATTATTGTTATTATTATTATTAAGTGATGTTGTTGGTTCTGTATTTATTCTTGTGTATAGTTTTCATTTTATACGTATGTATGTATCAGAGATAGTTAACAAATGTAGTGTTTTTCTTTTCTTTTGTAGGAAGGGGATTTTTTTGTTAGAAAAGTTGATATAGTAAGAAGGGGTGGGATTTTATAAGTGTGAACTTCCACTCACTCCTTTTGAACATGCTTGTGTTCTTTTTTACTGTATTTTTTCTTTTTCTTTTTTTTTAATGTTCAAATAAATCGAATAAAACAAATCAAAGAAGACCGAGATAAAATAAATGAATGCAAAATTGGAGTGGCAGATGTATCCGATCACAATGCCATCTACTTGAAGATACATTTGAACTGTACAAGAAGAGGTACAATATGGAGATTGAATATGGGGATGTTAAATAATGACTCAGTTACTGAACAAATAAAAGGTAGGTATAAAGACATATTTGGAAGAAAATGACCATGGGGAAATGGATCCAGCTAAATTATGGGGTGCTTTGAAAGCAGCTATACAAAGTAAATTGATTACAAGTAATCTAAAAAAATATGATTATTTAGTAATCTAAAAAAAAACAAAAGAAAAATAAAGCAGTATAAAAACTATATTTGTGAAGTAAATTACTTAGAACAAAAAACATAAAGAGAAAAGGAAAGTTGATCCAAAAATCATGCATCGAATGAATGAAGTAAGAAAAGAAATGAATAATCAGCTTCAATATGAAACTTGAAAAAAAGCAGGATATTTAAAACTAAATTATTACAAATCAGGCCTTAAACTAATGAAATTGTTAGTGAGACATTTACAAAAACAATGGACAGAAAATGCAACCAATAAAATACACTACCCCAAAACACAACAACCCAAGTATGAACCAAAAATAATTAAAACTATTTTTAGAGAATAGTATAAGGATCTATATTCCCAATCTAGTCCCTCAAATCCAAAAGATATCAAGAATCTTCTTGACTCTCTAGACCTATCTTCAATGGGCCCAAAACAAAATGAGAAAATTGATGAAATTTGGAAAGTAATTGGAAAGTTAAAATCAAATAAGGCACTGATGGATTTCCATCTGAATGGTATAAGAAATTTAGGGAAGAATTGCTGCCATTACTTCACACTATTTATAATTGTATTATGACCAATGACAGAATCCCCTCCTCCTGGACAGAAGCAATTATTACAGTGCTCCCCAAACCACAAAACGATAAAGTGTACTGCCAAAATTATAGACCTATATCAGTATTGAATGTTGATCATAAAATGTATACTTAAATTATATCAAACTGACTCTAAACATTTATACCAGATCTGATAGATGAAGACTAATGTGAGTTTGTTAGGAATAGACAAACACAATATAATATTTGAAAAATGTTGCATATTACACATAAAATACAGTCTGAGAATATACCTGCAGCTTTGATTAGTTTAGATGCAGAAAAGGCCTTTGATGGCAGTCAAATGTGAATTCTAATATTTAATTTTGGAAAAATTTGGATTCAATGCACAATCAATTCAGTGCATCAGGTGGATTTATAACAAACCTACAGCGAGAGTAAAAATGAATAGCTCTTTGTCAGAAACATTCATCTTTGAAAGAGAAACCTGTCTGAGCATTTCTATGCAGTTTTTTTCAGTTCGGTCTGTGTTCGATGGAACATATGACATATGAGCTGAAGTTGAAAGAATGTGTCCTCACAAAAAACTGGGGGAAAATGGTTATTATTCAGGAAAAATATGTTTATTAAGGATCATTAACATATTCTGACAGAACACAGGCTGTTCTTTTCTTTTTCTTTCTTTCTCTCTTTTGTTTCTCATTAGAGGAAATGTGTTGTATTAAATAAAAATGTTCAATAAATAAAAAGTTAAAAAAAAAAAACAACAACAACCATGATCCGCATTACAATGTGAAGAGGATTTATCTTTATTGTGGGTTTAATTCATTGTAAAACAAATAATTTAGTTATGAGTTATAGTACAAATAAAAGTGTTTCTTTGAACGTGTTTATACTGCACCTTGTATTTCTTTGTATTGCTATTGTTTTAAATACATTCAGATTTTTTTTGATAAGACTGACTTTAGCCATATAAAGTAAAATAAACATACCATAACTTCTTTTCTTTGAACTTCATTTTGTCGTGCAACTTCTCCAATACTTTCTCCCACTACTATATAAGAAAGGAAGCATCATTTTAGTAGCTAGTAATAATTGATTTCCAAAGGTACATGAAAAATAAGATAGACTTTACCTGGATCGATTTTTGCAGTGACTAAGAGTGTGTGACAGTCTTTTAGGTGTTTCTGAACCTCTGTTTTCTCTTGCTTAAGGTCACTGAACTGCAGTTCTAATTCAGAAACTCTTTGCTGCAAATGAAATGTAATTAATTTGGTTATTGCAGGATGAAAACTAAATATTTGACAGCATGATTGACAAAATAAAACAACAATTTTGGTTTGCACCTGTGTCTCTGTGAGGGTTTTTTGCAGCTTCTCATTGGCAATCATCAAATTCTGGTTTTGCTCTCGGAGCTCTGCCTGTTGTCCATACCTAGTGGAGGTACTATATAAAGATTAAACATAAACTTGTTTTAAAAAAGGGGGCTTGTTAAGTATATGATGTAAATTGAAGATAAACTGAAGTATATTCAGGCTTTGAAATGTAATAATTTATACTTACCCTTTGTTACCTCCAGGGGCAGCAGTTTTTCTGAAACACAACAAGATACATAAAGTAATAGCTGTGAATCCTTCACACAGGACTTCAATGTGTTTGCTGGTGATATATTACATAATGAATTACAGTATTTCAAAAAACAGAAAAGCATGTTGACTAACTGCTGTAGTGTACCTGTGTTCATAGGATCGACATATTGTACTTTCAATTACAATTAATTAGCCTGGCAACTTTAGTTTCTCTTCAGATTAGTTTATCATTGGTTTGTGATGAACAAATCGTGCCTTTACAGGTTGAGTTTAAAATTGTAAACAAAAAAAATTGCAACAACTACAAAAGTAAATGAAACATACATATTCATACAGAGTAAAATGAATCAAGAAACAACATTAAACAACATATATCAAAGTAAAATAAAAACAGGATTGATTTTACTGCACAATGACTAATACAAGTACATGTTGCTAGTAATCCATAGATAATTTTAGTTAGTGAGTTTTTGTACATGTCTACTTATGATACATCACTTTCTCAGTGCAGTATTTGTACTCAAATCACTAACCCATCACTGACATTACCTTACCTTGGTACATTTTCTTTTTGAGATTTAAGGACACCATTTACTGTTGGTGCTAGTGCTGCTGCATCTTTAGCATCAAGTTTATGACCCGTTTTCTTTGAGTCTGCAGGTAAGTGTGTACCTACAAAACACACAGGAAATACTCCATCATACATCAACTTTACTACTCTTACTAAAATAATCTGAACATTACTGTTTATTTAGGGTTTTTAGGCATTAAGATTTTTTTAGAAACAGCAAAGTCTGGTTACCTCTAGGGATTTTTGAAGACATTTTCAGGGCAATGAATGTAATGCCAGGAGTACCTGTGGAATAAAATAACAATATGAAAATTGTATACTTATTCAGTAAAACAAATACAAAATAGTAATACTTAAGTGCTTAAAATCTTTGTTAAACGTGTTCTTAACATTACAGGAGTTAATTGTTTCTTCACTTCATACTGAATGTAAATAGTTTGTAATAAGGGTAGGCGTTATAAGCTTCACTTCAGCCTACACATTTTAGGTCAGTCCTTTTGACTGTACCTTATTCTGTCTTTTTTTTTATTTGTAGCTGTTTTTTGTTGCATTAAATTATTTTTATTTGCTTTTAATTGAAGTCAACCAACCAATCAATCAAAACATTCCATATTCAGATCCACCCTCTTCACAGCCCAGCTAACATTAGCTACTGTTGAAGGTAGAAAATGGCAGGTTTTTTCTAAATAGACCCAGTTGGGTATTTCAGAGTAACTTAGTATTTAGAACGAATTTAGATATAAAGATGAACCACCACAATTTGTCAAACCGATCAATATCTATGGCTGCTGAAACAGAATAACAACACCTACCTTTAAATTCGCCTTATATTTCAGTTTAACCAACAGCCAAACTACACAAATTTTAAAAGCGTCCCGCCCTCTGTAATCATTTCCGGATTGCTACGCGATTTCCGGTGTAAATAATAAAAAAATTTTGTCGGAAAATCATTTGTATAAATACTTACAAATTAAATGCAACGCTATATAACATTTTCTAAGAACTTTTTATTGGATTAATGTTACTTTTGTACTTGAAATAAATAGAAAAGCAATGAAATACAACGTTTATTTAGCGACTAAACGACGCATGCGCGGGGGCGGCTAAATTCAAAACTCTGGACGTTAGCATGGAGGCTCGTTGACGTTATCTTCCTTTTCGTAGATTAAGACATCGAGGTTGATACATTTTAATGTAGTTATCGACTACCAACAATAGCATTTCTACCTTAAATAACTTGGCCGTAATTCCTACGAAGTTTCAGGTAGGTGTTGTATATTTCCTCGTCTGTGTAATTCTTTTCATTGTGATTTGTGAGTTGACAATAAAGAAGATAGCATTTACTGCGTGAATGCACAAGTGACTAAGTTAATGTTTTAAACATTAGCTAATGTTAGTAATGCCATTTTCGGATTAAATGTGAAGTAATAAGCACGTATTTATAATTTGTGGAGCGGTGTTTTCTAACGTAATTGTGAATGAAGTGACTTAACCTGACGTAACCTGAAGCTAGACAGCGTAGCTCAATGAAGTTGGCTCAATTCATAGACCTAGACAGCATTTGGTTAAATATGTGGTCATTTTTGCACATAGTATATTGTTAAGGCTAACCAAAGGCTTGTTACGCCAGTCGATCTCCTGCAAAACGTTTTGTATAGTATGAAAGTCGCCAACGTTTCCTGTTTTGTGACTTGGTTGTTTCCTAAATACTGGATGTTACCATATTACCTTATAGGAGTATTTTATTCTTGCAGTATTACCATGTCCTAACCATTTAATAACGTTACTGACCATAACGATCAATACCATAATGTTTTCACGGGTGTACTCCATACTTGAAGTGCACTTTAAATAAATGAAGGAAACACACAAATATGTATGAATAACTGTGTTAATGCATATTATTGTGTAACGATGATGTTATTGGGTAACAAAAGAATTATGTTAGTTATAATTTCCTGTTATTAATCCTTGTTTTTTCATATTTTGCTAGGCTAAGATGGAGCCACTTGATCCCACCAACGAGTGAGTCATTCATATCATGGTTATGCTGAAGTAGATAAACATTTAGGCTATATGAGTAAATTACCAGCAAAATAAGCGCCACAGAATGTGTGTGTGTTTGTGTATATATATATATATATATATATATATATATATATATATATATATATATATATAAACATTTATTCATTGAATGTTTTGACTTTGACGTTCATTGTTAGATAATTGTGTATTTAACCATTTCTTACTACCACGTATTGTCTTTTTCTCAGTAGATTATATTTCTAAGGCTTAATAGTTGACTGTATTATTGGTCAGGTATCAGCTTTCTCTTGTACTAAACATTATTGTATTGGCCATTTAAAATGAAACGGTTAACCTCTGGTAGAATTGAAGATGTTTTAATTTATTTTATCTTTTAAATCTGACGTTTGTTTCTTCTCAGACATCTTTGCAGTTTGCGTATAATGGTAATCATTTGACTAATTGCTACGATCACTTACTAAAGCTGACTATTTTGTGTTGTCACATATTTTGGTTACAGTGAAGGCAGTGGATTCTCCAAGCGGCGCCTTTCATCTGTTAGTACCTCATATTATGGACAAAATAGTTCTTTTTTCCCCCTTTATTCCTTGACACATAAATCACTTGAGTAATATTGTCTGCATTTTATCATTCTCAGATTTTAAAAGCACCACATGCATCAATGAGATATGCAGAATCAGTGCAACAACAAAAGACAGTAAGGCTGGTTTTTTAATAATAATAATAATAATAATAATAATGCTAGTAGTGAATAATATTTTTATAGCACTTTTATGCACTTTAGCGGTTGCAGGGCTATTTAATTTATCTGTACTTGTTAAAACATTTTTCTCTTACAAAGGTGGAATGTGCCAGGCCAGTGGAGAAAAGGATCTCTAAGAGAGTCAGTTTTGCTCCAGATGTTCCTCCACTCACTGAGTATGAGATCACACAAGTCAGGCTTGATTTTCAGCAATGACTTTGAAATATCAACTCAAACAATACCTTTATTTTTACAGGGATGTGAAAAATTCCTCTTCTGTCCGGGGTCCTCTCCAGGAGTTGACACTCCCTGGTAAGTATGCCACAAATTATTATTATATAGCTCTGGAAAAAATTAGACCACTGCAATTCCCCATGAAATCAGCATGTCTACATGTATGACAGCCATTCCATTCTTGTATCTGTTGAATTTCAACACAAGCACACCTTATTCAACTTAATAAACATCTGGTCCATTTTTTATTTAAGAAGGAGAAGTATAAACGCCATCACTATCTATTTACAATATGCAAAATCAGTGCTATTAGTACCGTAACAGTAATTATAATCCAAAAATACCTATTGAAAACTAATGGACTTCTCTCAAACTGTGAGATCTGGCCTTTCTATCAGGACAATGCTCCTGGCCTCAGCTAGATCAATAAAGGTGTGGATGACAGATGAAGACCCTGTGATGACCAGTTCAATCTTTTGACCTGAACTCACTTTGAAATCTTCTTGAGGAACATGGATGGTCACAAGCCATGGAATATTGCTGATCATTTTGAATATTTATGCCAGGAGCTCCATAAAGTCATTCAACAGCAATGGAAGAGAACCAAGATACATGAAAACTGTCATTGAAAAATCTGGATTATTCCACCAAATATTGATTTCTGAACTTTTTCTGTGTTACAACATTAGTAGTATGTTGTTTAGAAATCAATATGAAGTATTTTTCTTAGCATTAATTTGAGGCCTGAATGGCACCTGCATTTCTTTTTACCATGGGTGGTGTTCTGCAAGTACATGCTCTAAATAAGATTTTTATTTGACATTTTTGAGAAATTATGTTAATTTAGAGAATAAAACAAAAATATACATTTTACTCCAACATGTACCTATGACTGGTGAAATTATAGAAAGTTATAATTTTGCAGTGGTCTCTTATTTTTTCCAGACTTATATATACAGCTTCATTAATAAACAAAGAAGTCAGACAAAACCATCCTATTAAGTAATAAAAATAATCTTGGTGGTTTCAATTTTAGTACAGTTCAGAGATTAATGTAGTACCCTCTATCCAACATTTGCAATACTTTGTCTGAAGTAGCCCTGTAATGTTCATTCTTTTTTGTAATTTCACAGCTGCAGCCAATCCTCAGAATAGGTAATGCCACTTGACTTTCTCAGTCTAATTTCAGAATTATCTTTTTTTGAGACATCAATTCATCATCATCATCAAAATTGTTAGACCATTGTTTTTCATAGTAGATTATAATTTGTTTTCTAAGGATTCAGATGATTGTCACTGAAGACGGGATTCAACAAATCGCAGGTAAGCAAAATCATTAACATGAACATTAGTTTAAATAAATGATACAATAATAAATAATTGCAATGTGATATACCTCTTACTAAATTCAAATGCCCCCTGTAGGAATGGAAACACTGTTGAATGCCCCACTACATGCCTTACAACAAAAGGATAAGGTACATTTTGAAAGTAATTAGCTTTAACTGAAACCTGAATTTTGTATAAATATTAATTGATGTACGGTTTTATGCTGTCTGCTTCAGGTGAACTTCAATACTGGAAATGACTTTGGGGACAAAACAGCTATATTTCACAACAATGATGCATGTATGGACATGACTAATTGTCACACTGTAGACATTGCCAATGATTCAGTGTTTCTTGAAGACACCTTACACCAAAACAATGATGTCCTGCCAAGTTATGGAGAAAAAACCTTGATGTTCTTTGCTGCTGATGGATCCATGGACATGACCTTAAGTCACACTGTGAACATGGCATGTATTCGAGATCCATTGACCACTGGCAAAAACATGGATTTAAGTGTTGAGAAAAAAAATAGACTGTCGGCACTTCCTGATCAGGACGTAGGATTTAAAAACTTCCTTGCAAATCTCTCTAAACAAAGTGCCTCCACCGCCAATCCTGTGATGACCACGATCTCACCTATTTCTGGACCCTCTTCAGAAAAAACCGGAGCGACAAATGCCTCACTAGCTCACCGTCAAACCCAGGGCACTGTTCTGGATAAAGAGAATCAGGCTCCATCTTCAGTTTTAACTCTTCAGGACAGGTCATTAAACACCACCAAGCATTCGGGAGAATCCTTTAATCGCAGTGCAGTTGTTCCAGACAACAATATAAGCATGGATATAACTGAAGTTCAGACAGGGTGCATTATGGGATTGACTGATGAAGACAATCCTTTTCAGTGTCTATTCCCAACTCAAGAGATGTATGCAGAAACTGAAAACAGGTCACAAACAGCCAACAACTTGAAGACATCACAACAGGAGAGCAGTAAAACACTGGGGTCATCCACTGTCAGAGGTACTGAATGGTCTGAAAGCACCCACAAATGTTTCAACACTCACAAGTATATTTTCATGTCTTAATGCATGGCATCAAAATTTTTGCTTTAACATTTTTCCAATCTTTATTCCACAGCACCTGCCATTACTAAGAGGTACTTTTATTTACACTTTGACTTTTGACTTTTACCCAGAAATCAATCTGCGTAAAACTATAGTCTGAGCAACTAACTTGAATTTTGTTCTGTTTTCTTAATTCAAGGGTCCAGAAGGTGATTGCTGATAATAAAATTGCCGGTAAGTGTGCAAACTAATAAATTGGGTAAATGTATCTGTGACATAATACTGTTTAAACACTACTTTACTGTTTTTTTATTTTCCAAATACTAAATATAGATGAGAAATCCTTGATCATTCCTTCTCTGCACACTTCTAAACAAAGACTTGAGGTGAGTTTGGACATTAGAAATGCATTTTTATGCTTTTGTGGTCTGTAAATAATCTTCACAAATCTCTTGTGATCATCTTTTCATCTGTTTTCTTTTCCACCTTCAGGTCAATTTAAATGCAGAAGATGCAGGCCAAGAGAAAACAATAGTGTTCACAAGAGATGATGCATTTATGGACATGACTCAAAGTCAAACCATAAACATTGCCAGTGTGCCATTAGCTCCATCTAGTCAGCATGTGGACATGGTGCTCACATGTGGAAAAAAGAACAATGCATCTTTAGAGCAGAGGAAAAGCATGGCTGGTGCTACCTCAGCAAATCATTTGGATACAGGACATAAAAACCTTTTTACAAGTGTCTCTACACCTGGTGGCCCCATTGGTAATTCTGTGAACAGTACCAAGTTCCCTACTGCAGAATCATCCTCCAAAAAAACTGACAAAACGGACGTCCCCTTGTCACAACGTACGTCATCTAATGTTACAATCTGTTTTGAAGATGATGTAAGCATGGATATGACAGAAGCTCAGACAGGCCACATTATGGGATTGGCAGATACTGATGATCCTTTTCAGAGTCTTTTCCCGACACAGGACATGTATGAAGCACAACAGAAGAACAATGACACCCTTAACTCTTCAAATCACAAAGGTAGTACAAACTTTTATTATGCCAAAAATATTGTCTCTGACTAGTCTTACAGTTCAAGTTTATTTTATATGTTTATTTTGTGTCTCCATACAGGCTTTGAAACATCTTTTAAGTCATCTTTGAAAAGAAATGCACAAAACCATCAGGTAACACCATTTAATTTTAACGTTTGTTTGCACTGAATGCCATCTGAAATTAAGTCCTAATACAGGGTTTCTGCATGCCACTCCTTAAGCAATTATTTATTTTTCATTCTTGGTTAAGGCCTATTGTACCTCAAATTAAGAAATTTTGAACTAAAGGATTTAAGTAGTGAGAGAAGTAAGAACTTGGGTTGTCCCGATCCAATCACGTGATCGGAAATTGGCACCAATCACATGACTGAGGACTCAATCTGGACTCGGACCACTTGGATGTTATGTTACGATCGGGTGTCAGATAAACAGTACATATATTTATTATTATTTTTATTAAGTAGTGATTAAAAATAAACACAAACTGAATTGTATTTTTTTAACTACCAACGTTCACAACCTGGCACAATCTGTGTCTGCACAGACCACACACACACACACACACACAACAGTTTCTTTAATGTTGCACTAGGTTCTAATGCTGCACTATTCCTAATATGAAGAAAATGTTCTATTTTTTTGTTGCTCTGACTTGTGACTGTGGCTCAGTTGGTAGAGTGGGTCGCCCAATGACTGAGAGGTTGGCGGTTCGTGTCCCAGCTCTGGCTGTCCACATGTCGAAGTGTCCATGGGCAAGACACTGAACCCTGACTTAGGCCCCCAGTAGGACTGACCTTAGACCTTTGAAACCTACTGGTATAGTATGAGTGTGTGTGTGTGTGTGAATGGGTGAATGTGAGGCTAATGTAAAGCGCTTTGAGCACCGTGAAGGTGGAAAAGCGCTATATAAGTGCAATCCATTTACCATTTACCATAATTCAACCTTCCTCATAGAAGTTGGTGGGGAAAAAAAGGGACATTGTGGGTCTTATTCTTTGCTCTTAGTTCATTTCATAATATTTTATAGAAGTATTGGATCAGGACTTGGTATCGACGGATACTCGAAATCAAATGACTCGGACTCAAGGGCAAAAAAACCTGATCGGGACATCCCTAGTAAGAACATCATCTTGGTTAAAAGGCCACTAACAAATTCCTGCCATTACCAATATTTGTTCTGTGTTGGTGGGAATAAAGTCCCAACAACGGCACAATAGTGCACACAGTGGTTTTTAGGTATTTTAATCTGAGAACCTATACTATTGGTTTAAATTAATTAATTCATACACATTTTTATTTTTGTATCATTTGTGAATTTGTGTTTTACTTATGTCCGTACATTGAAAGCAAGTTCTTCTCTTCAGGTCAAATTTGACTCCGAAGAAGACTGCAGAGACAGAACTGTGAGGTTCACTGCAGAGGATGCATGTATGGATGTGACACAGAGCTGCACTGTAAATATTGCCACTGATTTCGAACCTGAGGCTCCAGAAAAATCTAACCTTTTACCCCAATCTGGAGAGAAAACCATAAAATTTGATGAAAACGATGCAAGTATGGATGTGACACGTAGTCACACTGCAAACATCGTCACTGATTTTGAATGTCAGGCTCAAGAAAAATTTAACCTTTTACCCAAATTTGGAGAGAAAACCATAAAATTTGATGAAAACGATGCAAGTATGGATGTGACACGTAGTCACACTGTAAATATTGACACTGATTTTGAACCTCTGGCTCAAGAAAAATGCAAGCTTTTACCAGTATTTGGAGAGAAAACCATAAAATTCAGTGCACATGATGCAAGCATGGATGTGACACGTAGTCACACTGTAAATATCGCCACTGATTTGCAGCGTTCGCATCAGGATTTGGACTTTATATCTGCATATGGAGACAAAACAGTGAGGTTCAATGCAAATGATGCAGCCATGGATATGACCCAATGCCTTGCTGTAAATATTGCCAGTAATTTGGGGATGTCTTTATCCTCGAGCACAGCTGTTAACCCATCCAGCTCCCTAATACAAAACCAGGCTCCATCTGGAATGCCAGTTATTGGAAGGAAGACTGTTGAGACATCAGATGGAGGTGAAATTGGTCCAAATGATAACAACGATGTGAGCATGGAAATTACTGAAGCTCAAACTGGCCGTATAATTGGAGTCACAGGTTCAGATGATGCTCTTCAGTGGAAATCAGAAATGGTTCCTCATCAGCAAAGAGCTGGACTTGGATCATCTAACAGTAGAGGTAAAGAAACTGCAAACCTAGATATGTCGACTAAAAACTTGGAATTGTACATGTAACCAATCCAAAATTTAATATGAAAAGAGACTAACATCTATAGTGTAAGTATAATATGGCTGTTAAATATTAAACTATCTGTTCTCTCAACATTTAGGTATGGATTCCACCCTCAGGATTCCTCCGCAGTCAAAGATGCAAAGACATCAGGTGAGTCTTCTTTTTTGTTGATAATGGAATTGAAAATCAAGTCATGTTCTTTGTACTTTGCTATTTTCTCTGTAGTCAAGATTTCCAATCTTAAGCACCATTCATCAATCTGAATATGACTTGAAATGGCTTAAATACAACTTGACATTTTTTAAATTTGATTGGATTTAATGCATAGTTGAATAATTTCCAAAGTGACACGTTCAAAGGCCAATGTACATAGTATAGTAAATGTGTTAATGAGGAACTTAGACAGTGATAGCATTTAATACTCTGTCTACCAGCATTCTGCAACTACTAAAATGACCGTAGTAGTCATTTTGACTGCTCTGGGATGTATATCATTTGTCTTATCATTAAAGAATAAAAATGAATTGGTGGAATAGGTACAAAAAAACCCCATTACTGCACTAAAGAAAAACTAATGATTGAGTGTGATTGGTTCTTTTACTGAGTATTTCCTTGCCATTTGGCCAAGCACATTTAGCTTGGTTCTATTGTATCTGGTTCAGCCTTGCAGCCAATTGTAATGTTTGCAGCTGTGTGGACAGTGCTTAGAATGGAGCCATTTTTCCTTAGTATACATTGACAGACTACTCGGGTTGCATGGTCACGTTTCAGCACCCCTTTGCTCAAATATGACACCCCCTGTAAAAACCATGCAATCAATTTGATTGCTGTGGTCATTCAAAGTAGTAATACTCGGCTATCTTTTGTGTTTTGAATTTTTAATGATCACACAATGTTGGAATAAAATATACACACATTTAGGAAAAGTCAGCATCCTATTGGTAATTTTTGAAAACCAAGTTATGATGTTGCAAATTTTGAAAGCAGTCAGAATGACTCCCTTGATAGTTCAAGTGTTAAGGGTGTTTTTTCCACCACTAAAAGTTCAAACCATTCTATGTGGTAGCCGATCTTCTCTCATGTTCTTGTTCTGTATTCCTGCAGGTCAAGTGTGATGCTGAAGAAGAGCATAGGGAAAGAACAGTGAGGTTTACCTTAGAAGAAGCATGTATGGATGTGACACAGAGTCACACTGTAAACATTGCCACAGGGTGTGTACTGCAATCAAAACAAAACGTGGACTTTTTGCCTAGTTGTGGAGAGAAGACATTGAAGTTCAGTGCAGATGATGCATGTATGGATGTTACACAGTGTCACACTGTAAACATTTCTGCTACTTTTGGACCTCCAGCTGAGAAAACACTGAGGTTCGCTGCAGAGGATGCATGTATGGATGTGACAAAAAGCCATACTGTAAAGATTGAAACTGATTTTGAACCGGAGTCACAGGAAAATGTAAATCCTTCAAACAAATTCATTGAGAAAACAGTAAAATGCCATGCAAATGATGCACCTGTGGATTTGAAACACAGTGCTACTGTAATTACAGACACTGATCTCAAGCCAAAATCCTTCAGAAAGTCAGCTTTGTTTCCTAGACCTGAAGAGAGAACTTTGAGGTTCTCTACAGATGATGCAGCCATGGATATGACCCAAAGCCTTACTGTCAATATAGGTGTTGGTTCTGATATTCCACAAGCAGATTCAGACATTTTACCCACAACAAGAAACATGGATCCAGCTGTGGAAAATGGACAGCGTGTGACCAGTGTTGTTATAAAACGCAGATCTTCATTAGCACACGGTTTGAATCCAGCTTTTAAACCCACCCTGTCCAGGACCAGCGGCCCCTGTGCTAATCCTGTTGTTAAAGCAGCAGATACTTCGTCTCCTGAAAGTGACACCAAAGGTTCCCTCGGCCACTTTCAAACACAGCACGTTCATTTGGACACTGACGACAAACTCTCAAGTCTTGTTTCAGACGTCATGGAACAGCCACTAAATGAGAATATGAAAAATAATGAAACACTGAATAAAAGTGAACACTGCCAAGAGGATGATGTAAGCATGGATGTGACAGGTGCTCAGAAAGGTCATGTTTTGGGACACACATTCACAGACCTCTCTCAGTGTGTACCCATGGAAAATGTACACCCCAAAGTTGATGATGCACCTTCACAAGACAGTAGTGAAGCATCCGGTCTTAATCATGTGGAATTCAACAACCCTCCAAATTCTCTTGACTCAGATGAAACCAGGAAAGACCACGAAGAAAGAAATGAAGCAGGTGCTTTACCAAAGGAGTCTAATAACCCTGCTGACCAGGATATCACTGTACCTTCACATAAGAGTAGGGGAATGAGTTTAGCTGATATTCAGTCTAAAGTAAGACGTTTGAGCCAGATGATAAATTCATCTCCCGATGATATTGGAGTGGAAAGAAGCGCACCACATTCGTCTCAGCTGGAGAAACATCTCTGTAAAAACTCAGACAAAACGAAATCTCTGTCTGAGGTTGACCCCGATCTTAAAGTGGAAGAGAAAAATTGTGAAAATATTACACAAGTTCCTACTGTCATTGAAGGAGAACAAACATCGACTTTAGCTACTCCCTTTAACTTGAAGACTAAACAGCTTATGTCTAGATTGTCTGTGAGTGGATTTAAGCCAAAACTTTCAAGAAAACGCAAACCTGATCCAAAGAAGGCAGACTCCAGTCTCTCTAAGGGAGAACTAACAAAAACAATACCTATCAATGTTCCTAACCTGAGCAGTTTTGACCATGATGTGAGTGATATTTATGATGAAGAGCTTGGCAATTATGAAGATGTGTCAGAGACATTGGACATGAGAAGTCCTCAGAAAGACACCGAAAGACCTCTGGAGTTTAACATTGACGTTAAATTTGGTGATGACGTTTGTGAAGAGGACACTCTTAGTACTGGCTTTGGCAAGAAGAGATCTTTACTACAAGATAAAACCAACATGGAGAGTGAGAAGAGAAGGAAAGAGTCCAAAGATGTTGCAGATATGGTAGGTCAGATAAGGCAACATTTTATCACAATGACCTCAAGTTCCTCCACTTGTGGTCTTAATCGTCACTTTGTTTTATTTGTTTCCAGGGAGTACAGTCTGAGGCTGTTGAGTGTGACGGTAACATTACTGCAGCTCCAAGCATCCATACAAATGATTCCTCAACCAGTGGTCACACAGGCAGTATGAGATGTGAAGCTACATTTGAGTCCAGTAAGCTCTTAAATATTCCATCATATATTTTGTTCCCCCCAGTACTGGACTTTTTCAGTATCTGTAATGTCAAACGTGTTTCTTTCTTTCAGTGTGGAAACAAAGTCTGTTTGAGTCCCAGATTGAAGATTATGCCAGTGACACAAAAATGGTACTTTAAAAAAAATCTTGTATACCTTTTCTAAGTAGTATTACTTTCCCAACAGTTACTTAATTGCCATTATTGCCTCATGACAGAAATTTAACGAAGGCACTCTCACTGTGTTGGAGTTCTTCAAACTCTTCAACATTGACTTTGTCATCCATAATCCACGACAGAGTGTTCTCCCTGGAAGGGTAAGTTAATCTTGAATTAAACTGTAAATTATTATACATGAAGTTTCTTTTAATAGAATTCTACATTTTAAAACATTTCCCTGTGGTCTGTATAAACTGTAAATGCTATGCTTTGGTTTGAATTCTTCATTAATTCAACTCCACAGCTCCATCTTCAACCCTATTTCTCAGTAATTACACCAGAAAGGTCATTTTGAGCGCTGTCCCTTTAAATGCAAATGCACTACTTCACACCCCATCCCCTTCAAGTTATTAATTTAGCTTCTCTGTCCCATTCAACCCACGTGTGTTTGTTAATCCAACCAACAACTAAACATTTTAGGTAATGGGCTAGACGTTTTGACATATTATTTAGTTTTTATTACAACCGCTGCTGCTGATGAAAAACGACTTCATCGTCAGAGAGATGTTTATCAGAAGTCTTGACCTTATATGTGCAAATGTCATGACAACCAATTCACCAATTGAGCAGTACTTGACAAGAATTTTAAAAAGACAGCATAGTTGGAAACAAACGTGTAGTCGATATAGCACGCTGTGTAGTATGAAACAAGAGAACACTATCTATTAAATAAAGATGGGAAGCACAACTTCAACTTAATTACCATGTTTGGGACAGTATTTCAACAGAAGTGTGTAAAGTTACTTGTGCAAACCTGTGGCGAGAGTTCCAGTGGAAGATGGTTCATACATTCTTTAGAACTCCATTAATCTTCTCCAAAATAGATTCCAGTCAAACAAGTGCATGCTGGAGGAAGTGTGGAAATGAGTCTGAAAACTATACAGATGTATTTTTGAAGTGTCCCCTTTTGGACAAGTTTCAGAGGGAGATATTTGATCTGTTAGACAAAATATTTGCTTCTCAGCTTCCTAGGAACCCATTACTGGCTGCTCGGGGCCGTCCCTGAAACAAAGACGAGTAAGAAAAAGACATATCTACTACATATACTACTTATGGCAGCTAAGAAAGTAATAACTCTGAACTGGCTTAAAAAAGTGCCCCCAACAATTGATACATGGCAGTCAGTCATTGAGAAAATGGTCAGTATTAAACAGATATTTTTTATGTTAAGACTCCAAAACACTCAGTTTGTGGCTCAATTGGCACCATGGTTGGAGGTGGTGAAGAAAGAATGGGGTTAGATAAGGATGGAAAACCCATTACATCTATTAACCTATGCATCTGGGCTAGGAAATGTGAACATTTGTTTCTATGTTGTCTTTGTTTTATGATTTAGCAGAATATTGGAAAGACAAGCAAAAACGAACAAACAAATGTAATAACTGGAACATGTACTTTTGTGTGGCTTATTGTTCAATAGAAGTTAAAGGGGGAAAAATAGGTTTTCGAAATCCACTCGATTTTTACCAAAATTAATATAAAGACAGCTTTACACCACATGGAAGGTTCAAATTCAAACTTTATTACTGTTAAACTCCAAATACACACATAAATGAACCAAAGACTAGTAAAACTGTATTTAGCAAAATATGACCCCTTTACCAACAATAACAGCCAAGTTGAGTGGTGTGACTTTGTTTTTGCAGGTTTTGTCAGACACAGATCTTACTCCACTGGACTTATTGAAAGACAGACACATCAGCCTTCCAAAGCAGTTGGTGTATGAGGCGAATGTGCAGAGCCTCACTGAGCAGGTGGAAGGGTATGTGATTTGTAAATGATAAAGTGTATTTATGACATAAAATGGAAGTGTACAGAACAGTGTTTGTCGATTGTTGTTAGTCCTCATGTTGTGTCTTATTGGGAGGTGGAGAACAGCTTTTAAACTCAAAACTTCATGAATCTGGGTGATTTTTTTTTTTTTTTTTTTTTAATGTGGTACAGCTTGTTTTGTCAATATCCCAGGGAACAGCAGAATGAAGGTAGATACAATAAACAGTGGGTTTTAATTGGTGAATTTTGTTCTTTTGCCAGGCTTAAAGTTCGGATGCAAGACTTGGACAAACCTCTTAATATTGTGAATAGAACTTTGTGGGAAGAGATGGCCAATTTTTCTGAAACAGAGGTATTGAAAGATAATTTTATCTTGTGAGATATTTATGATTGAGTAGTCTGAAGTCTGTCACTGTTTTGTTTTATTTATTTATTTTATTTTTTTGCCTTGCATTGTGTAGATTAATGTAACATGAATTCAACACTAACTTGAATTTATTTACAGCTCAAAGCTTTTGGTGCAAAACTTAAAGAGAGAAATAATTTCTTCAGGAAGATGAGCAAAGCTCGGTCACATGAAATGAAGGAGGTCCTGTACTCCGATCTTGTGCAGGTTAATCTGGTGAGTTCATTATTGAGGATATTGAGAGAATGGCATTTTAAATGTTGATTCAAATTGATTTATTTCCCATTGTTTTAAATTTTACAGGAGGAGCAAAACAAGTTGAGAGCAAAGATTGAGGAAGCAGATGGGATGATAAAAAGCCTGGATGACTGTATTCAACAAATAGAAACAGGTAAAGATGGAATGTTGCATATAGCTGTCATTTGTTTTTGTACAGTTTCTGTTTATAATCAAGATGAATAGTTTAAATTAACATGATGCTAAAGGGGACATTTCTAGGGGGTACCCCGCATGTGCCCATATGTGGCTGGAATAGACTCCCATGTGACCATGGAAGTCTACATGTGTTCAGAAAATTAGATGAAATGAGAGGTGATGCTAAAGGGTACAAGTAAATTGTTAATTTCTCACTTCTTTTTTTTTTTTTTTGGCAGACCTTGCTGCTGTTGAAGATGGTGTGAAATCTCACCAGGAAGGTACTGTTTGGTATCATTAATTTTATATGTAATTAATTTAGTCAAGTCAAGACAAATGGAGGCATAATATAGTTGTTTTGTTACAGAACTGAAGAAAGTTACTGACAGTTTGGCTGATGCTGACAGGTGGGGAATATTTACAAATATAGCTAACACTGACTAGATGAAATTATTTCCTGGAAATAAGTTGTATTTATTGGTACTGTATTTTTTATTCTCTTTTCCTGCCACAGAAATATGTTGGAACTGGAGATGCAAAACAAGCAGAACATGAATAAAGTCAACAGGCTGAAGGACGAGGCAAAGAAATTTGAGAGCCACATCGCGATACTGCATATGTCAGTTCTCATTTTATTGCATCTCTTTTATGCATTTTGAGCTGCTTGTGTTGACAGAAAGTTGCCTATGATGACTTTATGCACAGATTATGGGAAATTTCAGACTTGGAAGTTAATATTTTTAAGTATTTGATAACATCTTTCTTGGCTTTTTAAAAAAAATATAATATAATAACTAATGCTGTGTAAATTTCTTACCTCAGGATAAATGAGTGGAAGTTAGGAGAGAAGAGGGACAACTGCACTGTTTACACTTTTCTCCATGAGACTCTTCATTTAGAGTTGGTGTATGAAAAAGCCAATGGTGAGATTAAATATGGTTCACATTCACAGTGTTAAAATAGACCTGCACTAAAGAACAATTTGACATTTCACAAATTAAATGTCCTGTATTCATTGTGTTTCTGAAGGAAATTCAGCTGAAAATGAGGCGGAGCTGCCAATTGCAAACATCTCTTTCAAACGTCAACTTGATGGTGAGGAAAATATTACAATAATTAGTATGTATAATGTTGGAATTAATTTTTTTTCTCTTTCTGCTAATGTGAATGTGGTTTGTCTTTGTTGGTTCAATACAGCCTATTTGTCATCTACTAATTTCCTTTTAAACTTCTTTAGTGTAACTTAACATAACTTACACTAAACAAGTCAGTTATTTAGTTTGCTTTCATGTTACTTCTCAGTAGCAGTGGTGCAATGTACAGAATTAATTTTACTCTTTGGTTGTATCTCACAGGCAAATATTTAAATTTTTAGACTTGAGTCTGAACTAGACACGCACTTGGAGAGCACAGCAGACCTCTACTAAAGCAGATCAGTTCTTTAATTAATTTACTCCTAAAATTAATTAATTGACCTTGAAAACCTATACATAGCCTTGGATTCACTTTAACATTATGTTTATTGTGGATTTATATACACATGTGTAGAAACTGGCCCTATCTCACAGTGATAAAGAACCCTTAAAATCAAAAACTCCTGGATCCAGACAGTGATTTGGATCACCACTAAAATTTTACAATTAGTTTTTTGTGCCAGTATCAACATTTCCTAAAAATGTCATTAAAATCCTTTCAGAAATTTTTTAGTTATCTTGCTAACGGACAGACCCCAATGATAACATGATGATGGTTTTCACAGAACAGAGACACTAAAAACACACAGTTTCCGCAGATCCTTAAAACGTCTTATTTACAATATGTGTTTTTTTTCTTAAAAACTATTATATTTCACTACTTTTTGAAGTATGGCATTACATTTCACAGAGGAGATATTACAACCGCTATGCTAAAGGCAGAAATACTGTGGCTTCTGCAGACAATATACTTTAAACTTAACCTAGAGTGTGCTTTTTTTCTCTTTTCTTTTTTACTGTGCGTATTTGTTCCGCGGTAGTGGTCTTATTTTTTTCTACTCAAAGGTCTTAAGATGGTTTTAAAAAAGCATTAAGATTCAAGATGTCTTTATTGTCACTGAGCATTTGCATGTCAGTGAAATTTTCAGTGCAACCCCCGTGTAAAAGATAACAAAATGAAACAAGATAAACCAACTGGCATGAAATAAAAACAGAATAGAAGAAGATGAAATAAATAAAATTAGATTAGATAAAATTAGATAATTAGAATTAATATTTATATTATTTGCTTGTCAGAAATGTGCAGAGACCCTGATATGATGCACCGCTGAAATATAAACTACAAACAGCAGATAAAGCAGTTCAAATGAACTCAACCTCAAACATCAGCAGCTCTAAAATAAAACATTATGTACTCATTAATTCAGAAGCATCTTCACCATAGATAAAATATTGTAACTTCAACTCGGGTAAAGGATCTGAAGAGTTCTTCTACTGGTCAATACACATGACCTTAACATCAGGTGTTGATTGTTGTGTATCCTATTATCATATTCAACAGGATGCCACAAATAAAGTATGTTTGTTTTCTAATCAGATGAGAAGTCAGAGTTCCACGCCTGCTTTGTTCACCTACTGGTTTCTCAGTACACTACAGGAGAAACTGACTGGGTAAAGAAGTATCCAACCAGTAAACATGTTCCCCAGGTAGGTGTTACTACAACATTAAACAGACTCCATTTGTGTCTGACTGGATGATGAACATGTTTGCAATATTTTCAGCCGTACATTTGTGTTGTTGCGTCACAGTGGGCTCTACATTTACACTGGCGTCTTGTTTTCTTTTGTCTGCAGCTGCTCCATGACGTCAGCCTGGTAGTGAGTCGCTGCCGTCTGCTGGGAGAGGAGCTGCACCGGCTGAAACTGTGGGGCAGTATGAGGTTTGACATCCTGGACTTCAGCTGCACTGGCACAGAGTAAGAAGTCTCACCTTCCAAAGACAAACCACCTTCTATCAACCCACTAGAATTGTAACATTTCCAGCACTTTATAAACCAAGCACAGAAGTACTAAGATAATTATGTAGAGAAAATTCTAATCAGGCTCCTCAGTAAAATAAGTACATGTTAGTATTTTCACAAAAAATACAGGCTCTGTCAATCACATGATTCAAAAAAATCTATATGACCTGATAAGATCTAAATAATATCTAATTGTAAAAATAGATGCATTTGCATGAAAGCCTAAGGCACTAAAACTAAGCGTGTTGAAAAGGCCTGTTTGTCCAGGTTGAAGAGGCTGCTGTATATCTTTATTAAGGTGGCATTTCTACCAAAGCATGTGACAGACAGGTCACTGAGACTTTAAAACCAATGTTGGGCAAGATTAACAAAACCATATTTGTCCACCAATCAAGACTCTGAATGTGGAATAAGTTAAAACAATCAAATCGACTTTGTCAAATCCCTAATCTAGTTTTCGCCAATAATAATGGGACTGTTTCCATCATGCACTGATAAACATTAGTGGTTTAATATTTCACATATGAGGAATACAACGCTTACAAAATTCATGGCCAATACAGATATTTAAAATGGTATTTCATCCAATATGTGATACTGTGTACTTCTTTATTCTGTTTTTGTTTTACTGTCAACAAAGATCAACCGATACCACATTTGATCAATATATATCAGTGTATATCCATATCTTACTGTTTTAAAATGAAGCAACTTTTTTTTTTTTTTTTTTTTTTTTTTTACCTCCAGTAAAATTTGGGCTTTTAATAGTCAATAACTGGTTCTGAACCTGGATATACAGTAACATATCAGTTTGTAGATGAATACAAGAATAACTAAGATAAGATAAGATGCCTTTTATTAGACCCATAAACAGCAGATTAACACAAATCATAAAGCTATATGTACTATTTACAGCTGTGCACATGCTCATCATGCCACAGGTTTTTATTGTGCTGTTTATTGCGCAGAATTTTTGGAGCCTGACAGCTGCAGGAAGTAAATACCTGCAATAGCTCTGGACTATAATGTAATGCTTGTAATAAATAATGCTGTAATGTCTAATATGCTCATTTGCTGATGAGTAACAGTACCTTTTTCTTATGTGGGCAAAAAAAAGCCAGTCAGTCGGTAATGAACTGATTTCACGTTGAATACTTTTGAAACGATATGAGGTTAACCGCTTACATTCATTCTATCCCTTTGTCTCTCTTTCAGAGTACACATTGTCTTCAGTAGCCTCAAGGCATTTTCCAAGTTTGAGGTTGTCTTCTCCATCTGTTTGGACAACTGTGTCTGTGTGATTCAAGTGCGGAGTTTCAGAAACATTATTGGATCCACAACGTGAGTACGACTCGATTATCGGAAGTGAACGACACAGTGTTTTCATTCGCACATCTAAAAAAAAAATACTATTGTATATTGTCCTCACAGAATCCAACAGATTGAGGAGATCGTTGCATCATTCACTCCGGCCAACAACGTCTTTACGAAGATTGTGAATAACATTCACAGCAGTTTACTCTGTTGAACCGTAATGTCGCTATAATCAAACCAATGTTTTGTAATCGAATATTGTTTAGATAAAAATAGTTCTGTGGTATCTGCAGTTTGAAGATCGACCTCTAGATGGCGAACATGGACTGATGTAATAGTGCTTCATTCTGCCTCCAGAGCTTCAGTTCTTTAAAGTGCAAAGAGCATTCATTTACCATAAGATAAAAGCCCATATCAGTCTGATTAATCAGATAGACCCGCTCTGCCAGATTAAAAAAAGACTGTACAGCATATTAACACCTGTGCTGCCCTGAAAATATGTAAGTATAAGGTTCCTGACTATTGTAAATCTATGTTACTCTAATTGTAAATGTGGAATATGTGTTATTTTGTCATTAGATCGCAGTGTAATATCTTTAAAATTAAATGGAATCATTTTTCATGTCATATATTTTATGTTGTATTTCTTCTTTTACAATAATACAATAGCATGATTTATATCATTGGGGTAAAACAATGTAGTAAGAAACAGGTAATTCTCCTTAAATACAAAAACATTAAAATTTTTCTGCAACACCATGATTGATGATATAGAAAGTCAAGAAGAAATCAGCAGACCCTATTTTGATCAGTGATATCAGTCTGAATAATGTCTACACTGGTGTGGTGTAGATTTTACATTCAAAATGTTTCTCATCATGCAGAGAACTTGTCCATGTATGAACTACTTTTAATGCACAGATTGTTACTGTTACAACTTCACCTTGAGTGTAGATTATTCAGAAGCTTTAACAGATTATAAACTCATTCAATTTAACCAGTTATAGTTGGACAACTTGCAGAAACCTACAGTGTTTTTTGACTGAATTTTCAACATGAGCAGGATTGTGAATCTTTAATGGTCTGATTTAATTGATGATGCTATAAACATTCTCACTCATGTTTAAACCACAGGTGTCAACATGCAGCTCAATGGGATTTCAAATGGCTGAATCAGTAAAATAATAACTTCAAATTTACAATGTTCCAAAAAAATAAGTAGTTTCATTAATGTTACTAACACAACTTACAGATCACAGTGAATTTATGAAGGTACTATATACCTAGTAAGAGGCAAAAGGTTAATAAAATTACTTTTTAAAGACATTTCAGATTCATATTTGTTTTATTCAAATGTTATAATGAAATGATTGTTTGTAAATGTAAACATTTTCATGTAATTTAACATTTGTTCAAACAAAGTTAGATTTTTGGAGTTATTATAATGGTATTTTAATGGTTCAACCTGCTTCAGTTCATATTGTTCAATGTTGATTGTTAATATTATCACTATAATTATAACTAAAGTGACCCTATGCCCTTTGTTTAATATCTTTAGTGTCACTTTTCAAATGTATCAGTCCATATTTTTGACCCCCCTGGTTTAGTCAAACCTCCACCCTTGGCTGTTTTTTTGTTTTTTTTTTGTTTAGTTTTTTTGGCAGTCACTATAATCTAACTTTGACTAAGAACATTATTTAACAGCAGAAGTTTACATTTTTCCTTGGTCTTACTCTCTCATCTTGGCAGACGAGCCATAACTGACATGGATGATGTGGTGGTGGTGGTGGTGGGGGGGCATTGGAAAAGGTCAACCAAACCTCTGAGAGGGGAGGGGAGTTTGTAGTGACCGTCCACTCCTGGAGGCCTGGTGTAAAGGGTCAAAGTGGACTTTACAACTGTCACCCTGGAGTGAGCCGTCAGGGGAGACGAGTTCCTCCTTCCCTGCTCAGGAACAACGGCTCCTGTCAAAGCAGATAGAGAACACATGGGGGGTTTTCCAGGCAGGGGTTAAGTTTGGGCTGAGGTGGTATTTGGGCCTCCTGACCCCAGCCTGAGGGTCAACTCAATTTCATTTCTATTGATCTGATGAAGGATTTTTGATCATTCGCACATGGAAATGATTTATTCATTTAAGAAGAAATTCCATCAAAAATAGAAAATGAGGTTTTAAATGAATTTAGATTGAAGGTCAGTCCTCTGTGTATGATGGTCAGAGTATCTGTAACACTTCAGCAGTTTACGTACTCCATGATCGGTTGAAAATCATTGACTTTTTCAGCTTTTCATACATAGATTATTATAACAATTATCCATATTATTCAGCATTTTTGAAGGTGTTTTTTTTATATTAAGTTACATATTAACTATTGAAGATGAGCTGTTTAAATGTTCCACTAGCAAATAAACACTGTTCATTGTTTCTTTCTATTCATTTGTTTTCTACAAACTTAATTTTATTATTTACTTTCCTTTTGTTTTTAGTAATTTATATAATTAGTGCTGTCAATCGATTAAAATATTTAATCGCATAAATGCAATACTTAATTTGGGATTAATTGTAGTTTAATCACACATTTTTGTGTCATTGGAATACAATAGGCTTGGTTTGTACAAATGTTTGGTTTTTATTATTAAAAACAAGTAGTGTTACAGACACTAACATCTGCCATAAGATATGACAAACAGAGGGAAAAAACAAAAAATTATAATCATGAAGGCTCAAAGCAGCCCCTGAAAATAGGCTGATACAAAATACTGTTTTTCCTTTAACATAAAGTAAGACTATGGTGTAAAATAATATATCTGTTTAAAATGGCAAAGTACTTGGGAACCCTTAATTACAATTAATTGTTATTAAAAATAAATAATTAGATTAAAAAACAAATAGTTAATTGCGATTAACTCTATTAATCGTGACAATCCTGATATATATATAAAGACAATGAAGTATAAATTTAAAAGAACAAAAAAAACATTCAAAAGCAGTTTATAATAATTGATTTGTGTACTAAAACCTGAATGCAACACACAGGGGGTTAACACATGTTTGGTAGCTGTGGCTCAGTTGGTAGAGCAGGTTGTCCAATGACGAAGAGTCAGTGGTTCATGTCCTGGTGTTCTGTCAATTCAGGCATCCAATCGTTTTTACAGAGAAAAAGCCCTTTAATTCAGACATCCTCAAATAGATGTGCAATTGACTTGGACGCTGGATGTAAGTAATACTTTGAAAGTACATTTATTTTATCGTGCCTTTGAATAATAGTAAGCATATAAGCAAACATGCGTACGATAGATGGGATATTGTTAAGCACATGAGTTGCCTGGGTGTTATTGTTCATGTTTGTTTAACAGACACTAACAATATTCTACCGTTTGAGTAACTAAATCTAAATACAAAATTAGAAAAATTAAATGGTAAAAAAAAAAAAATGTCCCTAACCCTAAAATGGGAGTATTATAAGGCAGCTAAATAGACATGTGAAAATGGGCTACCTGTAATGGGAGCACTATATGATAACAATAATAAAGTTTCTAAATGCAAAGTAACATTTTGATGGAATAATGTAAATTTGTAGAGATTATTGTCCATTTTTGCAGCTGGTAGCTCATTTTGACACCCACTCTGGCTGTCCACATGTCGAAAATGTCCTTACCTTCGACTCCCAGTCAGACTGACAGAACCTTAGAAACCTAAAGGTGTGAACATGAGGCTAATGTAAAGCACTTTGAGCAACATGGAGGTGGAAAAGTGCTATATAAATGTAGTCCATTTAACTGTGCATTGGTATTTAATGTTCATCAATGGCAGAAAAAGTGACATCTTTTAAATCATTTGTAGACTTGCCTTTGTAAGATGTTGTCTCTTTAATATTTGAAGAATTAATTTAATCCTATTTTGGTTATTCATTTATATTAATGTACATTGTGTTTTATTCCATTCCTTCATTTTTACATTGATTTGACAACATCATGTTATATCACTGTCATCTCTGCTCACTCTACTTCTACTTTACATTTATTCAAAGTGTGATGTTTTTCTAGTTTTCTGTTCTTATCTCTTTTGTTGTGTTGTTTTTCTATGTTTATCTTTGGAAATTTTACTGTCATATTGGATACACACACACACACACACACACACACACACCTTTGTGAAATGTAACCTACGTCAGTGAACATTTAGCAAATTCAGAACACGAATTTGTAAAATTATACAAATAATTGTAATTATCTCCACCTGCAATAACTGTAATTTAAGTTAATTTAAGTTAACTGTAATTTAAGTTAATTCAGTGTCAATAGAAAATATGCGACTGTAAAATGAGTGTGATCTATAAAGTAGTTTTCTTCAAATATTAAGCCTGTTAAGACATGCTAGCGTGTTTTCACATTGTGTAAAACATCTACAGTAACACAATCAAAAATGCAAAAATATTTTTACTTTTTTAAAATACACATAGCTGTTCTTTACATGACCTTAAGTGTATAATCATAAACAGGAGGTTCAATGAAACAGTTTTTCCTTCTGCGTGACAAAAGAAATCAATTTTAGTGATTTAATGAAACTAGGTGGCGGAACGGGACGACTTTAATTCTGTAAAGTGGCTCAATTTGGCCTCAAGCACCTGGTTGAAATCTGTTTATCCTCAGATCCTGTGGCAGTTTTTCACCCTCCTAACCTCATCAGTGTCCTTCACTGATGTCAGTAGGGAGGAGGGGAGCTTTAAGGTGCTACAATTGGTTTTGGGAAATGGGAAAACTGCACTGAGGTTTCATTTTTATTAAAGCGTTAACACGGCCAGCTGATGTTCACCATAATGTCACTGAGAAAAAAAGACTGTTTATTATTTTATTCTAATAGAAGTCACACATGTCTTATATTGCTCAAATGTTAAGCATCAAGTCATATACAAAGAATTATTTTAAAAAAATAATACATTTATAGTCTTTAGATAGAATAGAAATGCTGTTTTTTTTTGTTTTTTTTGTTTTTTTCAGTGACATTTTTCTTTTTCTATTTTATGGTATGAGTTGTATAAGCCTAAGCTTCTGCCTATTCCTTTTTCAGTTACAGAACTAGGAAAAAAAAACAGGTAATACTCATTGATTTGATATATTACTTATTTCTTTTTCATAAGGTCCACTGAATTGAATAAATAATATTTCAAATCAATGAGTATCACCTGGAATGTAGAGTTAAAAAAAAATGCCATTTTGTGAAAAAGAAATGAAAAATGGAGTTATCTGTTTTTGCAAATGTTTTCCAATATTGTGCTTGTGTACTTTTTTGCCTTTTAGTGTCTTCTACATTATTTTCATATGTATCTTTTACATTCTTCTTGTCTTTTACATCATTTATCACCAACATTTTTAATTTTATATGTGATTTTTTTTTTTGTAGGACATTTTTCATGAACTCCACTAGAAGACACATGTACTGCTATTTAAAGTAAAAAAAAAAAAAAAAAAAAAAAACATTCCATATTATTGTGTGTATTGTACTTTGACAAGATAAGTATGGGAACGGCACTATTAGATGGAACTATCTTTAGTGAGCATGTGCAGTAGAATACCATATGTGGTAGATTTAGGTGATCTTCCACAACAGATTTTACCGGGATCACATAATAAATTTCAATATCAAACATTTCAGAAATGTTTATAATATAATGTTATGCTTTTTTATCCTGGTTTTTCATTCTTATTCTTAATTCCTATAACAGTTCTGTATTTCGTTTCATCTTCTAGTGCTGTAAATGATGTCGATAGTGTCCTTGTATTCTTATACTTTCAACAAAAACAACTTCTTCAGATCAGATCAGTTATAGGTGGAACAATCCGTTATGAAGTGACTGAGATTTACAGCTCAAGATTGTAGTGAGTAGGGGTGGGGTGTGTGTATGGGAGGGGTGTACGCGTCAGTGGGGTCATCAGGTGGGCACCCTCCTTCATCTGTGTTTCAATGATGGATCCATTACACCAGCGGAGGACTCATCTGGTGTTACCGATGAGCCCTCTGTCAATATTATTCAGTAGTGACGATTCCAGCATTGATTATAACTAGTGCTGTCAATTGATTAAAATATTTAATCGTGATTTATAATTAACTTGTGATTAATCGCACATTTTTGTGTCATTGAAATTCATTGTAGTACTCTTATCAATGTAGAAAAATGAATAGACTTGGTTTGTACAAATTATTAGTGTTTTTTGTTAAATAAAAATAAGTACTGTAGTGTTACAGAAACTAACATCTGCCATCATAAGATATGACAAATGGAGGAAAACATAAAAAAAAAAAATTATAATAATAATAATGAACACCGCTGAACATAGGCTGATACTAAATATATTTGCCTTATTTAACATAAAGTTATCACTGTGGTGTAAAATAATATATAGTTGTAAAATGACAAAATGCTAAGTGACTTTAATTACGATTAATTGCGATTAATCGTGATAGCCCTAATTACTGTATAACATGAAAATCGAATCACTTTCTATTTGTGTTACAGCTGATACAAAAAAAAAAACCATGAAGAAAAAAAAATGAAGCTGTGGTTCTAATTATCATTAACATGCCTGCATTAATTATTCTAGATAACAAAGTGATAGTCAGATTAGGGATATTACAGATAATTCAATGGTTTTGTCATTTTCAAAGGTTGTATTTGGAACAGATTGATGTAGAAATATCTCTTTACATTTTACTCCGCAATGAGTTCTTTTGGAAATGTATGATTTTGAGATTGAAGATGAGGTTGTACTTCAGGGTCAGTCATGTCACTTTTAGGTGTGAAAACCCCAGATAATTTAACACAGTCTTACTCCAGTTCTCCATTGATAGTTTCATTGTCACTTTAAATACGGCCCCACACAGAGCTAATGTAAAGCAACAATAAGCGCTGCTGCCACAGTACTGACTGTTAACACATCCACTGTGAAGTGACTGCTTCTATTGTCCCTCCCTTCCTCTGACCTTGGTGGTTGTGTTTGTATATATGTCTTATCATGTTTTCTACTGGAGCTGCTGGAGTCCAGCTGTGACACTTTCATACATACAGCTGCAAATAAAGGCAGTTCCATTAAAACAAAGTGTTGGACTCCAGAGGGCAGGTCTGTATAGAGTCCAGAACACAATGGATTCAGTGTTAGGTCATTCACAACACATAATACTGTCAATAAGATGTTTGTCACAACAATGATCCCATAGTGCACTGCTGTTTGAGGATCAAACAATTGCTTTTTACTAAAATTACAAAGAAAATATGAACTGATTTACTACACTGGATATATATTGTTGGATATTTCCTTTAAAATTGTACTAAAATGTTGTTATACAGTTTTATACACAAATATACCATGCATAATACAACATTAAGACTGATTTTAAAAACAAAGTTTATTTTTTCCAAGCATTTTGTCACTTTACAAATACATATTAATTTACACCACAGTATAGCTTTATGTTAAAGAAGGCAAAAAATCTTTTGCACCAGCCGATTTTCAGGGATTGCTTTTGAGCCTTCATTATGTTGTGTAAAGTCTATAAATGTTTGTTTTTTAATAAAAAAAAAAAAACAATTTGTTCAAACCAACCCTGTTAATTTTTCTACAATGAATTTCAATGACACAAAAATGTGCGATTAAAGTGCGATAAATCACAAATGAACTATTTCATTGATATGTTTAATTGTGATTAAATAATAATAATTTAAATAATTGATTGACAGCACTAATATATATATATATATATATATATATATATATATATATATATATATACACAAATGATCTTGATGCTGGATCCAGTCTGAGCTGCTGTAGTCATGTCATGGAGCTTCAACATGTTGGGCATGAAGACAATGTGCTGAACATTATATTCAAGTTAGACCTTCGAGCAAAGGACTCAGAACACAAGAATGGATGAGAACCATTAAGAAACAACTTTTAGAATCAAAGAAAGTTTCAAAGTGATAAAAGCAAGAAGCAGTGTTGTACACCCCCCGCCCCCCTACAACCATCACCACCACACATACACACACTGGATACAGCTGTAAAACAAAACAGATTAGATTAGATTAGATTAGATTAGATTAGATTAGATTACATTAGACTAGATTAGATTAGATTAGATTAGATTAGATTAGATTAGATTAGATTAGATTAGATTAGATTAGATTAGATTAGATTAGATTAGATTAGATTAGACTAGATTAGATTAGATTAGATTAGATTAGATTAGACTAGATTAGATTAGATTAGATTAGATTAGATTAGATTAGATTAGATTAGACTAGACTAGACTAGACTAGACTAGACTAGACTAGACTAGACTATATTAGATTAGATTCGATTAGATTAGATTAGATCAGATTAGATCAGATTAGATCACATTAGATTAGATAGTAAAGATAATAAAGGTGATTTAAATGTTTTCAGCCTAAAATCAGAGCTAAGCTAACCGACCTATGTTGAGCTGCATTTTGTAATAAACATCCAAAATATAATAACCTTTTCATTTCATTTTGTAATACATTTTGCCGCATTATATAATAAATTATTATATTTTGCAGCAGCAGGGTGTTTTGATGGTGTGGCATTAAAACTCAAGAAGTTGTTTGGGAAACATTCCAAGTGGTTTCTGGTTCGGCTGGTAATTCACTCAAATATTTAAAATATATTTTGGAAATAGAAATGCGGCAAAATTGATTACAAAATGTGTTGAGGCAGTTTATTACAAAATGTGGCTTTATTACAAATTAAATTAAAAAGTTCTTACATTTTTTACATTTATTGCAAAATGCACCATTATTGTGTATCTGTGTTCCTTAGACCCTAGGTAGGGTTATGGTTAACTCTAACCCTTAGTGAAAATAGTTTGTGGACCTTTGTCCTTACATATAGAACTATATTCCTATCATGTATTTTGTGCTGGGAGAGAATTCATAAATGGATCAGGTTCAGGTTACTTCATTAATACCTGTAGGTAGATTTGTTTTGCAGTCAAGGTGATAAAACATTCATTTCAGATACAGGGACATAATATGTAACAGGTGAACCACATACATAATTCAATTAAAATACCATTGGTACCATAAAATAATGATAAAAACAACAATAACATAGAGTAAAACAATAATCAGATGGATCTTTGGGGAAAAAAACAAAAACAAAAACAGGAGTAAAAGTCTTATTCAGTGAGTGACACAGTCTGTGGATTTGTCAATAGTTTTAGGTTGTACTATATGAACCCCTTTAACATACATCTGTATTGTTCTTGCTTTGGAACTGAAGTACTTGTCCCTTTATCTGACATTATTTGGTTGTGGGAGTTAGACCAGTGGGAATGTTAACTGGTTTTTTCCTGCAGGTAATTAGCTCCGGTGGCATGTGGTCCCATAGTGATGCGAATGACAGGGACAGAGAACCCCCCCCCCTCTCTCTCTCTGACACACACACACCCCCGCCGCCCCATCCACCACCACTCAAGTTAATACTGTGACCCGAAGAGTTGTCACATTCTCTGGTCATTCTTGGGAAAAGACAATAGGTCTGGTTTGTTAAAATAGGTTTGGTCTCAGTGGGGGGACAGAGGAGCTGCAGCAGCTGTCCCCGAGGATCAACCTTCAATGGTTCCTCCAGAAGAAAACCCTCTATCCATAGGTTATTTTTAAAAGTTACTACTGATGTATTGAATCATATTAGCAGGAAGGACTATTTACATGTTATGCAGAGGAAACACGCTGAAAGGTTTTTCTAAAAATAAACAATGATATGTATAGAAACTTTGCCTGAACTGAATAAAGTGACTCCTGCAACTACAGCTAAGCTATGGGGCTTTTACAAATATAGTTGGGAGTTTAATACATCAATGTTTACTGACTACATGTAGTTATACTTGATTAAAAAAAAACAAACCAAATGTAGTATTTTCCATTAAAATGGCAGATAGTGTGATAAAACCTTTACATTATGCCACCTGTCTTTTAGGACAGTAAATAAATACAGGAATAAAATAAGTGAATGAATAGAAAAATAAAATAAAATAAAAAAAATAAGAACAAAATGCAGACAAATTAGAAAAAGGAAAAAAAGGAAGAAAAATGAAAGGTAAAAGAAGAGGAAGGAAGGGAAGAAAAAAAGAAAACAAACAAACAAACAAACTCTATTTGTTACCTACTTTCCTATCTGCTAATTTGTTTGTTTTTTTGGTTTTTTTTGTATATATGTATATGTATAGTACTTCAGTTATGTATTATTGGTATTGTTATTATTGTAATTGTTATTATTTTTTTATTATTATCATCATTTTTGTACTATGCACTATATTGCTATAAGATGAATTCAGGTTATTGGGGAAGTGAAGAAGGGGTAGGATTAAATAAGCTTATGCTTCATCCTACTCCTTTTCAGACATGTCATTGTTATTATTATTATTATTGTTGTATTGATTATTGTTGCACTTTGCACATGTTCGAAATAAATCATTCAAATCAAATCAAATTAAACATGGCAAATATTCATTTAATAAATTATCATTTTTGTTTGTACTTACTTTAGTTTATTCCAGACACAAATATAATAACAAATAAGAAAACAATGCAAAAATATACATAATTTACTAATACAAAAAAGATAGAAAAAGGAACAATTAAAAAAAAAAAAAGAGTTTGACAGTTAAAAATGGTGCTGTTTATATTACGTACTATGTTTTATTACAGTATAAGGATTTACTAGAATGCAGGAGTAAATTGATTTAAAGAGTGTTTTTCCTTTGTCTGGTGAAGCCCTGCTCAATCTTCAGTGTTTCCTCCATTTGAGATGAACTGAATCCAACTATTCTCCACCACAATAGCTTCACTGACATTCAGCCAAATGCCACCTCAGGTCTATTTGTATCCATGGAAGACAAATAACCAGGAACCCCGGCAAACAGAGGGGATTGTGGGTGAGGTGCCTATTCTCTGGTAGAATAATGATGACAAAACAGGAATTCTGACCTTGTTCGGGAAACACATCCTGGGGCACACAAGCGACAAGAGAACAGAACAATAATAGCTTTCCTAAAAATATAAGGGCCTGACAGAGGTTTTCCATTACAATGGCCATGGACGTTGGGTCTTTTAGAGAAGGCGCTGGGAAGATATATTGGATGCTTTTATTTAAGACGTTAGGTTGAAGAAAAACCCCACTGAAGTCAATTAATTACAACCAAATGCAACACACATTTCCATATATTGTTTCTATTTAATGTCAAATATGCAGCTCTTTTGGTCATTACTCAATGTATCTATGAAGTTGATCTCATAAATACATTTATATTACACCCTGACAAACATAGCAACCATTTTTATTATGGAAAAAAAGAAGAAGTGGACTGCGTGTGTGTGTGTGTGTGTGGTTGTATTCCTATCTTTATGGGGACATTGATGTTTACACAGTCACAACATGGGGATCTCTGACTCTATGGGGACCAAAATTCAGGTCTCCACAAGGGTTAAATGTTAATTAAAGTTCCCACTAGTAAAATAGAAATGATGTGGCCCTATAAATACATTAATTTGTTTTTTTCATGAAGTCCCCATAAAGCATGAGGGAAACAGGTGCAAAGTGAAACATGTATTGTTCAAAGGTTTGAAAGTGGTTAAAAAATGATTTATTTTTGTGTATTTAAAAAATATATCATTATTTAGTTATTTAAATATTATTATTATTATTATTATTATTATTATTATTATTATTATTATTATTATTATTATTATTATTATTATTATTATTATTATTATTATTATTATTATTATCATCATCATTATTTATTTTATTTTATTTTATTTTTTCTTCAAATTATTATTTATTCATGTATTTATTTTCATTGTTTTAAATCATTTTTAATGTAATTTTATTTTTAAAATATTTTTTTCATAATTTATTTATACTTTAAAAATATTATTATTTCTTTATTTTATCATTATTTAATTTTTTAAATTCTTTTGATTTATTTATAAATTTTTTAAAATCATTTTTAATTTTATTTTATTTTAAAAAATGTGTTTAGTCACTACCCAATGGCTACTTGATTACAACTTTGGTCCTCATGAGACATGTAAACGAGTGTGTGTGTGTGTGTGTGTGTGTGTGAGACATCACACAAAATCCAGAAAGACCTGAGAACTCACTCTCTTGAAGAGAATTGAATTGGTCAGATTCGTTTTAACACCAGCTCAGAGGCAGGTTGTTTACTGGAGACAATGTGGAAATTTGGGGGCATCATTATCATGTGTTTTGGGGGTGTCCTAGGATTCATAGATTTTGGAAGGTGATCAGGGATAGCATGGAGAAGGTTTTAAGAATCCAGATTGGTCTTTCTTTTCAGGCTTTATACTTGGGTATGAAGCCATCACAACTTACTTCTTACCCTAAGATATATTTATCTAGTATTCTGCTGGTTGGCAGTAAAAAAAAAAACATGACAAAAAAAGGGTCAATGTCAGGACCCACCTACTGTAGAAGATGTGGTGAATGAAATATATGTAATTAATATTAACATTGAGATGTAAAATAGATATGTTTTAGAAATGTTGGAATGATTGGTTTGAGTTTATTAGTCTATATAGATCAGACTTAACCTGTTAATATTACACTCCCTGGTTCTTTGTTACACAGGTTCATTTGTTTTGGTTTTGTTCTGTTTGTTTTAGTTTAGTGTACATCTATTATGTATGTCTGTTCATTTATAAATATGGAAAAAGTTTGCAATGTACATTTGTAAGAAATTCTGTATCTTCTGACGTATTAACGGAATAAAAAGAGAATTAAAAAGAGACCTGGGAGCTGCAGTCTGGCATACGTGTGTATTTTTGGTCAAGGAACAGACTAGTGAAAACAGTAAGTTTGTAAGACAATATTTTGGGAGTAATTTTGAAATACAATAGCCTTGCCCCAAATCATAAAATTGAAATGGGTTACCTAGTAACAGATAAACACTAGGACCATGTTGCCATGGTGACAAATTTCATGTGTGGAAATAATTAAATATATTAAATTGTGAATACTCAAAGTTTCAGAAATAGTACTACTAACTCATGTGTATTCAGTTTCTGTAACATGTTCTTCTTTTTAAGTACTTCTAATTAATATTTTTCATTAAGGGGAACTATTGTGAACATAAGTGAACATAATTTAAAAACATAGATGAGGTTCAACTTAGTGGAATTAAGTCATTAAATGTTGAGAATGATATTGTACTGTTATTTCTATTGTTTCAAACAAGGATGATTAAAAAAAATTTAATTAGCTGATGTAGTAGATGATGAAATATAATTTCAGAACACTGCAAATAACCACCAATATCTATCAAACAAAAAACATTACAATCACAAAACAGTAATTGTATTCAGGGGTGGCTGTGGTTCAGTTGGTAAAGCGGGTCGTCCAATGACTGAAGGGTCGTAAGTTCATGTCCCGGCTCTGTCTGTCCACATGTCCAAGTGTCCTTAGGCAAAGACACTGAACCCTGTAGGACTGACAGAACCTTAGAATACTAAGTTAATAAGTAATGTTTTAATTTAAGTATACTTTAATAAGCATCTAAATTAAGTTCTGGAAATTTCTATATTTTTTTCAGTTTCGTCAACTTAAAATAATTGAGGCAATTGATTATCTTAAATGTTTTGAGTTCTGCTAACTTATCCAGTCAGGTCTCTGTATGGGTACACATGTAGCAGAACTGACAAATAAAGCAAACTTTGAACGTTGTATTGGAAATGAAAAAGTAAAGGTTTCTTATATTAATGGAATACATATGAAAATATGAAAGGTACTTTGTTTTTTCTTCTACAGACACAGATGTAAAAAAATAAAATAAATTACAGTAAAACTTGAGTGGGATGAAAATACGGGTGTTTTTTTTTTCCAAACATTTTAAGCTCTATAATTTAAGTTTCTGACTTTTAGACTTTTTTAGACAGCGTGGGAACCCTGATTAATATTCTTTCTATCCTCAGGTCAGGTCAGGTGATGGCATACATAAATATTAATGTGACATTCCAGTTCAGTTTAACATTCCAATATCCAACCGCACCTTTAAACATTTTGTATACAGCTTTTAAAAATGACCTCAAGTTTTTCTGTCCACCTCAAAAACTTTACCGTTTATTTCAGTCTCATCAGACTCATTCCTACAGTACGTTCCCAGGGTCCTATGGTTCCAGGGTCAGAGTCAGGGTCACATTTAGGGTTGGGTTTTGACCTGGGAACATAGATATGCTCTGGTCTCACCAATCTCATCTTCATGGTTACATTCCATATCACATACTCTTTACTTCAAGTACAAGTTGTAAATATGTATTTTTCTAGTTGGGACATACAGTATTATTTTATGATTGGACTTTGACCCTTTTACTCACATTTTTGTTGTAGTTTAAAAGGCCAAATTTGAAGTAAAACGTCAACAATTGTAGATTTTTACTGTCAGTGGCTCAGTTTTTTGTGACCTGTCTTCTGCTTTTTACACCACAGTAGTTACTGGAAAGTTAAAAGGAAAAGTATTTGAGATGTAGTTGCTCCGGAGATGAGATTGGTGAGTCAGGAGTCTATATGTACCCATTTTCTAATCAAACACTGACTCTGTAAAGTGTAGACTCTGGGAACTGAATTGGAATTAATTACATGCAAATTTAATTTAACAGTAAAGTAAATATAATGTATAGTGATTTATAAGGCCTCAGTCGCCATCAGCCATTTTGGTATTTTTGTTTATTCTGCACTGGGATGTAATAAATGTTTTTCTTGCATGGTATTGGAGTACAGGCCATGTAGATCAGTAGATGCAGAAGGTTGCCTCATGCACAAAAGCTGTGTGAAGCTGCACATTATGCCAAGTGCACTTCAGCAGACAGACAAAACTTCCAACAGGCTGGTGAGCAGCTGATAGTTCTCCACAGGAGACGATGAATAAATCACATTTATTAAGCACAATTCATCTTTTGGCTAAAGGCAGAACTCAAAATGAAGGTTGCTATTATTTTGTATTCATTTATTCTGAGTGTTTATTTTAATTAGTGTGAAAAAAAACAGTGGTAACAGGTTCACCAAACAGTAGAGAAATCAAAACAATGACCAAAAATGCCCCCCAAAATTAAAACAAGTAAAGAAAACCATGAATGAGAAAAAAATCTGTACAAATAGAAATAATATGAGGATGTCAATAGTAGTAATCATCATCTTCATCATCATCATCATCATCATCATCATCATACAGTTCATACCTTTTACTTTCTTTGTAAATTCCGCTGCTGTTTTCAGTTGAACTCTGTAAACCTGAATAAGTTAGCAGGACTCAGAACATTTAAGGCAATTGATTGCCTCAATTATTTTAAGTTAATTATATATTTTTTAAAAATACAGTTTTCCAGAATTTAAAATGTAGATGCTTATTAAAGTATACTTATACTCATTATTTATTAACTTTGTATTCTAAGGTTCTGTCAGTCCTACTGGGAGACTAAGTCAGGATTCAGTGTCTTTGTCCAAGGACACTTGGACAGACAGAGCCGGGACTTGAACCTCTGACCCTTCAGTCATTGGACGACCTGCTCTACCAACTGAACCACAGCCGCCCTTGAATAAAATTACTCTGTTTTGTGATTGTAATGTTTTTTGTTTGATAGATATTGGTGGTTATTTGGAGTAATTTGAAATTATATTTCATCAGTTAAGTTTATCATCCTTATTTAAAACAATAGAAATAACAGTACAATATCATTCTCAGCATTTAATGACTTAATTCCACTCAGTTGTACCTTATATGTTGTTAAATTATGTTCACTTATATCCACAATAGTTCCCCTTAATAAAAAAATATTAGTTGGAAGTACTTAAAAATAAGAACATGTTACAGCAACTTAATACATTTAAGTTAGTAGAACTACTTCTGAAACTTTGAGTATTCACAACTTAATATATTTAATTATTCTGAATGTTCGGGTTTACAGTGCACATTTTATAAAACGATTAATAAAGAGTTCCCATTCAATACAACTCAATGAAAAGGAGATAATTAGTTGCCTATGAAAACATTTTAGCTTTATTATTGGAAGGAAAAGCAATGTATAATATTAATAAATAATTTAATTTGGTTTTCAAAAGACAGGTTTCATACATAAAACTCAATGGAGTAGAGAATGAACAACAAAGTACAACATTTAAAATACAACTCAGCAATCAGAATCAGAAAGAGTTTTATTGCCATTGTTCATATAATACACATGTAATATACAAACTAGGAATTTGTCTCGGTGTAACGCTGCAACATTCAACATATAGTATATCAATAAAGAAAATATAGTAAATAAAAAAATAATAATAGTAAAATTAAAAAAAAAAATTAAAATAATAATATAAAAATATAATAATAATGCTAAGCATGCACATGTACAATATCAACAAAGTAAAAAGATAAATGTTTTACACTCAAAGAGCTTCTGAATACAACTGAATATATTGAATTATTCTGAACATTCGTGTTTACAGTGTATGTATGGTGGTTGTATTAGCTGCTAATAATCTACTACTTCACCCTCAGGTGTCATTATAAATTACACAATGCCTGGAATCCTTGCACTTTCTCAGCTTATGCAGAACATCACCTCATTTCAGTCATCACCTCTGCTTGTCTTCATCACATGTCCCTCCCTGTCCTCACCTTGGATTCTCTGTCATCTCCTCACATACCTTATCCACAGCACATACAGACTCCTCTGTGCTTTTATCGTGTGGCCCAGTGACATGTGGCGTTATGTAGAAATCCAAACTTGCGTGCGAGGATTTAGAAGCGTCTCTCAGACAAGGTGAGTGGCGGCTCAATGTCCAGACTGGTGGACTTGTGGATAGCAGCCGTCTTGACCCACACCCTGAGCCTGCTAACAGTGGTGTGGCAGTCACCTTAGTTAAGTGCATTCCCTGAGGCCCCCTGCCCAAATCCCTGCTTGACCCTGGCTGATAAACTCTGCTATGCATAGACCACTGCACAGATTTTCCCTTTGAACAGGGACTAGTTAACAGTTTCCACAGTAACGTACAGCAAATGTGTCTATTATTAACTCTGAATATGAATGTAAACATTGCCTCAAACTACTTATAATTTTCTGAGATGATTTTTTTAACGAATGCTCTTTAAGATTTAGTAAAAAAAAAAATCTATGTGAAAACCAGGTATGTTTACTGTCTTCTTCTCTTTTTTTATTTCTGTTATGACATACAGTATTTATGAGCGTTCTGGAGATAGTAAAAAGAACAGGGAGAAGATGACACTGGCCATGGCTCCGTTGGTAGAGTGGGTCATCCATCCATTAACCAAAGGGTTGGTGGTTCAATTCCCGTTCTGCCTCCAGTGTCACTCACATTTGTGTATGGGTGGTCAGAGGGGCCGTAGACACAAAATGGCTGCCACACTTCTGTCAGTCTGCCCCAGGGCAACTGTGGCTACATATGTAGTTTACCACCACCAGAGGGAGCATGTGAGAGTGAATGAATAATGGATCACTAATGTAAAGCACATTAGGTGCCTTGAAAAGTGCTATATAAATAATATAAATCATCTTGTTTTTCTGCTCTTATAGTGGACATGTTAGAGGTTTAGTGTTTGACACTAAAATTAGGTTAATTTATTTTCCCATATCACATAAATTCAAGAAAATGAAAAATAAACATGTAAAGATACTAAACTGAGTGATATTGGAAGTTGCACAAATAGACTTGTTGCTTTATATTGAATGAATATCAATCAAGATCAACTTAAAAAAAAACAGCATACATACAAAAGACGATCTATGTCACAGGAGAAACAGGATGAAAATTATGATAAATCAACAGAAGAAACTGATTTGCACATTGGATTGAAGTTAATCCTCAGTATTTCTTTTCAGCTTTAAATTAATCCTCAAAAACCTGAACATTTGCTTCTGGAACACTGACTCACCAATAAATAAAACACATGTGTTATAATAAATATTAGTAATTGATGTTTGTTTTTAGGTACAGTTCACTTTTTTTCACAATTTGGTGAAAGTTGCATTACAGTAGCTTCAGTATTATTATAATAACATTTGAATTTAATCAGATTTTTTTATACATCTACATGATCAGTGAATTAAATATAGGAAAATGCAGGGTTTTCAATGAAAAATGCAGATGATTGTATTATAATGAATGTTGATAAATCAGTTATTAAAGGTTAAATGTGGACAAATCCCCACAACAATAGTTCTAGGTTTTTAAGGGTTAAAATTGTTTTAGGTCTTCATTTAATATAGTTTGCAATTCCTAAAGCATGGGTATCAAACTCATTTTAGTTCAGGGGCCACATTCATCTAAATTTGATTGGAAGTCAGCCAACCCACTATAAATAAATAAATAACATAATAAAATATAAATAATGTCAACTCCAAACTTTTCATTTACATTCCATTATGAAAACAAACAATATTAGGCTTTAGTTTATCATTTACACATATACATTCTAACTTACAGATCACAGTGGATCTACAGATACACTAAATATTTAGTAATAGGTGGAATATTATGAAAAAAAATGTACTTACTTCTCTTATGACATTTACAATTTTTTGTTCTGACTATTGAGATTTATTGGATGAAATTATACTTTGTTTTTGTGTCAAAAAATTCCATTTACAAAGATAATTTTTAAAACTTGTGAATATTTATAGGTTATTATGAGACTGAATTGGTCTGAATATGAACTAAAATCATATATATCTTAGTGTAATTTTTGCATTTCATAAATTCATCCTTAGACGGGCCAGATTTTTGACCGCACCTGTGTCCTTAAGGAAATAATCTTCAAAAAGTTCATTTTTACACCATATGTACATTTGGGGGATTTATTGTGAGAAAAAAAAATTCAATATGATAGGTGAATTTTGAGGTTTTTTAATGCATGCTCCTCTGCCACCTCGATATAATGACTATTTCATTTAACAAAGTGAAAAATACAAATACTCGAGTGAAAGAGAGGAAGTAGAGGATTGGAGAATACAGAATGAAACATAAAAGGCTGACTGTGGGATGAACTTTTCAGACAGACAGAGAGCATCAGAGGTTTGATGACTTTTCTAGGCTCCAGGTTTAACTGTCAGACTAAGCTTGTGGAAGTCTGCTGTGCATCAAGTTCCTCTGTGCAGTAATTGGTCCTGACTGGGAGGGGTCCTGCACCCGCGTGTTCACAAGGAAGGATGGGATTAACACGTTATGGGTGCCCCAGGACCAGGCTGAGGGGCTGATAAGATTTTTGGAGGCCTTTTGGCGGGTTATGTTTGACTGAGGCCCTGGAGAGGAAACAGCAGCAGGATGTTGAGTTGAAATCACTGCATAGAAACGTGAAGTTTAACATGTGTTTACTTCTTGAAAGTCACAGAAACCATCCAGGAAGTACAATAGCACTCTGAGGGTGTGTTGAGCTGCATTTTATAATAACAGTGCATTTTGTAATAAATGTCCAAAATGTAATAACTTTTTCATTTCATTTTGTAATAAACTGCCGCATTTTGTAATAAATGTTGCCGCATTATATTATTATATTATTATACTATTATTATTATTATTATTATTATTATTATTATTATTATTATTATTATTATTATTATTATTATTATTATTATTATTATTATTATTATTATTATTATTATTATTATTATTATTATTATTATTATTATATTTTGCAGCAGCAGGCGCTTTGGTGCTGTGGCCAAATGGTTTATGTCTTGGTTGGTAATTAGACATATTAGACATGGACAATTTGAAATTACAGGTATATTTTGGAAATAGAAATGTCGTTGTTTGTTTAGCCTTTTGAAGCAATTTCATATTTGGATAAATTATCTGGTCAGAGCAGCTCTCTAAACAAGCAGAAGACACCTCTTAAATTAAGTCTCAAGGGGGTTTTCTGGCAAATTCCATCTAAAATGCATACCCAAATTAAAGTAAAATACAATTAACCAACAAATAAATTATGCTTTAGAATTGTTATTACGTAATGCACCATGTTATTACATTTTCTAGAGAATAAAAAAGTTGCAAGTGCATTTTGTAATAATCTTCTCAAAATGTAATAACTTATTACATAATGCGTTGGGGCAATTTAATACAAAAATTCAGCTTTATTACAAAATGAAATGAAAAATGTATTACATTGAAAAATGTATTACAAATGCACTGTCATTACAAAATGCGGCTCAACGGGGTGCACTCAGAGTGAGCGCTTTTTACCCCCCACCAAAATCTAATAATTTGTTTTTCTCATCATTTTCATCATACCCTGAAAATGTCATCAAAATCCATCCATTAGTTTTAGAGTTATGTTGTACACAGACAGACAGACAGACAGACAGACAGACAGACAGACAGACAGACAGACAGACAGGCGCCAGCAAAAACATAACCTCCTTGGCAGAGGTAATAACTATCACTTTATGGCTTTATAGTACATTAACAATAAATGTCTGCCACTAGTTGTTTTTCTTCAGTTATTTATGAATAATATTATCTTATTAAAGTTAATAAACAACATAGCACATAAAGGCAATAGATTTGCAATGACATTGTTACTTTAGTGATCCCCAGTTTAATTTCATTTGATAAATTTTTTAATATAAGTTGGAATGTTATGTTTCCAGATTTCAAAGGTGTAAATATCTTGGTTTTTTTGTTGAGTATCTGGTACTTCTTTCTGTTTTTCCTGTGTCGTCTAACAGTTTGGGAGTCCCCATTTTGTCAAATAAGTGTTTTCACATTAACCTTAAGTGACCTAAACAGCATCTAGAGACCAAATGCATCTGGTTTAAAACTCCTGAACTGCTAATCTTATCAATACATGTAAATAATTGAGGTAAAATACAGCTTCTCAGCTATTTATCATCATCAGATATGACTCATTTGGATGTTCAGAGACTCCATAGTAAACATGGAAACTGTCATCTTCTGTGACCCCTATATACCCACAAATAAAAACAAACAGCTTGACTAATGACAGTGATTGTCAACGTCTGTCTGTCTTCCTTTCTTCCTTCTTTCTTTCTTTCTTTCTTTCTTTCTTTCTTTCTTTCTTTCTTTCTTTCTTTCTTTCTTTCTTTCTTTCTTTCTTTCTTTCTTTCTTTTTCCTAAAAGAAGTAATTTTTCCTTTAGGTTTTCTTTTTTAGTACAATAACATTTGAATTTACTCTGAGCATTCATGAACATCTACATGGGCAGTACATTAAATATACTGTGAGACAATACCAGATTTTATTGAAAAATGTAAACACACTGGTTATTTTTTTAAATAGTGCTGTATTATCAAAGAAAGGTTATTTGGAATTTATTGGATTTTGTTATCCTGTTTTGTTTTACAATCAGTGAGTACTGTCAATATAAAGTAACTAACTAACTAACTAACTAACTAACTAACTAACTAACTAACTAACTAACTCTATGACAATAACACTTGTTTTTTTTTTAAACATTTCATGCATTCATCTTCAGTAAAGTATATTATTGTAATAGTGTCTTCACTGGTCTAAATAAAAAAATCAATCAGGCAGCTACAGCTGATCCAAAACACTGCTGCCAGAGTCCTGACCAGTACCAGGAAACTGGACCACATCACACCGGTCCTCAAATCCTTACATTGTCTTCCAGTGGGTCAAAGGTTAGAATTAAGAATCTTACTCCTGGTCTATAAAGAACTAAACCTCCTTGGACCCAAATACATCTTAGACCTGCTGGTTCCATATGAAGCATCTGGAGCCCTGAGGTCATAGGTCATCAGGAACAGGGATCAGAATCAAACAAAGTGAAGCATCATTCAGTTGTTCTACTCTTCACCTGTGGAACAAACAACCTGAACACCGGAGGTCTGAGAAAAACTGTCAGTTCATTTAAATCAGGCCTGAAAACATTATTATTCACTGGAGTTTTTACTGAAAATCTGAATTGTTTCTTAAATGTGTTTATGTCTCCTCTTTTAATTGTCTTTTAATGCATTTTAATTTCCTTGTACAGTATGTTTTATGTAAAACACTTTGAATTATCCTGTACATGAAATGTGCTATACAAATAAATTAGCCTTGCCTTAACCCAAAAAGAATCAGTGCTACTTTTGTGACAGTTCCAAAATGGTTTTTTTTCTTTATATTTAATCTTTTTGAAGTGATTTATCATAATTTATTATAATATTATCGTCTGTGTTCAGCATTTTTCTTTAATGAAAAACTGGTATTTCCCTATATTAGCTGATTATGGAAAAGTTAATAAAAACTCGGATTAAAATTGAAGGTTAGCAAATAAAAACACAGAAAATAAAAAAAAAGCTTTCTATTAAAGCTAAATATATTTACACTAAACTATAACTAAATACAAACCCAGTGTGTCCATCCACTGTCATTTATCAAACTCTATAGGTTTTACTGGTGAATATCTGATGACCGTGAAACTATAATAAACTGCCTTTTATACCAATGAATTACATGTATTGATAGAATTAATGGATCAACAGGCATTAATTAAACAGTTTAGATCTGTATGGTTTTAGTTGTCAGTGGATGTTTGGGTCTTTATAAGTTAATGGAGTCTTTTTATTTTATTTTTCTTCATTTATAAAGTAATTTGGTTTCTATGTTTTGATTTTGATACCAAAACTAAGGTATAACTAAGTTTGTTTCCTTTTTTTATATTAATTTATAGTTAATTTATTAATTCCGACAGCTCTTTTTTGATACTTTTATGCTTCATGCTTTCTTCATCCTATCATTCTTATGCCTCAGTCTCTTTGTGTCCATTTTTCTGACTCCAGTACAATGCGTTAACTCAGCAGTCCCTCCCAGCTTATCGTGCCCTGCAGCTTGGCCGGATCGGGCAGTATAACTTGGACTTGCCCAGAGGACAGGCGCCGGTTCCTCTTTTGGGTTCACACATTGTTTGGTCTAGGCCTGTATTTATTTAGATGTAAATCAGTTTGCAGAAGTCCTTGTGTGGTGGGTGGTGTACTGGGGCTCATTTGGTGGAGGAAGTCAGCCCCGTCGAGATTGGAGTTCTGCAGATTGTTCTCCATTATAAGGCTGTTATTGATGTGAGGGGCTGACATCATCTCGCCACAGTTGGTGAGAAAAGCACCCACACCCATCTCTTGTTCATTACTCAGCACTGTAAAGAGGCTGGATCTCTTATCAATTTGGATCTAATATGAAGCAGTACAGGGCATGTAAAGGTGACATCTATAAACTGAGACACAAAATGGAACCAGCTGCAGATTGATAGGAACAAACATGATAAGGTATTATGACTAGAACTGTTACAGTTCTTGATGTTAATCCTCAAAAACCTAAACAACCACTAGTCGCCAAAACATCTACTGATCTGAAATGCTTTATAACATTTGAATCACTAATGTTAGAATTCAGCTAAAATACAGTTTCGCAGTTTTTCACTTGCATTGAATATTTCATATTAACAAGTTCATAGCCTCTGTCAGTAAATTTAGAAACACCGTCATCTTCTGCATCTAACTAATATTTGAAAGCCACCGGAAAAATGGTTCTAAGTCATCAATAAAACAGCAGCATATCTCTGTAAATGAATAATTTTATTCTGCATAATTTAGGGTTATATCTATTAAATCTATATATAACTGAATAAATATTCTTAGCATATCAAACAGTGTGGTTACATTAGACAGCCACAACCAAATGCAATTTTTGTTGTTGTTCTTCACTGTTTCAACACGCCACACTTTGGATGTACTTTCAAGGGATATTATCTTGTTGAAATATTCAGTTTTGACCTTGATGGAACAGTGCAAGTACAGAAGGGAGTGTGTTGGTTTGAAGAATGGAACAATATTTGGCAGAGTTAGATCATTTCACCCATACAGACCCAAACAACCACTGGTGATCAAAATCATCTAACAATATAAAATATTTAATAATTTCTGCTCCACTAACTGTATTAACCCTTTAAACTTCCAAAGGTCCATATATAGGCCGGAAGGAGTCGCTCTAAAATGTTAATCAAACCACCCAAATCTGTCCCAAATATCACATGATCTAATATAGTTTGACAACAGACACACCTCTCACACATCAGAAGATATAAACCACCTTCAGATAAAATATCCACAGTACACAATCACTCATTTGTTCAAAATACAAATGTCAAACAGCTGATCTGATCCTTTATGTCAGGTGTGGTTGTCTCTCCAACCACACCTGATTCAAATGATCAGCCCATTATCAGCTCTGCAGAAGAATGATAATGACCATCAGGTGTTCAAAGAGGGAAATGTCTAAAAAATGCAGGATAGTGGTCCTCGAGGACCAGGAGTGGTGACCCCTGGGTTAATTGGTCGCATTCAGTATGTGGGCAAAAAAAAAAAATACTTTGACCTAATTAAAATCTGATGTCATTTTAATAAAATCTGCTAATGTAATTATTTCAATTTGTTAGGCTATTATATGGCCCATTATTTATTCATCATAATAATTTGTGTCAAGGCTTGTTATTAGCATTCAGCTATGGCCTGAAAGGTCTGATTTACATCAATCATTTTGTTATTTTTCCACAATGACATTTTGAGTTAATTATTTTTATGTTATTTTCTTGTGTGAAAAATATTAATGACAAAGTTGATCGTTGAATAAAAAATGTTTGAAATTATGACTAATTTCGGTAATGAGAATCAGTCTTGTCGTGTTCATACATTTATGAGACAAATCATACAATTTTACATGAGCATAAAATAAAAATGCTTGTGTTAGCACAGATGCATTGTGAGTAGTATCACCTCATATTCAAATTCCTATAGCTTTTCAATGGAGTTCTCAAATATATTATGGTAATTACAATAACGACTCATTGACATGATCTTTTAATTTCTATTAGAAATATTCAATATTAAAATAATAAATAAATAAAGCAGTGCAAATAATCATAGCGGTAAATAATAAAATTAAACTAGAAATAAAAAAAAAAGTGTACTAGAAATAAAAAAAATATATAGAAAACAACACTTAATGAAACTGTTGACATATAGCAATGTACTTATATTTGCATTTATTTATTTATGTATTTATTGTCAAAACCCAGAAATTTTGGCTACATTTTGGTAATGACAATTGCCCCAAAAATGTATTAAAAAGTGGAAAATAAAAATAAAACGTTTTAAAATGACCAACTGTGAAAGAAACAACACATTTCCTTCTATAGTAAAAATAATGTTATATATGGGATTTATTTCATATTTAACCAGTAAAACCTGAGGGCTATTGTTGTTGTTTTTGTTTTGTTTGTTTCATGAGAATCACCCATCTGGTCATCCTACTCATTTCACTGTAGATGTGTAATGCACCTTTAACCCTCCAGCGTCCCGTTTTCCGCACTAATGTCCTCTCCAGGCTTCCGTACACATTCCTTCACTGTCAGTTTGTGTGCAGTGACAGACAACCATCCGTGCGCTAACAAATCATCTGTAGGTAGAGACTATGGAAGAAATTAATAACATTGAAGTGGTTCCGTGCACAGAATCCGACTATCTGAAGCCTTTCAGGGTGCATTATAACCAGGTGAGTTATTTCCACCAAACGTCTACCAGCCGGGTAGACGTTGGAGGATGCTGAAGGCTAGCCCAACCCCCATTCATTTAGCAGCTAGCTGGGTAGCAGAACATGAAGGCTGAGCTGACCTCAAACACAGACAGCAACAATTGGCATTTCTTCCCTCGTATTCACTGAACTGCAGCATTTAATGTCCTCTCTCCTCACAATGCTGCAGACATTGCCACCTCCTTCATGAGACAGCTACAATCCAGCTACGAAAGCTAGCATGCTAACGGTAGCCTGCTGCAGAGATTTGTGTGAGCATCACTGTTAGCACATGCTTTTCATTAGTGTAGAGGCGAAGATAACATGATTTAACCCTGTTTCTAGTGCAGACACTTCTTTAAATGGTATATCAGGTGGTATTGATTACGTAACTATGTAAAGTTTATTTAGGAGAGCAACTTTCACACAGCAAGGTCACCACATGCAAAAACATAATAATAGAAGTGAGAAATAATATTACAACAAGTGACAGAATTTTGTCTGTTATTCAAATTTTATTTTTGAATCCTGTCACCTTTATGTGATGAGTCGATTAATCAGTGTACCCAACGTTTCTGTGGATCAGTTGGTGTTTTTGTCATTTTTCCAAGATAAATTGCCTCATTGCATCTTTTTCAAATTCAGTGTTTTCCAGTTTCTTTGGTAAAGCCAAGTAATATCTTTGGATTTTCAACAAACTGTCTCTTCAGATATTGGAAAAAAAAATAAGAAAATGTTTTTTTTATAACAGTTTTCTGCCAAACTAAATGACATAATAACTGATAATGAAAATAATAGTCAGTTGCTGCTCTAATTTAATTATAGTACTTGTGAATAAAATTCTAGAGAACTGTTTGTTCATGTCCTGTGGGAATGTTGTACTTAAAGGATAAAACAAGTCTTTGTCACACCATAGTAACACTACAGTTTATGGATTAAACATGTAGTGCACTGATTTTATTTGGGTGTCTGTTAACTCCACACAACTTCACTCTTTTTCTTGATGCTTCCCTAATATGATTGGATTTCCAATTTGATATATCCGACATAATTAGGAAGCGTACACTTCTGATGTTACAGTGCTCTTGAATATTTTCAGTGCACTATTAAAATTCTTTTAGTCATTGCATTTTTTCCATTTACCATTAGAAACAGGAGTAATTACACAGAAGGTATGTCTCAATGAAAAGTCCCCAAATCTCTAAGAAGTGATACTCAAACACGTGCCCATGCCGATCTAACCTTAAATTATTGCTACTTACTGGTTGACATGGAAGTTAGATTTGTTTTTTCTGCAAGACATACTTTATGTATCATGTGAGGTGGCAGTATTTGTTTTCTTTTTGGTGTGTTGGTAAGTTGAGGTTTCAGTTTATTCACTATCTGAGCATATGTATATATCTTTTATCACCTTTTGCAATCCATTGATCCATATACTGACCTTTTATCACTTAATTATCAGAAAACATAGTAAATATATCTAAGGAATATGAAAGATCTGGCCTCAGCTGCTTCAATTTTTCCCATGTGTACTCAAAGTTCACAGGTTCGAGGACCAGTTCATGGTCATTTGTGTTCAGTGCCAATTGGAAGAAAAGTCTTTCAGCTAAGGAAAGTGAAATATGCCGACTGTGTTTACTGATGGTCGCCAGCAAAGTGAGATATCCTTCTCTAACCAAACATCGGCTTCAGTCCAGGACAGTTTTATTTTTAGCTTTCAAAATGTGCAGTTTCTGTGACTGGGTGTTACAACTGGCTTTTAGTGGAAACAATTTGACTAGGAACAAAGGCAGAAGGATGAGAAAATGTGTGAACATCCTTATTAATTTCATCACGGTTGATAAGAAAAAGGTGTTATTTTTATGTCTTCTTAGTGATGACAGCTTCTCGGCATCATTATGACATGCGAGAAAAAGGCTACTTTGTCCTCTGATTGCTGGAGACAGCAGGCTACTTGATGTTCAGTGTGGAAAAGAGCTTAAATTATTCTAGCAGTGTGTATTATCAGATGATAAAACATAAAGACCCTTTAACTGGTGTGTGAACTGGAGGGACAACCGTGGTGAGGGAAGCTCAGTGAGGAGTTTTTGGGGGTTCACACCTGTGACAGCAGAGGGAGGGGGTCTAAGCCTGTCAGAAGAATGGCTAAATAGCTACGACAGCAGATGGACAACAAAAGAAACGCTCGGTCCTGTCCTTCCTTTCAGAACAGGAGGGGCTGTTAGAGACTCCCCACAAAGGCCTTTCACTCACACTGAGGGAGCATCTCTTCCCAAAACCTTTTATGTTCCTCAGCACATCTGGTCACTGAGAAATGGACTCATCATAACCGAGAACCATACTTTAAAAGTGGATAATGTCACGCCTGAGAGGCCTCTTCATCGTTAGTGTTTATTAGTGTTTTGTCTCGTCTCCATCACCTCTCTCCACAGAGCAGGTGATTGTCCCTCGTTGACTCTGGGAAAACCCTCTTATCTTTGTCGCCTCGTGCTTCCGTTGAATCACCACTTGCTACTTAATGCAGGCTAATTGAACTCCTTTTATTCATTGTAATGATTTTAATTATTCACCTGGAGTTATTCATCTCATACAGCCACCAGCAGTTACTACTTCAGTGAATATGAGAATAATTGTGATCTTCGCTATGCATTTTGTCACATGAATAACCTTATCTGCTCCAAGTTGAATCACTCAAGTGAAATGATCATTTTGTGTGTGAATGTCTGTTCTGTGGGCTGAGAGAAAATCCATGGTTTGTATAGTATAAACCTGTGATTCACAGGGCTGAGCAGTCATTCAGTGAATGTTCCCACTTTCTTGTGAATCATATATATATATATATATATATATATATACATTTGGATTTGAATTAAGAATCTGATAGAAGAGAGCGAGTGTTTTGGATTTACTGCATGAATGACGTCACGTTTGCGTCGTCATTTTTGGTATTTATTCTTTAATATTTTGCATAACGTGTTGGTAGAAATGAAGGATATTTACAGTTAGATCTGGCCAATACTTATTTGGGCTATAAATATACAGAATTTTCATAAATAAAAGTAATATCGAAGCAGACCTTTGACATTCTTTCATCATATAAGACTGAATCCTTTGACACAATTTTTGTTCAATAGTTTTCTTAAGCTGATTGAGGTTTGTTTTATACAACCAAAATCTCATACTTCCATGAGATCATTTTATCTCAAGATAATGATGCTAATATTTGACAACACGTCATTGTCTGTAAATTCAGTGAATAGTTTCATTATAACCACTTTTATGAAGGGTACTTATTTTACTCCATGCTAAACCATTTTAATTGCGCAAATTAAAGGTTCAATCAAGTGTGTTCTTAAATCAAGCTACGGTAAAAAAAAAAACAAAACAAAAAAACAAGCCAAATATTGTATGTAATGCTCTGTTCCCACAATGCACAAGTATAGTCTGTTGTGGCGACTAATCTGTGATAAAATATACATATTCCCTCTTGTTTTTATCTCAGCTGGTCAGAGTCTATTCTGTGCTACGTTCATTGCCCTCTGTGTTTATGTAGTGCTTTGTGTCCATATGAAAGCAGGAAAAGTGTCACCCCAAGTGACTAAATATAAAGTCCCCTAAAAAATGTAGAGAAATGACATAAACAATAGAGCTTAATATGAAGTAGTAGATATTATTCTGTTACCGTGTGTTGACATATTACACGGTCAGAAACTTAACTGCTATACATATAAGCTTCAGTACCGTTAAAAAGAAGTCATATAGGGATTTAAATTTGAAATTTCCACTGGCTGTAAATACATTTTCTAACATTTATAACAGAAATGCATTATGATGAAGACCTCCCACTGGACAGTTACCTCAGTTTTCATTAGTGCGTCCTGCATGACTTTAATACATCATGTAGGTGCGTACTGTGACTCCATCTAAGATGTTGCTTGTACAGTAATTTGGGTTCATATGCATGTATTTTTGCTTAAAATTCTTTATTGATGCTTTTTGTAGTGCAGATGTTTAGCCTGAGCTGCCAAGAAGACAAAGACTGAAGCTTAATCCAGAATAAAAAGAGAGAGGAAAAACAAAACAAAACAGGAGAGCACATGTTAGGATTCAAAGAGTGCTATTGTATTTGAGAATGGTAGTTGTTTTTTTTTTCTCTCTCTCTCTCTCTTTCTTTCTCTCTCTCTCTCTCTCTCTCTCTCTCTCTCTCTCTCTCTCTCTCTCTCTCTCTGCTGCAGCTGCCGGCTTTATAGCACAGGAGGTGTGTGAGTGTGATGTGATGGTTATTAGACTTTAAGCACCTAAAAGATCAAGACCATACGTCCCACTCCACAATAGCCATTCACACAGGGGCCTGTCATTTCTGATGCCCAAAGCCAGAGGGACCACATTAATTTCAAGGTCCTGTGTAGCCCGGCCCTGCTTCCCTTCCTCTCTCTTTCTCTCCCTATGGGCTAATCACTCTGTCGTAATCCATGTCGGCCATGATTCTCCGTCTCCCCTGGGCCATTGAAGCGCTCCCCCCACCCCCCTCCCCTTCTCTCAGCAAGTGGCCTGAGTAGTAAGGGGAACCCCGCCATCTGTGAACGGTGACAGGATACAGCATAGTGTGTGTGTGTGTGTGTGTGTGTGTGCTGATGCAGTCAGACTGAGATTTACCTCACAGGCTTCTACTGAAACAAATGTGCTATTTTGAGTGTGGATTTAGATGTAGTTACACTAAACTATAGCCATCTACTGAAAACAGTAGCTGCATTGGCCCTTAATAATTATACAATGAATTGCAATGAATATTTTTTATTGTCTCTGATTATTGTTGTTCAATAATAATAATAATGTACTTATATTGCATGTCCAAATATAAAAAAATACGGATGATAAGGTAGCTTTGTCGACAAGGTATTTAAGCTAGAAAATTGTCAGGATATGTGCTAAACAAAATAATATGTCACAGAGTAGATGGTCTATTCATAAACTAAGGCTCATACTGTATATGTATGCATGTTTCCTAGACAGATAACTATATTCCATATTCAACTGGAGAATTCATGTGTTTCAAGAAGCTTGTATTTTTTGCGTGATTTATATCAGCCTATAATATAGTATAGTAAAGCATCATATTGAATTGTGTTGTATAGTATTTTGATACTGGTATCAGTCATTTCGCTTCTTTTATTTAACATTTATTTAACCAGGAAGGGCGATTGAGAGCCAGTTCTCATGGACAATGACAACTTGGCCTAACATTAGTTACGGTATTAGTACTAGCACTAGTTCTTTTACAAAAACCTGAACAAATATGAACAAGCTGAAATATCTGAAGAGAAGCAAGTGTAACTTTAAACATTATTATGCCTGTTACTCTAAATGTTTTGTGTTTTTGTAATTGAAATGTCAGTTGTTCTGCACATGTACAAATGACAAACTGATAGACTGAGGCAGAAAATTGTTAAAATAACACTTGCTTTTCTTAAATGTTGAATGTTGATGTTATTCACATTTTGAAGGAAACATTATAGATGTAAACATTAGTATAATTGTACTCTTTTCACTGTTATTATTTTACTGGTTTGGCCCTTTTCAGGTCATACTGGCCTGAATGTACTGGAACTAAATTAAAGTGAGTTTGACACCACTGTTGTACAGAGTTTAAAATGACATAAGCACATGCCAAAACACAGACGGTTGATCAACTTGGCATCAAATTCCAAATGTTATACTAATTCATTTAATTTCATGTGGTAACGTAACATTAATCATGGTGTGAGGTCACAAATGTATTCCATTTTTTTCTTGTTTTGCATCTACCTTTAACATGAGTCATAATATCTATCATGTCAGGCTTCACAGTTTTCTCTGTGGCTATTAAATATTTGTCTCCGATAAGAGTATTTTAATGTGAATTATTTTATTTTATTATTATTTTTTTTTACAAACATGTTTCTGATATGTCACCCTAAAATAGACTGGTTTTACTAGCCTCTAGAATCAGGCATAATAGTTCTCGTTGCTACAGTATATAATAATTTCGACAGCCTACAATTTGCTTTTAAAAGGCTCATTGACAGGAACAATACTTAGTGTCATGCATTATTCAGTAAGTACTCATTCCAAAGCAAGAAGCCACAAGAGGTGCATCCCTCCTCTGTCACGACAAGTGATTTATCAGACACACGCCTTCACGGTAGTTAAGCTTTGACAGAGGAAAAGTGAGAGGGGTGCGGCCACATGGCCATGAGGAGGAATGATGGTGCGTAAGACTCCCACACTTTATTGATGATGGATTTTAAGGAGTGATTACAGCAGGAGACGATGTGCAGCTCTGGCAAAGTATCTTAACAGGACGTGACTCTACAGCTTGAGTTTTAATGACGCTGACGCCGTCTCCAATTACTGTCAGTGAAATTATAGATGACTACTCTCTTCTGTCTCTAATGTCTTTAGCTGTGGTATAGTGTGTAAATGTGAGAATGACCCTGCAGTTTGGCACCACAGACTTAACAGATACCTGTAAGCAATAGTGATCGACTGATATGGATGTTTTGGGACAGATATTGACTTCAATCTGTATCAGCCTTAGTCAGTGACCAATACAGGGTGTCAATATTTGGAGCTAATGCTGACTTTTTCTCTCTTTATCTCTCTATATATCTCTCTCTGTCTGCCTCTCTGCCTCTCTGTCTCTCTCTCTGTCTGTCTGTGTCTTTCTCTCTCCACACACTGTAGCACTTACTGAATAAAATATAAAGCTCATTGTTTACACACTTCTGTATTGTGGTATTAAGTTTACTTCTTGAAACAAACCATTATTGTGACACGACACCGTGCCTTATCTTACAAAGCTGATAGTTTACATTATAGCCCTGTTAGCTTAGCTCTGTTTATTGACAGAAAACCATGAATCACTCGCTTTAAATTACAATTCATGTTGTCAATAGCTGCACTAAAGATCTGTTTGAATTATCTACAGTATGCAAGATCAGAAGTATCAGTTTGACTGAACTATGGATCAACAAGCAGGAACTTAGCAGAGGTAATGGCATCACATAATAATTTTATAACTCCATGAACTTTGTAGTCAAACCCATCCATGTAGAAGAAACACTGTGATTAGTCAAACTCCATTCCTTTCATTTAGAGGTGTGTCCAGTGGTGAAAACGACGACAGTACTCCTCAATTTTAACATTTTGTCACTTTCTTTATAAAAGTAGTTTTTTACTGATTCTAGTTAGTTTAGTTAGTGTTAGTTTTTCCCTTTTTTACGGCTTGGTTTATTAAGAATTTGGTCTTGACCACTGTCATGAGATAACATGTGTTATGATTTGGTGCCGGGTTTTATGCCGATTCAATTCTTTTACGATGTTTTGGGTGCTGTTTCGATTTAAATTGCGATTCTTCAATATTCCCGATTGTTTTGTTTTTTTTCATATTTTTTTTTCCTTAACTTTTTAACACCAGACCAGGTGAAAAAGCTGAATGATGATGCCTAGAGATTATATCAGGAGCCATATTTCCCAAAAAAAATGCACATCATATGTGAGTCAGTTCAGATTTATTCAGCAGTAATATATTTGAACTAGACTTTGGGAAGTGAACTGCTACATTTTTCTACACACAACACAAATAGGAGCCTTTAAATGAACATACTTTATAGAAAAGCAAACTTAAACTCATTTCATAGCCTGGACTGGATGTAAAAGAGGCAAACAAATGTACAATATAAAATCAATTTTCCCCAGTATTTATTTACCTTATGTAGCTGTTCTTGCTCTGCATTTGCCTCTGGATGGTGTCTTGCTAAGTGCGCAGTTTGTGGTGTTTCCGCAGTATGCCACGTATGCATTACAGAGTTTACAAATATCTTTCAACATGTCCAGCTCTGTTCTTCCCTTCTGTTAGAAAACCCACACAGTTTAATTGTTGTTGATTATTTAACTATATTTATTCAGGAACAACTCATTTTCTCTAAGTTTCCAATATATCCCACGCTGTTGAACGCACCACAGATGTTATGGCGGTATTGATCCTTGTTTAGAATTAGCTGCTGTGTTGTTGCTAAGCCAAGATCGCCATCTCACTCTCTTTTTCCCAACTCTAATTCATATACTCCTGATTTATTACTGTGTGTAAATGCCACAAGGTGAGATTAATAACACAATACAGTTGGAATAGATATTAGCATAGTGTATTGTTTATCTGTACATAAGTTAATGCTGTTTAACGCTGGTGTGCTGTTGAAGCTAATACGATAATAAGCTAGCTGTCATCTGTGTGCCTTCTGTGAGATGATTTCTGTGTATTCCATGACACATGTTATACATCTGAGTGACTCATGCAGTCGTCTACAGTCAGTACAAGCAATAATTTTTCCCCACCTGGCTTAAAACAAATAATTTAAATATGAAAAAAAAATCTATTTAAAAATCGTAAAACAAAAAAATCCCGATACATATGTGAATTATTCAGTACTAACATACTGTAGCACAATAACTGTGTACAATAGAAAATAAATGTTGCAACCTGCCATTGATGAATATAATGTTATAGAATCCATACATCCATAAAGAGAACTTGGATTCATATGTAGAAGCTACATTTTACACAAAAATCTCTGTTCACTCTCAACATAGTCAATGAACATATAGTGAATAAAAATATAGACTCTTTAATGGAGGCATCTTATTCATATATTTTTTATCATTAGATTTATATAAATTCCAAGTATTAGTTTATTGAGCAGTATAATTAATGGCATATTTAGGTTCAAGCTATAAGTTTAAGATTAATAATAATAACCTGCACAGTTCTTTTATAATATTCATCCAAGCGCTTTTATGTCTTTTTATTTATTTTATATTACTTCATACTTGAATCTTTTAATTTATTTATGCAAAGGGAGATGGTACACTTTTGTTTTGTTGCAATGACAATAAAGGCTATTCAGATTCTGATGCTAGGTTTAGGTGATGGTATTATAACCTCCAAAAACATTTGCCCCATGCTCTCATTTGACACCATAACGTGATTCTTAATAATGCATGAACTCCATTATGCTGGCTTGGCTTCGCATTGAGGTTACTGTGACCTTACTGTGACGGCATCGTTTCTCTATGGAAAGAGTACCGTGGAAGAAAATGTGTGTATCTAGTTTCAGCTGTGTGTTATCTTTTTAAAGAAATACATATGATGCGTAGGATTAGATGTTTTCTTTTTCTAGTGAAATAGTGATTCTGCTACCTCTGAATATATAGGTTCTGTGTTTTTTTTCTTTTTTTTTTATCAACCAAATGAATAAAAAAAGAGTAAAGGCGTATTAGGCAGCAACACTTTATTTATGCAGATATATCATATTTCTTAAATTAAATCAAAATTCAGCAACATGTATTGGCTCAACATAAAGTCTCTCATCCCTCACTAAACTGTGTACTAGATGCAATTCCTCCCAGATAAAATCACAAAATTACACTTTTCAGCATTAAGTACATCCTTGGCACAGTAACGCATCTGATCCCAGATTCTGTTGCCACGACAGTAGTTTTATTTTGTCTGATTTTTATCGATGCAATTAGCTCGTCATTTCACCTCCTCCCTTTCTTGGGTGGTACTGAACCTCTCCCTGCACTTTCACAAGAGCACACACATCTATTGTAACTGAAATAAGCCTTTACTAGTAAAGCTGTCATCCCTGCATCTAAAGAGCATGTGGGTGGCGAGGAGGTGTAGCCTAAATTTGAATCAAGGCCACGTTTCCTCAAGCGTCGAAAATGTAGGGCAACTTTACCATATTTGTAAAACATACGAGAGGAAAGTGTGCTCAGATTAGGGTTCAGTTTGATTCACATGCCTCTGATTAAAAAATACACTTGTGGTGTTTTTGGTTAGTGTTCTGCAAAGACAATCATCTGAACACATGCAACTAAACAAAGATGAATTAATGCATTTGGTTCGTGCTACTTTGGGACTTTTCTGCTCTGGACAAATTACCACACACTGCAACTTGTCAAATGTGCACAGTCCTATAATGGTTCTGTAAATAAGTGTTGATTAATTTCAGGATTTGCACTTTAATTTTTGCAAAACTGACCTCCCAATTTTTTTAAAGGTATTTCATTAATATTACTGTGTTCTCCATTGTTATTGAATTCATTGTGTGTTTGTTCTATTTATTAAAACATCTGATTGCTTTGTTTCCAGCCATTTTTGCACGGTAGAAAAAATGATTTGAGGTCGAACATTAGAGTTTACCAGTACTTCCTCATACATGTCCATGACACAGTGTCTCTGATTGGCTCAGAATGCATGAAGGAACACTCCCCCCTCCCCTTTCTCTCTATGTATGTGTTTACCTTTACCAGAGTAGCATCCAGCTAGGTTTCGTGCCATTACTGCTTCTGAAAATGTGCAGGGGAAAAAAAACAGGCTTTATTCCCACAGAGAGCACATGAACCAGTTTGTTTAGCCATTTTTTTTTCAAGTTTGTGCAGCAGCTACTGTGGCACCGTCTTCTCTTGTAGATGCTAATGCTACTTCAGATTAATTGCGATGGAGGACGGGCTTATCCCCATGTGGGTGACGCTAAAGTCTATCTGACATCAGATGGACTGGCTTTTGCTGGGTCCCTCGTTCCTCTTGTTGTTTTCTGTGAATGTGTATTGCAGCCAGTGGAGGTGACAAACTACTGTCAAAGGCAGCATGTGTTGGTAAGTCTGGGTGACCTATCAGATTCCAAAAGCAGCGTGGAAAAGTGGTTTTCAGCAGAATGACACCTTTAAATGTAATACTCTTGTTTATCATGGTTTGTGGAAAATGACAGTTTTGTTTATATATTTTTCATGTATGAATTGGTCAAGGAATATGCAGTGTAACATAGTGGAAATATCTGATGTGATGCACAAAGAGTGTAACATTTTAGCTACTCCACATCTCCCATCCTTAGTTGTGATATAGTCATGTCACACAAATGAATGAGACTTTATTCTCCTTCTGTTGAGCCCCAGGATACACCTGCAGGTTTTTATTTATCAATGAATGGGAAGTATTTGTGACCTTTAGTAACAGGGAAGTAAGGTGCCAAACTCAGCTCGGTTTAATTCCCCTGAATGCAGCTTAGCACATGTCTTCACCTGCTTCATCTGCTATGAATGACAAAATCACCTCAGAATGTTCCAGATCAGCTTCGTACATCGACTTCATCGTTCCTTTACTCTTCCTGCAAACTGATGAATTGAGTCAACTTTCAGGCACTGTGTGTCACTACGCACATATTTAAATACTTCAAAACCTTTTGGGTCACCCTCTTTTGTGTTTGTTACACACCTGCCTTCGAAGCAAAATTGGTGGAAATTTACCAAAATGCTCTCTTTTTTTTTTCTTTTTTTTTTTTTAAAAGCTATACATCCTGTTGGTGTGTTCCAACTTCTGCTAGTGGATGTGTTGCAGGAATTAGCTATTGAGTGTCTTATGGTGCAACCTAATCGTGTACATAATTTTCTTTACAATATGGTACAAGTGGGTGGGGCAAAAAAAATGAAATAAATTTGTCATTTAATTTAAGTTCTTATTGTTTCATTTCTTCCCCAACAATAATTATTTGGAAAAAAACAACCCCATCCAGTCATTGCTTACTCATTTGAACCACTAATGCTGGAAACAATTCAGTTAAAGTAGTTTTTAAGCTTTTCAGTCACAGCAAATGAGTTTTATTTGTATATTCAGAAGCTCCAGACTAAAACTCATTTAGTTTGACATTGACAAGTGACAATATTTACAGATGCTTGTGTTTATGTACAATGAAGCATAGATTTTGATGGAAAAAGTAAGTTTTTCTTCAGTTTTCTCTTGTTTTGGTTATAACAACCTTTGAATTTACACTGAGCGTTTACACAATCAGTAAGTTAAAAATGGGAAACTAACAGATTTTCACAAAAGAAATGCAAAATATGGAGGACAATATTCTAATAAAGAGTGATAAATAACTTAAGGAAGGTTAAATGTAAAGAGAAAATCATTTGGAAGTCAGCACAACAAATGGCTCTAGATTTTTAAGGGTTAAAGTAATACCTACTATAAGGGCTCATTCTTGTTAATAACCGAAATAAATAATTGAAGAATAATTAATTAATCAAATCTAGCTTTTAATATTTAGGCATATTGCACTGTAGGCCTATTAGTGGCTCAAAATAATGAATATTAAGCTTCAAATAGTTAAAAAAAAAAAAATTCCCTTAAGCTTTTCCTAGTTAATCCTTTCATATGAGCCAAATTGTAAAAACACATTTAATTTGATGGAAGTTGCCTGTCTTGCAGTAACAAACCTCATGCCTTTCATATTTAGTTCCCATTTCTTTCTACCTTTGCATGTGTTGGCCTAGATGTTTGTGTCGGGTGTGGTTTGTTTTATTCATTTAACATGCTGAAACTAATACAGGTTGTGAGGCTGGTAATTACAATCACAGTAATCATTCAAATGCAACATGATACAAAATTCAGCTGCGTGATAAAACTAAAACTAATCTGACCACACCTGGCATCATCTAACTACTGTCTGACCACAGTGTTTATATGGGCTTTTGTTGCATTGATTTTTGACGTCTATTCTGTGTTTTGTTTTTTCTTTTCCCCCCTCCGCAGAATGGTACAAAGAAATCCTGGGACTTCATGCGAACCCATGACAGGTAAAACACACTTTACTGACATCTAAACAATTAAAAAAAGTTTCCGTGGGAGTAGGCGCCTTGTTATTCTACTCTGCAATGGCTGTAAATGTCTTGAGTTTCCAAAGGGTTCACTGTAAGAGAAATATCACACGTTTGCGTCAAAGCTGTGGTTCCTGCTCTGCGTTTTACCCATAATGCCCTGAGGTAAGTCTCAGGTCATTTAAACCCTCTTCCCTCTGTTACTGACCCCAAAGAGAGGTCCCTGTGAAAAATAGTCCCATTGAGACAAAAGCAGTAAACCTCCAACCCACACTTTTAAGAGAAAGTAGCCCATGGGAACGTCCAGCTTTTCCCCAGGTACCAAGTGTTATTCCCCCTCTAGCGTCTATTGAATAGAGCCAGGATTGTTTTGCATTTTTGTGTAAGTGTGCATAACATTTGCTTCTCAGCAGGCTTTATTTTGGTGTCCACTTCTCGTCACATTTCAGAACCATTAGCGAAAAATGCAAAAGACAGATGAGGCTTTAAAGAATTGTGAAATATTGAATAGGGTAAAAATAAAGTTGTTTTTTTTTTTTTCTTCCTGTTCTTTGCATTGACTGCTTTCTTGTAATGTCCGTAGTCTCTTTCAGGCTTCGACAAATGAATCAGTCATGGATTATTTTCAACACTTCATTCCCATGCGTTTGTAAATGCAGCTTTGATCCTGATCTGAGTCCATATTCCAATATGTGTGCCTTTCGATATAATAGTTGCTGCAATACATTATGAATAGATGCCTGCATTCCTTGATCTTTTTGACATATTCAATTTATGTAGCAAGGTATTGGATTACATCTGCTTTTCTTTTTTTAAATACAGAATAGTAGTGATGCACCTATCAGTATGTTTTGGCCCGATCACCAATACCGTGATTGCTGATTGCCGATCACTGCCGATCACGGAAGGAATTTTACATTTCCATACCTTTCATATAGCATCATTTACAGAAATAAAACTATCTGTTAAATAACTGTAGTTCTGTAGCATGTTTGCCAGTTTGAAAATGGTCGATAGTAATTTCTGTCATGTGATCGGCTTTTTGATCAGCATGTTTTTCCGATCACCGAGCAGGCTATTTTTAGGTAATATCAGCGGATGATGATCGGCAGCCAATGGATCAGTGCAATGTTACAAAATGGCTACTTCAAAGCTCTCTAAGAATATTCATTTTTTTAATTAAATTCACATTGTAGAAGTAAAAGTGGAAAACACTGTCCCCAAAGACTTGTACTGTTGGCACTAGGTATGATCAATCATCATTTCATCACCTCTTGTCTCACCGTGATGTGTCCAGGGTTGATCTGGACTCATCTGATCACCATTGAAACACAGTCAAATCTCTATCAAACTGGTGTTTTTTTAATAAATGTCAGAGAAGTTACAGTTAAATATTATCCGGTTCCTAAAATAATTTCCCAAGTCACATTTTGACAGTAAGACTTTTGCTTAAATCATCAAATCCTTGAGTTCTAGATAAGTTTTCTATGTTTAATGAATTATCTGACAAAAAACAAAAACAGGCAATTATTTTAGGAAGGTAACGATGTTAAATGTCATAATGCCAGCTCAACAATTTTAATTATTGCAGTAATTCTCCAAAGGAAGCTTGAATCTATTTGCCCAGATTTTCTGTTTTATTTATTTATTAGGGGTTTTTTTTTTTTTTTTTGGTCAGACAGTAACACTACTGTACCGAACCTTAGCAACAAAAATCTAAGCTCCACTTCAAAGTGATGTAGCAGTGTAACCTGGGACCTAATGTAAAACAAGTTCAGATCAAGTTCAGACAGTTGTGAGCTCTCATTGTAGTCGGGCATTTCTAATGAACCCGTTTGATGCCTGAATCACCTTGGGTCCACTTTAAACAACTTCATTTGTGATTCTGTATGTGAGACTGAGCCCAGAAACACTACAAAGGATGTGTAAAAGAAGGAAGGAAAGAAGGGAAGGAAGGAGAGAAAGAAGGGAAGGAAGGAGAGAAAGAAGGGAATGAAGGGGAGAAAGAAGGAAAGAAAGAAGGAAGCAAGGAGAGAAAGAAGGAAGGACAGAAAGAAGGGAGGGAAGGACAGAAAGAAGGGAAGGAAGGAGAGAAAGAAGGAAAGAAAGAAGGAAGCAAGGAGAGAAAGAAGGAAGGGAAGGAAGGGGAGAAAGAAGGGAGGAAGGAAGGAGAGAAAGAAGAGAGGGAAGGACAGAAAGAAGGGAGGGAAGGACAGAAAGAAGAGAAGGAAGGAGAGAAAGAAGGAAAGAAAGAAGGAAGCAAGGAGAGAAAGAAGGAAGGGAAGGAAGGACAGAAAGAAGGGAAGGAAGGGGAGAAAGAAGGAAGGAAAGAAGGGAAGGGAGGACAGAAAGAAGGGAAGGAAGGGGAGAAAGAATGAAGGAAGGAAGGAGAGAAAGAAGGAAGGGAAGGAAGGACAGAAAGAAGGGAAGGAAGGAAGGAGAGAAAGAAGGAAAGAAAGAAAGGAAGGAATGAAAGAAGAAGGGAAGGAAGGAAAGAAAGAAGGGAAGGTAGATGTATTTTTTTCAGGGTTTGTTTGTTTTTTACATTTTCTCACTGCTTATTCCCACATAGGGTGAAGGCTGAAAGGTACAGTGACTGTTAAATGTAGACGTTCGCCTTCAGGCACAGAACTTGAGAATATTGTGACTCCTTCACATTGAACATCTCACTTATAATCATAGACTATATATCAGTCTGAGTAAAGGTGTTTCTTCTCTCTATGCAAAAGTGAAAACCAGAACACCACACCTGAAGCTGCCACTTTGCTTCTGGCGTCAACATCCTTTGTGACACGACTAATTTCTACAACACCTCTGTCACAAGTGTTGTCCCGCTTTGTTTTTTGACACCTGTGTGTTTATGGGAGTGTTTTCATTTATTGTCATTAGTTAATTTTAATGAGATGATATTTGTTGGTGCAGGAAATGTAAGAGTCTCAGAGCAATGGAAAGAGAACGTAACTATAGAAGCTTTAACACTTGCATAAAGTCAAACCCAGCTGAGCTCTTAAAGTCTCGGTTGTCGCCGTGCGGTTGCCCCAGTTATGGCGGCAATTAAATTATATCGTACTTTTGCCCTAGCACCACAATCATGTGATGATAGTGTGAATTTTGTGCGTTTTACGATTCATCCAGTGTTCACCTTAAACCCTGTTCTCATAAGTCAGCTGTAACCCAGTTTTCCTGCTGTCTAGCCGGAAACAACATGTACAAAGCACCAGGCTAAACGGTGCATAAAAAGTCCTGAGTGTCCGTTTAGGTTCTTGGTTTAACCATTAGGGCATTTTCAAAAGGGGGGGGGGGGGGGGCAGAACAGCAGTAATGGTGTGGAACTGTGCTATGAGCCTCAGACCTGCCTCAGGGGAGAACGGTTCCATGCCTCAGGCTTGTGTGTCCCACTTTTACTGTGGCTCAGATCTCCCACACTGTCTTATCAATACACGCTGCTACGCACGCATTAAACCTGTCTTTTCATGCAGCAGATATTTGAACACAGTCATTGAGAGTTTTGACCGTCCTCGTTGTCGCTCATAGTTTGTTTGTATTCTTTTAAAAATACCAACACTTAAGCTTTGACATGTTTTTTTCATACTTTTAAGAGCAGACTTTTTAATTATTTATTCCATGGCCTGGATTTATCTATTTATTATTATTATTATTATTATTATTATTATTATTATTATTGATAGTATTGTGACTCTAACTCTTAAATTCTATTAATGCATTTTTTTTTTTATTGTTGACTTTTATCTTTTCTGGGTATTTATTGTTTTATTATATTTGTCTTTTATTCATTTGATCTTAATTATTTTATTCTTTCATCAAACCATGCCGTTTTAGTGATGTGCGGTGGAACACTGAGCACTTTGTCCTGTTTTACGCCCTTTCTATAAACTCAACCAATTTATCTTAACTATATATTGCATGTGTTGTATGCAAGTACCAAATGATCATCTTGACTACAAAACAAATCTACCCACAGTTACAAATAAAGTAACCTTGAGACTTCAGCATTATTTTTGCCAAATTGTCAGATGTTTTCAGTTGCTAAAATGGACCAGGTTCATAGCACCCAGAATGTATTTGCTCGTTAATCAAATAAGTAGACTAAGCACAATAGTGTCCATAATAACAACATTATTTTGGTAAATCCAGCTCTAATCATAGGAGGAGGTATAACACGCTCATATGTGCACGAATAGGAACATGCTGTGAAAGTAATTGACTGTAGTTAAAAACAGTTGGGAAGTCATAAACTACTGATTAAACAGATAAAAAAGCAATTATAAACTGTCACTCGATAGCAGCCATTGTGCTTTAAATCTGTGAATTGCTCACAGTTCTCAGCCCAGTCACTGTAGCTGGAAACCAGTTGATAATAGCCTCGTCCTGGTTCCCTCTCTCCATGGGAAAGCTGGGGCAAGGCTTCCTGCCGCCTCAGACGCTTCCGCTTTCCCAACACAGAGCCCAGGCCTCAGGTCTCCACAGTCACGTGTACACACCACAGTACGCCACCTATATATGTACGGTCAGGTCCATAAGTATTAGGACTCTATTCACACCACACCACTAAAGGAAACAATTAAAATGTGGTTGAAGTGTGGCTTGACAAAGATATTGCATTAAATGGTTAGGAGTTAGCAGTTATTTTAATTAGAATTCCTCCATTTTTAGAGGCTCAGAAGTAAATGGAAAAACTATGGGTCATTAAACCGATACTCTGATGGAAATTCTCAATGAACGTCTAAAGTTTAGAATGTAGAGTTTCCTTCCTGAAGATGCTCTGTCACGCCTTTATACTGCCAATGTTCAGTCAGGAACAGCTTTAATGATGTGAAATATTGATTGTGTTCATGATTTCAATGATATTTTGTTGCTTTTTAAGTTTCCATAAATTGTTGTTCCTTATGTTTATTCAACAACTGCTTTTTAAAAGTGTTGAATTAAACGTTTAGCTAGGTTTAACTGTGCTTTAGCATCATCCATGCAAGCATGTGACGGATGCTTTTCCAACTTTTAATAATACAATTTGTTGTAGCCAAATGTCATGGCCTCATGCAGTAGGACTTACCTTAATGAAACTCCACCTATTCTTGGCATATTTTAGACATGTCCACATCTATTTGTCAGATGGTTGTTGAATTTCTCAGCTAATTCAAGACGAGTTGATATGCAAGTTGGCACATAGATCCTCTTAGTGCAAAACACAGGACACTATAGTTGTATTTGTGGGTCTTATATTTTTAATTTTAGGTCCATAAACCTCAAAAGCCTGTTGACCCAAAATTCTGCCCATCATCTGTGGTGGGGTATATACCGTAATATACCGTTTTTCTTTCCATACTTATGTCAGTGGTCATAGGCTGAGATTAAACGAACCAAACACCTTTAGAAAACAGTCTGAGCTGTAAATCCTTGAGTAATATTGAATTTCTTCTTATTTTCCAGTGTATCGGTGCTGATCTTCAACACCACCTCTCACTGTTTTGTCCTTGTCAAACAGTTTCGTCCAGGTATGATTTTTTTACATTTTTTTTCTGTCTCCCAAGAAACGCATCAAACCATTATATGAATTAGATTTATTAGTTGAACTTGATCTTGATTCCAATACATCCTGGCACTTAAAGAACAAGGTGGTGAATTACAATCTGTGTTTATTCTATTATAACAATGCAGACTCATAAATAGACCACAAGAGGCCCCATTACAAAGCAACCTAACCTCTTTTGTTAAAGTCGCCAGAGACTGTTCTACATTGGTGTGTGCTAAATACGAGGAAGTCTAGGCATTGATACATATTTTTCCTTTTCTTTTTCACTGCTGTTGGGGGAAAAAAAACTGTTCTTTATCATGGAAAATCAAACTTGGTCTACAACCCAGAAAACACAGAGTGAACAATATATTGAACAATGGATTGTTTATAATGAACAATAACTGCTTTAAAAGTGTGTTTTTGACAGGCCATAGTTTCCATACAATTAAGCATCATTACTTATTTTTTTGTATCAAATGAAGGTCAAAGTGTTTTCCATTTTATATTGCGCATTAAAAATATACATCTTTCTTTTTTTTAAATTGTTTCTTGTGGCAGAAGCTGAGAGAAGTTCACAACTAACTGAAACTAATTAATGCCAAGTAGTTTTGTTTTGGGGCTCTTTTTTTTTTTCTAATTTGTGAAGTTGCTTTTTGGTTCCTTGTTGAACTCCAAAAACAATTTGGAAAGACAAAACTACAAAAAATACATTAACCAAAAAAAAAAAAAAATGGTCTAAAAAAACAAAAACAAAGGTCTATTTTTATAAAGAGTGGGGTTCACTCACAGCTGCCCCCCCATTTTGCCCCCCCCCCCCCCATTCCACATGCAGTGGGGGGTGGGTCTACCAAGCATGCTCAGACATCTCTGTCAGATGTGTTTCAGCAGTTGAATTTTTACGAATATTTCAAATCATGGATTCAGAACGGCTCATCACAGACACTTCAGGGTTTAAAGGGTTAATATTTGTGGCAAAATAATGAGCAAAAAAGTCACTTGCTGCCATTATCCATGCATTATAACACCTTCGCTCTTTCCCACCCACAGCTGTGTACATGTGTGAGTGGGAAAAGGCCAAGACGCAGCCGCCTCAGGCTGCGGAGAAAAGCGAGGAGGGGGCAGCTGAAGGCGCCGCTCCCGAGCCTCAGGAGGGCCAGGCGGCCTCAGAGGGGGACAGCTCCTCTCCGTGGCCCCCAGCGTCGGCGGGGGTCACCTACGAGCTCTGCGCTGGGCTGGTAGACAAACCCGACCTCTCTTTGGAGGAGATCGCTCGGCAGGAGGTGCTGGAGGAGTGCGGCTACGATGTGCCAGCGTCCAAACTGAAGAGGATCACTTCTTACAGGTGACTGAACTGCACATGTGCATGAATGTCACACGACTGAACACTTTTTAGATCCATCTCTCTTCGTCTTCAACAATGTTGGTGTCACTTTCATGCCGTCACGTATTTGCTCCCATCAGTTCGTGTGTCCCTGAACAATTAATGCTCCGTTGTCCTATTTAATATAATTTCCATTTATAATTTCACTACCTCCTTAAGCTACAGTTGCTTAAAAATAACCTAGATTTACAGCTTTGTTTCTTTTTCTCTTTAGTCTCAAAGTAAGGCATTAAAAAGTCCTCAGCATTTTTCAATAAGCATTAATGGTGAAAATATATCTAACATGACTGAGGAAAGAAATTATATTTACAAATGAGGTGAACTGAAAGTTTTACTCATTTCATTTAAAGCTGCACAGTATGTCATTCTAATGAATATTGAGATATTTTAATATGAAGTCTTGTCATTTGGATAGGATGCCATTTGCAAGTAATCGAATAATAATGGCTCATATGTTGAATTAAGTGACAGATTTCTCCCTGTGTGAATATTGTTTAGAAACATTTGATGTATAGTATAACATAGGCCTGTTTTTTTTTTTTTTTATAGTATTGCATGTTATAGCCTTGATAGTAACATTTATGAAATACAGTATATATTTTAAAAGTAATGATAGTACCATTTATAAATGGCCTTTAAGACATTCATTTGTCTTTCACTGTCAATATCATTTTCTACCAATTTGGAGAACACTGCCCAACCTTAGAGTGCACATGCATCCTTCACTCATTCTTTATTCCAAGCACATCCCACTAATGCTTGTTGATTAGCGTGGGTATGGTTTCGCCCCGTTTCATAATCAAACTCCTTACTGTCTCTCTTTTTAAGCTAGATAAAGAGATTCTTACTAATAAACTAGACAGGCTGTTTGTCATGCTTTCCACTGAGTGCGTCAAGTAGTGTTTGATTAGTCAAATTATAGAGCCGCAACTGTTTTTGTCTTTAAATATAAATGTATTAATTAAACCCTGTGTAATGTCATGCATAAAGAGTGACAAAGTGACTCTCAAAGGAAAAGCGATGGAACCAACCAAGGATGAGGTGCTATGCAAAGGTCATGTAAACTCACATGAACCATCCATCTCTGTCAACACATTATTATCAGCTAGACACAGCATTTCAGTAAAAGTATCAGGGGAGGAACCATCCCACATTAAACCGCAGCACCTGGACAGATATGATTGACGGCTTTCATAAGTCTGCTTTGATTTGACTCCCACATGTCCTCTGGCTTTGTTGGTGTCGTCTAAGGCCATTGTTATGTGTGGGCATGTTCCATTAAATACTTAGGTATCATCTTAACCCTCATGCCCCCTATGAGCGGGCTTTTGACACAAGCTCACTATGGGGTGAAGCTGGAATTGCAGGCAGGTCCATGTCACAGTAGTCTGCAGGAGGACGTACGCAGGGTTTGTTTTTTTTCACTGTTCAAACATTCTTCAGGGAAATGGTGTTGATGCAGCTTATTTAATGAGTAAGATTTTTTATTTGCATGTGAAATCAACTTACCTTAGTCAGAAAAAAGTCTAAATCCTTTGCTTCAGGTTATTCCATCTCTCTCCCTGTCGTTTCTTTTTGCTTTTACACTATTATCACTATCAAAAATAAGCAAAAAGAAGTGGTGCATGGCATGGCACAACAAACCCCGCCCCTTGCAAACATTTGAGCTCTTAATGGACATCTCCCTCTCAAAATGTGTGACTATGGGTTTGACCTTTCAAGGTCATGACACCATTTTGAAGGCCATGCCAGGTTTCCTGTCTGTCAATAATAGTAACTAATGCTGCGTTTCCACTGCATGGTATCGTCTCGACTCAGCTCAGGTCCCACAAACTGTTCCTCGAAAGCATTTCCATACAGATGCTATCGTACCAAGATGTCATGGTGAGGTGCGGCATAACTCCCACATAGAAAACTCATTTATTTTGCATTGCACCATCAAGCTGGATTTTTTTTTTTTTTTTTGTCGGCCGCCAAAAATGGAAATGTTTCAACCTCCACGACCGACCACGGTGTTGTGTTGAGGACTGAAATAACTGACAGGCCTGTTCACTGTAATGCCGAATCTAGTTTTTTTAAAAATGACAGGTCACTTATTGATAACATAATGATGCAGACATCTCCACCAATCAGTGTCTACTCTGCTTACACGTCATGTTATGGTATCACTTGGAACCTCCGCAGAGCTGCTACCATTAATCTAGTACTAGGTACCAAAGCGAGTCGAGTAGAGTCAAGCCAAGCTGATATTAGTGGAAACGCAGTATTAGTCTCTATATGCACTCGTTAGCTCATGCAGGGATGAGCCACTGCCGTTGCACTTCATCCATCGTCCACAATTCACTAAAATCAGTTCTCCTCCCTCAGTTCTCAATGGATTTCAATTCTGATTGATTCATTAGATAGATTTAAACACCGGACACAAAAGTTATCACTTAAAATTTGCCTTTGTAAACAAAATTTGTTTTACAACTGTGTTTATTTTTCCAGGCTGTCACTAAAATCACTACTCTTCCCTCACTTCTCAACAGATTTCATTTCCCATTGATTCACTGAGTTCAATTTCAATCAAAATCTAAGAAAGTAATTGATCCAACATTAGTTTCCGCCAACAACCTCCTGCGTAGCATTTAACAGCTTTAACCACAGGAATATGTCATTACTCAGTTACCTACTTTTGTTCAGTCAGATGTTACCCCAGAAGTGCTTCGGGGGCTTCCTATACCATTCACACTGTTTTTGGCATTTGTTAATAAAAACACACAGTGGTATTGATTTTGATATTGATTTTCTATTGAATGGCTCTCCTTTGTTGATGGCAAGACATCACAGCTGTGAGGTCTGGATGAACACAGGGACATTGGCCCTATCTTTTTTCTATTATACTATATACTTTTATTTTTTTAGGTATTGACCAATTTATTTTTGTTCTTACACTTTTATATTATTAGTTGACCACTATTATGACTGCAAAGTGTTGACCACTATTATTAAAAGGTCAACAATTTGGACCTATTGTTAAGCCAAAGAGGTCAACAATAAGTCCAAATATATACAAACACGATTGCAGAGTTTAAAGATGAGCATTTTGGTGCTCATTGGACATTAATATGTAAAGTTACTGACAAATAGACAAATGCATTAAAAAAAACAGCCCAAAAACAATACCCCTTACTTAATCAAGGGAAGGTTTAACATTAGTAGAACCATATTAATTGGTAGCTTGTGGGACAGAAAAAAAAAGTTTACCTCTGCCTCAACCACATTAACATTTAGTTATTTTAGCCTCAACGTCACCAGGCTGTTAGAGTTATTTTTATCTGTCTGCTCCTGTACCAACATCTGAAAATGCTGTATCTACCATCCTTGGTATTTTATTTTGAAAGATACGCTGTAATTGTTCTTACCCGCTTTACACAATCCCACCTGGAAATCCCACACGCTGGAATTATTCACCATGGTGGATATTATGTTAGATGGTGAGGGTCTGCAGCCTTTCATTCTCTAGTTTATGATTAAAGTGACCTTAAATACATTTTTACACCAGCAGTTTTTGGTACGTATGAATCAAACCAGTGTTCATGTTTGACCTGGTTCCAGACAAAATGTTCAGTGATTAATGTCTGGTGAGAATGTGATCAGACTTTGGTGCATTACAGAAGTTTGTGTTCTATATCTGCTGTAGCTGGGTGGGCTTCACATCCTTGGAGTTGATATATAGTCAGGCCCAAAATATTAATTAATTTAGTAGTTTTTGCCTCCAGATACCATTAATAACATTAATTTCAGGTTATTTAGAATATAAAATAAAAATAAAAACGCTAATCCTATATTTAAATAGGATTTCATGAAAACTTATAAGATATGATTTGATACACATATCTGAAATGGAGTGCAAGGAAGTGTCAAAATAAAGCATAAGATTCAAAAAGCGCAGATTAATTTGACAAATGTGTGACTTCATTTCCATTTTTACTTACTTACAGATGTGCATTTTCTTCTTTCTTCACCTTCAGGTCGGGCGTAGGAGTAACAGGAGCTAAGCAGACCATGTTTTACGCCGAAGTGTCAGACGACAACTGCGTGAGCGCAGGCGGAGGTGAGCCGCGAGAGGGAGAGCTCATTGAGGTGGTCAAAGTCCCGCTGCACGAGGCCATGACGTTCGCCTACAACGAGCGTATACCCAAAACCATGGGTGTCATATTTAGTTTCATCTGGTTCCACAATAACATGTCTCCCAAGTACAAGATCTCTACCAACGTGTAACAACCCCCTTTATACTGTTTTCTCTAAAATTAAACCAAACACTGGTCCAGCACATTCATCCCCTGACAGCTCTTCATCCTGTATTGCCTTTATGCTTATTGGTACATGATGGAGGGCAGTTCCCTTGTCTCTATACCAGCAGGTATTTTTTCAGTTTTGTCTCGTTTACCTTTTTAATTTTTAAGTAACGCAAAATTTGCCATAGCTGGTTGTCACTGGCACTTTTTTTCTTGTCTATTTTTGTTTTGTTTTTTTTGTTTTGTTTTGTTTTGTCGCTAATCGTTTAATCAATTGTGCCATCTGTCATGAATGGCCACATATCGCTCATTTTATTTGGCTACTTTTGATTAAAGGGATGCTCCACTGCTGTAAAACACCTGCATTTCTAAGACTTCAGATGCACCTAAGACAAAGCAATATGTTTGCTCACATTCCAATTCAATCATTTGTACAAAACTCGGTAAATAAAAGTGTCACATGACCCTGGTTTGCTCTCATTTCAACATAAAATTGTACCTCAGCACCATCCCAACACATGAAGATTAAACATTGGCAATCAGTGGAGTATTCCTTTTTCAGCCATGATCCAGTAATGCAAAAACTCTGCTAGTCAGTGGTGGGGCCTTGTAATGATCAGAGATTGGTGAGTTTTTAAGCACCACTTTTACAGGCATTAATTTAGCCTTTTAAACAAACTTTGTCACGGGATAAAACAATCAGTGTCAGTTAAATCAGTTTCACAATAACAATACTTTATTCTACGTGCAAGTAAATCTGGATTTAGGGACTATTTCACTACACAGAAGGCACCTCCCTCTACACCGAGGGTCTGATTTTCACTTTTTGTGTCATTGTCTTTAAGCACATTCTTGCTTTAAATAAAGACGTAACACACTTTAATAGTTTTCAAGCAAGAATATATTTGTAAGGATCCATAATGAGATAAAAACACACTCAATTTAGACAATACTGCAGATATGATGACTGCCTTTCTATTACAGCCAAGCAACTTCTCTACAACTCATTTGTCTGTGTTACGTTTTAATCAAGTTTAAAAGGTCTTGAGCCCGTCATTGATTAGTATTTGTTTGGCAGCTCCCGTGTACTACAGTAGTAGGAAAAAAAGTTTTCAGATACCCTTACATTTTGATGTAATCTCAAATATCATCATGAAATATTTGTGAAAATGTGTTTTTTTTTTTTTTTTTAATGTTTCAAAAGATGTTGCCACATCAGACAGACGCAAACAAATGCATTTTCTTTTTGTCCTTATTGTTAAAAAGGAAAAAATAAAAGTAAAATCTTGACATTTTCAACATGTCATGTCCTGAATGTGTTTCAGTATCTTGCGGAAACATCCCATTTCTATCCACCGAGCATTAGGTTTAAAGAATAAATCACTATTCGACAAAGTTTATAAAAGGAACATATCACAAATGCATGGGGTGTCCAAAACCTTTTTTTTTTTTTTTCCCATCACTATAAGACATCTCTTAAAATAAAACTTGCAGTTTGCCAAAATCTCAGGTCCAAATAGTCAAACTCTTTGTCGTCTTTAGGAATGATGACAACCAGCATGTTACTTAAAAATCACTACAACGTATCTTACTCTTCTTATTCTATGTTAATGTTTTCATCTACTAAGGGCTGGTATTTCATTTATAATGTAATATGTTAAATGGAAGAAATTCCCCCTACATAGACAGTTTTTCTTTATTTTTTTTGTTAAATATATGCAAGTGCTGACGTAAAGCACATTCCCACATTGTGTCATTATGTGCAGTATACATTTCCACAGTAAGATGATACAGAGAACCTTGCAAGTAGATCTACTACTGTGACTGTACATGACAATTCACTAATCTGGAAACTTCGAGCTGCATGTGTTCAGTTTGGAAGTTTGAAGTTGTAGAGTTGCAGGTGTTCTAGGACCTAAGAGAAAAGATGCTGTATTTTAATGATAGCAGCTTATTTGTGAGTTTCAAGTTCTAAGTGCAATGTAGAGCAAGAGGTAGAGATTTCTGTAATCAAACTGAGGCTACGTCCACACTAATAGGTTTTTATTTGCGGAGACTTTAGTCATTGTTTTAACCTCCTGAAAACTGAGACTTCTGGGAGCATGGCTGAACCTATGTTAGTGTAGAAACTGTGTGTCACAAAATGATATATATCCTTCTCAGATTTGTTGTACTCTGGAAAAAAATCTAGTTTTCCAAGTGTATGTTTGTAATTTCTAGTCCAAATATCTCATCACACTTAAAATAAGATATAATCACCTCATTCTTTATATCTTTCAGTGACATATAAATAAATAAAAACTTACTTTTAGGCAACAGATCTTGAAAATCTACTTTAAAAAAAAAATCTTACAAGGATAATTTTCACTTGTTCCATTGGCAGATTTTTTTATTTATTTAATTATTTTTGCTTAATTCAATCTAAATAAATCTTGTATTCATTTTTTGAACTTCTTTTTAGAGGGATATTTCTTTCCAGTGTGTGACTTCACCTTGGACCACCAGCTATTAATTTAACCTAGATACTGAATTCCAGGTGATTCTGTCATTTCACCATGACATTACTCACTGCAAAAATCTAAATCTTACCAAGTATATGTTTGTTATTTCTAATTATAATATCAAAAAATAAGACATCAACTAAAGAGTACATTTTCAGTGAGATATAAGAACCGATTTTTAGACAATAGATCTTGAAAATCTTATTTTAAGAAATCTTATGAACACAATTTTCACTTGTCCACTTGGAAGATTTTTTTTTAATTATTTTGCTTAAGTCAAGCAAAAAAATCTGCCAATGGAACAATTATGATTATTTATTGAAATAATATTTTCAAGATCTATCATCTAAAATAAGTTCTTATATCTCACTGAAAAGTTACCCTTTAGATGATTGTCTTATTTTAAGTGTGATGAGTTATTTTAACTAGTAATTGGAGAAAAAAAAATACACTTGGTAATATTTTCCAGGCAGGAATGTTCTTACTTCAACAATATTTATAAAGCTTTGCAAAAATAATGGAGTGAACAGAAAACCGTATTAGTGTGGATGTACGTACCTCTTCTGCTTTTACTATCCAGCTGAAACATGATTAGTGTTTTTTAAAGATTTTCCACAACAGGAAAAAACTGACAATCAAATGTCAATGTTCAAAGATCATCTCATTTTGCCCATAAATCCTTTTTTATTTTTGGTTAGTTGGCTGGTGAAGTGTCTGTTTGCGATTCTCCTAGAGATGTTTTTCCTTCTTGCACACACCAACTTGATTAGAACAAATCGCAGTCAGTAGAACTTTTACTATATGAAAGGATATTTCCTTTCAAACTGTGCAGCCATATCTGATTTATTATTCCTTGATGCAGGATTGTGTAGTTTGCTTTGAGACAAACTTATTTTGCTAACTTTTGAGAAGAAAAAAAAACTGATTAATAAAATGAATTTACTTCTGTTCTGTTAGTATTAATGACACACACACGATCCAGTTGATGAGTACTACTGTACATGTATGTTCTTGTAAAGAGACATGTTAAGTTCATTGTCACGTTTCTTTGGAAAAATGTGTAAAGCACCTTTGGAAACTGGAGTCTGGACTGGTTTTTTTTAATGTTACAAGACGTATGAACATATAAATCAGTGCAATAATGGACACATCTAAGCAGTAACAGATAAGTGTAACAACTTAACATGTCTTTATAGTAGTCATGCTTCTTATTAAGTCGTTTTTAGCTTTCAGATGTCGGTTTTTTAACCTCATTCTTATAAAATTAGTAACCTCAGTCAATAAGCCTCTTTTTTTTTTTTTTTTTTTTTTTAACTAACCCTCAATGCGACAATCTTCCTTTAGGTTGTACAGGAATCACAATATCAGAGAGAAGTTTAATTGGGGGGGGGGGGGGCTTTGCTGAAAGATTTCCAATGGTGCTGACAGTTTTTTTTTGTTTAGTATAATGTGTGTCAAGGTTAAAGACATGTTAGCCATAATCATCCCAAATGTGAAGGAAAAATGTAACTAATATTTGAACTTTCTATTTTCAACTAAACCTTGTGCTTAAGTGAGCCCAACTGTTTCTGATTAGGCTTGATGTAAAATTATTATGAAAGCCATTTTTAACATTTAAGGCCAGTCTGTAACTTTATGTGCCTGTCGAATGTGGAGAAGCGCCATGTTTTTTTTTGTTTTTTTGTTTGCCTAGTATTAAAGCCATTGCTGTGTTTACACCAGTGAGCAGGGCTTTCATAGATTTCTACTGTGCCCTGAAACACAAACATACAGTACAGTGCTATTTATGATCGAAAACAAACGTGACACCCGTTAAAAATACACCTACGAATGGGAGGCAGCGAGTCGGACGGCTCTTCACTCACGGAGCTTGTAACACTTCAATTTTAGCCAGATTATTACACTGAATTAATTCGCAAAAAGAAGAGTTTCAGGTTCAGCCTGTTCAGGTGCCTCCTTGGATATAAGATAGAAAATAACATAAAGCCCAGACCTGTGTTTTATCTGATTTAAGACTCAAACTGCAGCTTATTTTCTATATTATTTAGTCACTCTTAGTCAATTAAGAAGTGTCTTTATCATTTATTTTGTTTGAAATTATTAATGACCTGTGAAGAATACAACAGAAATTGACAGTTTGAACCAAATATTGGCCAAAGTAAATCACTTTTGACAGCTTGAGGTTGCAGACTGTGCCCCTAGTAAGCCATACTTCTGTTGAATACAAGGGTAATAATAGTCGAGGTAAGTAAATGGTTGTGTAATTAATTCTTGCTTATGTGGGATGTTACCATTAACCCGGCGTTGGACATTTTCTACCTCCATCACTCAGGCACATAAAAATAGTTTAATCACTTAACTCTCAGTGGTTCTTCTCTGTAACAGAATAACTTCAATCACTGATATAAAATTTTTATAGATGTACCCCCATGGCTATGCTGTAGTTGCTTCTTTGACTGTGACTTTTTTTTCTCCCCCTTTTTTTATAGTTTGTTTTTTTTTGTTGGTTTGTGCACTGTTTCACAATTTCTTACTGTATTTTCAGGCACCTTGAGCTGAGCCACAGAAAATCATGTTAGTTTTTAAAGGTGTTATGTGTAGTATTTTCTAATTGCTGTTAAAATATAACATAAACTAGCTTTAATAGGCATTTTGTCATAAAGTGGGAGCTGTATATTTAAAATTTACCAAGGATGAGATGATTCACAATAGCAGTTATGACTAAAATGTAGCACATTTGTTCAAATGCAAAAATCCACTGAAACTCCTACACATGACACCTTTAAATGACTTTTGTTTTTCTCATGGTGACAACATAAACTTGTCCAATTGTGATTCTTATTTTTTTTTTTTTTTTCTGGTGTCTTAAACTGAATTTGTGTTTTTAAAAAACGTTTTCTGGAGAAAAAAAAAAAAGTACAAACAAGCATCACAATTTTACACAGTTATCATGTAAGTTATGCTTTAAGAGTGTAGACTCATTGTGGGCCGTGTTTTCAGTAATGTTTCAAATTTGTTTATTTATTACATAAATGTTGAAATATTTAACTTTTAAAACATGACACTTGGTACAAACTTACAGTATATATTTAAATATGATACTTTGCATGTGTACTAACTGTGTTGGATTAAATTGCATTACGTTGAAATAAAATGGGTGTAATGCCCAAAATGTCATTTTTAAGCCTCTTTTTTTTTTAATTGTTCTATGAATATCGTGATTAATTTATCTTCATTTGAATGAAAATAAATCCTTTTAGTTCCACTATTACTCATACAGGGTGTACCCCGCCTTCGCCCATTGTAGCTGGATTAGGCCCCCAGTGACCCTAGTGACCCTAGTGAGGGTAAAGTGGGTTCAGATGATGAGACAAAACAAGACTTCAACTATTGAGACAAAAATTTTTTTGCACTGTATGTAATTGTGCAGCAATTTCCCATATTTTCACTGTACACTTAAAGGTAGAGTAGGAGATCTTGAAAAAATGGTTCCTGCAGCTATATTTTGAAAGTATACACACCCATGTCTCTTCGTCAGCCCACCCCTCAAAACCACGACTTGAAAAATACATGAATGTGCTTCTGTCTGGAGCGATCATGAAGGTTCACGATAATTCACGAGAACTCAATGTCCATTATCATCCTAAATAACAAAAGAATAAACAACATTTATCAGTTTGTGTCACATGAAGCTTCACTAACAAAGAGTTGAGAAGCGTGAAATAAACACCATGAGAAAACTAAAGGATGAGGACAATAGTTTATGTTGTTACAGCAGCCGTTTACACACAGTGTTGGGAACTTAACAAAACCTACTGGAACATTATGTTTGGTCAATATCTGACATTTTCTCACAGACGGGGTGAATACGATACACATTACCCATTAGCATGTTGAAATATTATATAATAATAAGGCAGTCAGAGACAGCAGACCTCCGCTAAGGCTTGATATGGCGTCATATGACGTCAAAACGTGATGTGATCGCATCTGATGTCCAAAGGTGAGATGATGTGAATGGGAAAAAAAAACCGTGAGATTCTATTTTGTCTAAATCCTAAATTATTACCACTGATGTGTTTTAGCTGTTGACCTTGACCTTTGACCTGTATTGCTGAAAATCTAATGGGTTCTTCCTTGATTCATTATCTATCATTTCTAAAGGTTTAATCAAAATCCATTCAGAATTTTTTGCATAATCCTGCTGAAAAACAGACAAACTGGCCCATATTTAATACCTCCTTGGCAGAGGTAATAACGGTATCGTCTTACCTATCCAGCACAAACATGGCCACCTTAGCGTCGGTTTTCGAGCCTCTTTTCCTTTTTCAGTTGACGCCAGCGCTGGAAAGCCGTAGCGATTACCACCCTTCTCCTGTTCCGTCCTTCGCTCAGTTTCCTCATGGCCGTAGTTTTGTTAAACACAGTTTTTACTTTGGTTTTGCTGCCAGTTGTTGTCTTTTCCACCATAGCCGTTTATATGAACATGCAGAAGGGGGAGGGGGGTGTGGGGGAGGGAGTGGCCTGATATTTGATAGACATATTAGCAAATCAATCATTGTAAAGATGATCAGTACAATGATTGGCCAGAGTTTTCCTCTGGTTCCACCCTCTAGACTAGACTAAAATATTTAGGTTTTTTTGCAGACATTCTATTTCAGTGTGTGATATGGGATCAGGAAGAGGTTTTCAAGTAATATGGTAAAAAAAAAAAAAAAATGCTCCAAAAAATATCTCATACCCCACCTTTAATGAGCACAAAGTTTTTCTTCACCCGATAATTAACAACCCACAAACCCAAATCTTCCAAGGAGTTAATCTGTTCTTTGTTTTCAACTGGCTTAATCATACCATCTCCTTTTAACAAACACATCCTGATAAGACAAAACAAGATATGAATCAGGAAATGAGATGACACATTCATACAAAGAAATGGAGATAAGTCAGAGCAAATGTAAACCTGGTCTCCACGGGTTTCCCAGAAATGAAAGAAAAGGTTTTTAACACTTGTACAAAAGAAGAAAAAGAAAAAGTGTCCAATGGAAAGAGTTTGTCTCTACAGTGAAATTAACACTGGAGATCCTTTTTATATTTTATGAGGCATAAATTAAAGTCATCTCTTTAAAGAAAATTTCACAACCATTTAAAGCCTATTACCATCTGAAGAACATCACTAGAATCAAAGGTTTTCTGTCTAAACCAACACTTGTGGCTCTAACACGTCATATGTGAATAAAAAATCAAGCATTATGTTATATTTCTCTGTATTTTCAATGTATAATGTATAACAACAGGTGATTAAATAAATGACAAAACAAAAAAAAAAACAACCTTTGTTGTTTGTTATGTTCAAGAAATAATTACATGCATTTTTATTTAGGAGTTTTGGCTGCAATTTGGGGTGTGTGTGTGTGGGGGGGTCATGTTTGTGCATGAGTCCATCTGTATGTGTTTATATATTTAGGTTTTTTTTTTTTTTTCTCCATCCGCTTGATATTATGAATTGTGTAGCTTAAGTAGTCGGCAGGCATTAATAAGCCTTTTTCAGTTAAATTCTGTATTGTTCTTTTTTATAAATATATGACTGAAATAAACTAAACATTTTCTGTGACACACCCCCTTGAGACTGGAATTAGCTCCGCCCACAGACCTTTTTAACATCACAGAAGTGTAAAAACACCCCCCACATTAACACTTATTTAATTTGTCATGTAGTTTTAAACTTATTAGATGCTAATACCTTTATGATCAACGCTCAGTTGGATTGGTCCAGGTAAACGTGGCCGTGGTTTTACCTCTGTTGGTGAAAAAAACACATTATCATATAGACTGTGGATGTGGAACTAGACCTGCGTCCACCTCTGGGACTGTGTTGGGGTGGGGGGATGAATTGCATCCCTGTTGCTTTCATGTTGTAACTGGACACATGGGATATGTTGTGTGTGTGTGTCCTCCAGAGACCATCTGGATGTGTGTGTTACCACAGCAGATGGATTACCACATCTCTTTCTCAATGCAGGCCTTTCACAGGTGGGAGCTCAAACCTGCGCTTTGAAGGAAACACAACATCCACCACTGCTGTTTCAGATCAGACCCAGGTCTACAATACAGGAATGATTTCACAGCACTTCCACACATTTCCCATCTGTATGCAAATGAGACCTTAGACCTGTGAATGGCACAAAAGGGGATATATTTTTCACTTATTTATCCAAAGAAATGTTCAGTTTGCACATTGAAGTGTTTGACCTTTAAATTTGAATGATATTGAGCATTTATCTGAGTTTTCCTTCCAACCCGGAGAGTGTTTAATACCTTATTAACACTTTAACTATGGCTACAAGTACATAAGTTTAGTATTTTTATGCAGTAAAGAAAATTAATACTGAACACAAAGTCTCCATCATTAGGTCTTAGAAAACCATCTTTTATCCTGTAACCTAATTACAGTATGTACTATGACCCTGTCTATGTTCTCCAGGTGTTTAGCTTGTTTGTTTATAGACTCAGAAGCAGAATATTCATCCATATCTAATTTGTCTTTTAAGCCAACTCATTACTACAATATCGATGTGTTTTTTGTTGTTTTTCTTTTTTTGGGGGGGGGTTATGCTCAATAGAATTTAGACACAATAACACCACTATTTTTTTGCACATAAAATAAACAGAAATTGAAGATATTTCTAAGTTTATATGTTTATTTTAGGGCTGTCAAAATTAACACATCAATTTAGATGAATTCATCATCATGATTAATCTGATTTAAATGTTAACACAAATGGAACAGTTGGTTACAGTTTTGTTTCAAGTTATTTTGTCGGAACTGCTGAAGGTGTTGAATAAACATGTTAATTCCTATATATTCATATTTTTGTTTGTTTGTTTGTTTGTTTGTTTGACTATCTGTCAGCAGGATTATGCAAAAAGTTCTGAACAGATTTTGATTAAACTTTCAGGAATGGTAGATAATGGGTCAAGGAATCAGCAATGAAGGTCAAAGGTCACATTAAAGGTCACCAGCTAAAACACATCAGTGGTAATATCTCAGGATTTAGACAAGATAGAATCTCAGGGATTTTTTTGCATTCACATCGTCTCACCTTCGGACATTAGATGAGTCAACACCTATGGCTTGATCATGTCATGAATAACAAAACCAGCGTTAGCAGACGTCTGCCGTCTCTGACTGCTTTGTTTATCATACTTTTGGATTTTTTTTTTCTGTATTTTAGGAGAGTTTTTGAATATGTTTTGAATTTTTCATAGCTGTTTTTGGTGTTACTTATTTTTCTTCTGAATTTTAGCATGTTTTGTATATTTTTTTTCTTCACATTTCTTGGTGCTTCATAGTGTATTTTTGTGTATTTGTATACAGAAAAAAAAAACCTGAGTCAGAACCGTCAACCGACATAAAATGTTTTGATCATGATTAATCAATAATAAATCCAGAGCCACCCAGTGATGAATCTGATTAAACTGTTAAATGTTCACAGCCCTAGTTTATTTGAGTTAATTTGATAATGGTAATGTCATTTTATGGCAAATAGATAAACAGATTTTTGTTAAATAAATCTCTTGGACAAAGATCATGTCAAGTTATCCATCATTCCTTTGCTCCATCTTCAAATTACTTCAACATGTGTGCTACTCTTCAGCCTTTAACTCTTGAATATGTAGGTCATAACCCTGGATTAAGGTGGAATTGTGCTTTGAAGAAGGGCAGAGAACTAGTCCAAACTGATAAACAGACACAGATAGAACCAGGCAAACCCTGTTTGACTGTTTCTGCTTTAAAGGTTTTACATCATAAAGGTTTTGCTACTCTTTTTAGTAACCTTGGGGTTCATTTTTCAGCTTCCTATGGGTCTTATCAGTGTTCATAAGTTCCTGGACTGGTTAACACAGAAATATGAACAAGGTGCTACATTGTACCACTGTCTTGTAATCAGTGATTTAGAGTAAAACAGGTAAGATGTAACAAATCTGAACCTCATATCTCATCTTTTACAGATAGTGATAGGGGAGGAAGTAAAAGAAAGACTAAGTCCAGTTCAGAGGGGTTTGAGATGCTCAGACATTGAGATAATCTCCAGGTTTGGATGGTATTTACAAATGTACAGAACAAATATCTCACAGTAAAAAAAAAAAAAAAAAGCAGACTGACTTCACATTCAGTCATTTTGTTAAAGGTTATATAAGGCCAGCGACTACAAAATCTGTTCCAAATAGTGATCAGGAAAAGCAAGACATGTAAGTCACATGGACTTGTCTGACTGGTTGATGTTTCAACTGTTGGTTTTTCTCTTGTAAACGGCTCTTAAAGTCTTGAATAAGTGTCTTTGTGTTAGAGGTGGTTCCTGAAAGTTTTCCTGTTAACGTTGTGTTAAAAAAAAAAAAAAAAAAAAAAAGAAAATATGCATTTCCAGGTAGTTTGACAGTGTCAGTCAGCTTTACTTTCCTCTGAGCTGTGACACATCGTAGACATACTGTAGGAAATCTGAGCTGCACGCATGACAAAAACCCAAATGCATACAGTACTATCAGCAGAGCAGAACATAAGGGCATGGCAGAAATACACCTCGGTGTCAACGGTGGCTACATGTCTGCTCTTATCACAGCGGAAATTACCTCTACACACACTTGACAGCCCAGGGAACTAAGAAAAAAAACAACAAAAAAGAAAAGATTCTAATCCCAGCTTCAAACTGATTAAATAATATTGAAAAAAGAAAAATCAGAATGTTTAAAGAGGGTTTGATGCATACGTACAATAGAGGTAAGAAACATGAAGTAAAACATTAAACTAAATAAAATACACATGTAAGATAGAGTTTCAGATTATACAATATACAATGTGGGTAAAATCAGTGGGTTTGAGTGAGGTATAATGGTACTGGTTATCTAGTAATTAACAGTTCAATTTTAATCATCAGGTGAATACAGTTCTAATGCAGTGTATCATGAGTGTTGAATGGTGCAAAAGTACAATATCCAGGAACAAATTTGAAGCTGTGAGTTTTTTTATCACCCATTTAGGGATCATCACCAACACCTTTGGACTAAACACGTGGCATACTTCAAAACTTTACAACCTCAGTGCATCATGGGATATGTTGATCATGTGACAGCTGTCAATGAAAAGGAAAAAGACATGTAAATAGAAATAGGCCTAAAAATAAATAAATAAATCATTGCCAACACATGTTGAACCTACATACATAAAGGCATAATCTTAAAGATGTGCTCGATTTTAAAAGCTCAGTGCATCATGGGTAACAAAAGTGCATTCATCATGTGACATGTGTAATAACTGTAGTAAACCAAAGGGTGGAAAAGAGATATTCAAATAGAAATTCAAAAAGGAAAGGAAAACAAATTAATAAATGAAATAATACATCAAAAAATGACAAAATAAAAAGGTTAAAAACATCAAAAGGAGCAGCAACAAAGTCAGCTGGACAAGATGTTAGATGACAACATTATAACTGACAAAATACATACTGAAAGAACAAAATTATATTTATGTAATGTATTTTATTTTCCCTCATTTTAACATTGATAATTGATTTTTGTCAATTTTTTTTCATGCATTCTACTCATGTCCTTGATGTGCACCTAATTGTAACTCTTCCACCTTTTCAAATCTTTTTCTTAATTTAACCCAGCAATTGATTTCATTCAATAGTATATTTTAAATCAATAAATAACGTATCCATCTGTTTTCACTGTGTACATCTGTGAAGAGGTCCATACAATAGCAGTCTGGAATAGCTGCTGCTAGGTAAGTAACTGACAATAAAAATGAACATTTCACTGTTAAAAAATAAATAAATAAATAAATATAAAGTATTTTCTGCATTTAAAAACACACAAAGTTCAATGTGAGTACCATGCTAGCTGCAGATGCTAATGTTAACTCACAAAGAAAATAGGAAATGAATCCAGTTCTTTGTCAAATTTATATTCCAAAACCCATATATTCATTTTGTGATTATAAAGAGTGAAGAGTTTTTTTAAAAAATCGTTTATGTTGAATCTGATCTTTACATAATAATGCGTCACTTTTTCAATAACAGTGGTGACATGTATTCATTTTTGACATTCTATTTTGTAGCATTTGCACGACTTCTACACAATGTCACGTCCTTTTTGCAATCAATGTGCCGGAAAAGCTGCATTCCTTTGCCAGTCTTGGTACAATGCATGCTTTAGTTTCCCATTCATTTCCTTCAGTGTTCATATGGATGAGGAATTTAGCAGCTGATACACACAGCTCAAATTGTGGTTAAAATAGAATGTCTTACTTAAATGGCATAGATGCTGTGTTGGAAGATGTGCTAATGTATGGAAAGATTGATGCCTGATGTCAAATTCGGACAAAAAGAACAAAGAAGAAGCTGGTGGACGATTGACTGGAGGTTTAGGACTGATCAAGGTCAAAGAAGAAAAAAAAAAAGTTGAGAATGATGTCATTAAAGCTACAATTCTTTGGAAATTGTCAGATAAATGCGAAATCTTTCTTGCTTTGATAAAATGAATCAGACAACAATGATGAAAGTTAATATATTTAAAGTGTATTTATCCACATACTTAGGATTATACATATTAAAGTAATAAATGTATAAATTTTACACTAGAAAGAATCAGAAAACTGAATATATTCTCAAGTACAGACAGTATTTTATAGTAGAAATGGAAACACATTCCATTTTCATTAATCAGTACAGTGTCATATTTTACTTGAAACACTTCTGAATTCATTCGTGAGCCAAATTTGTTTCATGACAGTGGATGTGTTTTTTTGTTTGCAAATGAATATGACCTGGTGCTAAATTAGATAATTATCTCACAATGGTAAGGAATAGAAATTCAACTTTAAATGGGATCAATATGAGTTTCAAACATTCACATTTTGGTTTCTGAAATAAAACTTCAAATGCCTTTACATTCCATCTGCTTTGAAGACATGATCAGCAGAGTTTGAACAAGGACAGACCTGTTTTATTCAAGGTTTTAAGTCGTCGAATGGTTACTCCCAGTTTTTCAACACAGTCAGAAAATACAGTTATGAAGTTTTTTATGTACTGACAGTCTTTGTGGTTATTGTTTTGGTCTATGTTTGGACTATGTCTACTATGTTTTGTCTGTATTTGTATCTTATGTTATCAATAGTGTCAAAAATATTCACATTCATTACTCAGATCTAAGAATAAATACTTGAAAACACATCTGTAGTGGTTGAAGAATCAACTCAGGCTTTTTACTCAAGTAAAAGTACTGGTTTCAAAACTACTTAAACTATAAAACTACATTTAAAAGACAAATAAAATGCTACAGAGGCCAATAGTGCACTATCCCACTTCCCAAAAACCATATTTCCAAAAGAAATAATGTCATATTAAAATGTTAATGTGGAAATATTTGTTTCATATATTCCCATTGAAAATTAACACATTGTAGTCCAATGCAAATGTATTAAAGAACCATATATTAAGATGTGATTCATGGAGTGGAAGATTAAATATAAGTATTGGAATTGTATAAAATGTCACATACAAAGCAAGAAGTGTTGGAATGGTACGTGTTTATAGTTTTTATCCAACCACAACCTATATTCACTCTATCTAGATAGTGTCATTTATCTGTTTGTTTTTTACAATGATAAACTGGAATGAAACAAAGCTTAAATAGGACTAATAGGAGTAACAAGGTTATTTTTAAAATGTAAAAAATAAATAAAATAAAATACAAAATACAGAGAAAATGTAAAGAATAGAAATTACATTTTGTCTGAAAAATAATTACCCCATTAAAGTATAGATAATCAGAATTTGTACTTTAGTAACATAAAGTATTTACACTTTACTTAACACCTCTGACTTTAAAAAGAAAGAAAGAAAGAAAGAAAGAAAGAAAGAAAGAAAGAAAGAAAGAAAGAAAGAAAGAAAGAAAGAAAGAAAGAAAGAAAGAAAGAAAGAAAGAAAGAAAGAAAGAAAAATGCAGCTTTGATAAAACACAATGGAAGCGACAGCATAAATTTGAACAAGAAAAAATGATCTTTTAAAATAACATTTTCTTGTCAATAAACTACATTTAGTACAATCTGCTGCATTATTTTCATGTTCATTGCATTTGTATGTGTACTTGTTTGGACAATGTGATCTTTTCATTCCTGTGTAACATACAAATACTACAATAGTATTTATTACTAATGGCTAAAATCCACTTTTATTGAAGTGTATGAGCTCAGACACAAGTTCAGTCAATGATACTGAATCCTAAAGAACCCCAATTCCTGCCATTAATTATTCAGAGACCCTTTAACAGACATACACGTTTGTATAAATCCACCTGGGATATAAAGTACTATTAAAGAGTATTGTTTATTGTATACTTGCCTCTTTTACACTGATCTGAGATGAGGGTTTCATTCTATTTGTTTATCTGCACATAAAACTGAAAACTCAAACATCTACTACTTACAATTCAGGATCACGTGTCTTAACCATTAAAGGAGCAGTTGCCAATTAAAACTGTGAAGACACCGGTGAATTAGCATTGTTTTTATGATGAGGTAGTCATAGCTTAATGAATAACAGCAGGTCTCAACCTTGACCCTAACAGCCACCACTAGTCCCACCCCCCCGGACGCCACCAGACTCACATGCCGAGTCCCCAAAAGATGCTTAAAGATAAAAGAGAATCGACCCGTCAGCCGTATGTACAAAGACTGGAGATCTGAAAGGAGAAAAGCCATGAAAAATGGATGAGAGAAGAAATCCACTTCACCTCCCCCCTGGAGGCTGGCAAACCCCCCACAGCGCTCCCACTCATAATCCCTTCTCCTTCTGCACACACACTCTTCTCTGCCTGCGCCTCACACACATGCATGTGGTGAATGCAAACAGGAAGACAAGGTAGGCACACACCACCCGAGGCCCTTCAGTAGGTGTTAGTATTCAAGAGACACTTCGCTTTGCTGCTCTTTTATTAAATATCACATACTATCAATAAGACAAACAGTCCAAAATCTAAATTACAATCTGCACTTTCATTCACTTGTCATTTTGCACATTGTGTTTTGTTCCTTACAAGGCAAGACATGGTTTTAGTTGATTATTTTTTAATGAAAAAGCAAAATGAACCCAGGTTCTTTCAGCAGATGACCTAGGTTAAAGATGCTTATCAAGTTTCATTAGCTATACATATATATATATATATATATATATATATATATATATATATATATATATATATATATATATATATTACATTTTGAAACTGGGCATCTAACCAAGGTACTTTTCACAAGCATTTCTCTAAAGATTACAGAATACATGTCTTAAATGTGAGTGATGTGTTGTAAAAACTTTGGATTGCTTTAACATTTTCTTATATTTTAATATTTTTGTATGTTGTTATGTATATTCACTCTCACTGAAGAGTTACATGAACCATACGTCTATGTACACATATTAACAGGGTGATGTTTTGCTGGCAACCAACATGAATGCCTGACTCCTCCTGGACTTTATGTTTTACAGAGCATCAAATTAGACTGAAAACCAAAGACAAAATAAACTATGTGTCTCAATAGATTCACAACAGAGCATTTTGTTCTGGCCACTTTCTGAATAGTTTTATATTAAATATAGCAGGAGCAGTTTGTTTTGTATCGTCTTAGAACAATGGTGTGGTGATCATATATATATATATATATATATATATATATAGACAAACACCCAGTGTTTGTCTATCTTCTGTCCTGCTCTTTTGTATTTTGTTTTCATTCAGTAGTTTATGAAAATGTAATGATGCCTTTGAAACTACAGAGTAAATAACACTGACTTTAAGTTATCTCTTCCTATAATTGATTGTTTTAAGACAGACTAACTGTATCCCAATTACCTTGTATTTAAACTCTATCTGACACTAAATACAGTCACCTATATTACCAATTCTAATTCCCAACACTGACTGAGGGACGTTATTGTTCATGAGCCTTTTCCCACATCTACACTTTAACCCTTTAAGACCTAGAGCTATTTCTGCGGTGACTTTTAAGTGAATTTTTCTATACATCAAACCTTTCCTGAGAGTGATTTACCATAATTTATTAACTTGGTCCTGTATTTTTCAGTAAAAATCCAGTATTTTCCTATATTTAATTTACTGATTGTATATAGTAGATGATCATAAAACCTTCAAGGAAATGCATATATATATATATATATATATATATATATATATATATATATATATATATATATATATATATATATAATTTACTAAATTTGACCTTTGTATTGTTGTTTATACATTAAGTTTATTTTAGACACACTATCTCTCTTTTTTTAAATACTTATCATATTATACTTTAAACCAACTGTCCCTTTCATAGACATAATCAGGTTCTAGAGATGATATTACAATCAAAAGAGGAGAACAAAAAAGTCACAAACAACATGCATTCAACTAAATTCAATAGTACCTTCACCTGTGTACAATAAGTAGAACTATATTTTTCATGCAGTGTTTACTTAACATGTTTTAATTAATGTTAAAAGTATCTTCATCTGTGTCAAATATCATGGAAATCTATCTTGAAATCAGTTTTCAAGACATTTTACCAAAACCACTAATGTGACACAGTCCAGTGGAAAAAAAGCAACAAAAATACTAATCTGTACTCATCCTCAGTGGACCAAAAAACAAACAAACAAACAAACAAACAAACAAACAAACAAACAAACAAACAAACAACTAAATAACTCTATAGAAAACCATCTGATAAATAATGGAAAATCTGAGGCTTTCAACTGACTCAGACTGAAAAGCACAGCCTTATTCACACACACACACACACACACACACACATGTACTCTTACACATTGTGCTTTCACCACCTTAGACTCTTTACTTGGTGTGATCCATCTTAAGCCACTTACATGTAACTAGTGACAGCGTGTGAAATGTTCCAGTCAATGCAGCTGTGGAGGCTTGGGCTATCAGCAGCCTCCTTTAAGGCCTATCTGATGGGCTGGCAGTCGCCTGATGAGGTGGAGACACGGATGACGGTGGTGGTGGAGGTGGAGGGGGACAGCTGTCACTCTGACTGGCAGCTTCCTTTACTTATTTTTCTCCTCACAATCTGGTGGGATGTTAGAAAAACAAAAGTTTTAAAAGTAATCATCTGCTTCCTTATTGCATTGTTCCACTTTTATCCACATTACTGCATTTGCTCTGACTCGATTGACAGACAGACAGACAGACAGACAGACAGACAGACAGACAGACAGACAGACAGACAGACAGACAGACAGACAGACAGACAGACAGACAGATAGATAGATAGATAGACAGACAGACAGACAGATAGACAGACAGACAGATAGATAGATAGATAGATAGATAGATAGATAGATAGATAGATAGATAGATAGATAGATAGATAGATAGATAGATAGATAGATAGATAGATAGATAGATAGATAGATAGATAGATAGATAGATAGATAGATAGATAGATAGATAGATAAACAGACAATAGTGCAATTATAATAAAAATGATACAGCCACAATGAAAATAGATGAAAGACAACAGGTTATGCAATTATAAAGTGACAGCCACAATAAATCTATTAAGTCCTAACCAGAAAAAGAAATAGCCTATACAATAAAAAGCAGATAATAAAAGACATAATAAAGAAAAAACACACACACACAAACCAATTAAAAGACAAATAAGGTAGTCAGACCCCTCACATCAGCTGTTGACTAATGTACTTATGTATTCAGCTAGGACTGTCATTTCTCCTCTACTGTACTTTGTAGTTTTACACTGGACATAAACTGCAGAAGACAATGTAACACACACACCTGTTCATTAGTTACATCTATATAGAACTAATGAACTCCAACACTCCTGCAGTATGAATCTGTTGTTAATTGCACTGTTGAAGTTAATTTTCATGAATGATAGTAGGTGGAAAAACTAAAAACCCTCCCAAACAATCCATCCAACTCAAGCGCTTTATGAAATATAAAAAAAAAGTCCAATAATATAGGCCTAAAGTCACGGAAAAAAATATTAGACCACCCTTGTTTTCTACAATTTCTTGTTCATTTTAGTGTCTTGTACATTACAGTGAACACTCTTGGGGCATGGCTCAGTTGGTAGAGCAGGTTGTCCAGTAACTGAAGGGTCGGTGGTTTGAATCCCGGTCTGTCCTAGTCAGTCCGTTGTGTCTTTGGGCAAGTTGCCTCCAGTGTCACTCACACTGGTGTATGAATGTTTGGTGGTGGACAGAGGAGCCGTAGGTGTAAAATGGCTGCCACGCTTCTGTCAGTCTGCCCCATATGTAGTTTACCACCACCAGAGGGTGCATGTGAGAGTGAATGATGAGTCACTAATGTGGCCAAAAAAGCGCTATATACATTATTATTATTATTGTACAACTAACGGTAGATTTTTTTTTGGATAAATATAATGATAACAACAAACATATCTCATAGTAGCTTAATTTCAGAGCTGATATCGACCAATTTTCCATTGCTTTCCTGATAATAACCAAAACCAGTTACTGACAAAAACAGTGCTTTTAGACATTCCATGTTTTCTTTTCTGTCTGCTTTAGTCACATGACAAACACAGTGGGGCGGTTTAGCCTAGATATTCAAAAGAATTGTACATTTTGTGACACAAGCACCAAATTTGGCACACATGTACACTAACATGCTGTGAATATTTTCAGATATATTCTCTGTTTATGCCCACCATATTGGATTTCAAAATGGCTGCCACTTGAATTCTACAATTGTCTCTGGGTCAAACGCTGCTATTGATTTGATCCTGGTGGTGTGTATGCTTTTGGGGGTCAATGGTATCAATTTCATAATCCAATGGTACAAATCCAATGCACAAATCTAAATCAAATGCACAATCTAATGGTACCAATTTCAACTGAATGTTATCTTCACAGTCTCTTATATAGTTGTATTTGGAAATTATTTAGGCAAATATTAGATTTAACACGATACTTTGGAAAAAAAATAAATAAAAGCATGTTAAATGGGTGTAAACATCTTAGGTCTATACAATTCTGACATGTTACATGGCCTAATATCTGAGGCTAGGTGTATACTGACATTCTACAATGGTCTGGTATCTGGCAAACATAAAGAAAAAATTCCAAGTGGCCCAATATCTGAAAATGTTTGCAATATGTTAATATACATTTATGCCAAATTTGGTGCTTGTGTCACAAAATTCACAGTAGGTTTGCTATGCTGCCCCACTAACAAGAGTTAATACTTGATTGCATAACCATTGTTTTTGATTACTATTCATGGTCTAATGTTTTTTAAATACTGAATTCACAGTGGAAACATTGATCAACATGTTAAGGCTCCATTCAACAAACTACAAATACCACACGGATCAAATATGCTGCATTTACACAACATTACATTCACTAACATTTAAATTAGCTGTAAACTTACTTCAATAAACACAAATTGCCATGTACATCTATGTCATCCCTATCAGTTTGCTTATTTGTAATGGAGTACTGCAACTTTAAGTAAAAATGAAATAGTGTTTCTCGATTGAAAGGAGAAAAAAATGGAGGTTTTCCTTATTTAAATATGAAAAAGTACTACAGCCACAGTTACCACAAGCCATCTGTCATCAAGACCTCACTGTCAGGTAATGGAAATGTGTTAAATCAACACAAGCATTTACATGTTTTCAAGTCCATTGTGTCATAATAAAGTGTTGTATCATCTTTGACAAGCCTTGGTGTTGATTCTACCCGTTTGTGAACCTTACACTAATGACACAATTCTAATATGAGACATTTGATGCTATGATGATAGAAATGGAGATCACTGTCGAACCTGACACTAAATATCACTCAAAGGTGTTTAATGCAAAACTATAAAGCATATGATCTAATGAGATTTGTAGACCATTATGGTTTTTTTCCCCTTGAATTTGTCAAGTGTAGTGTGAAAATAGAGGTAAAATGCCACAAATAAAGACACTGACTGCTGTGGATGAAGGTTTGTAGCATGGAGATCATCTGCAAAAGTATCTGCTTCGAAAAACAACTCCATCAGCAATTTATAAATGTTCTGAATATTCTCTCTCAATGATTATATTATTAATAACATACAGTAACAGCATAGCAGCTTACAGAAAATAATAGTTTTAAGGGTAACACTGTTTACATGGATTATATCTTAAACAACCTTTAACAGTAAGTATATTTCACTAAATTATTTTAAAAGCTACAATTTTATGATCATATCATACTAAAAATGAGATGATAATCAATATTTATCAAAGTACAGTACTTTAGAATACCTAGCTTTGCATATTTTAATTGTATTTCAAGACATTCAGTTGCTACAGTAGAGGGCGCTCTAACCTTCTACAATGCACCGGTGGGTTGAATTAAGGAGAACACCATGGATCTGCTGCCTTTTACCAAGTCTGGTGTTGTAACTGAGAAAGTGTTATGTTGAAATGGGTTTTATAAAAAAAAAAAAGTCATCCTGCAGAAAGAGACCTAAAACGTGCTTAGAAAAAGAGAATGAGCAGTTTAAAAAATATATATGTATCTATGTAGACAGTGGGATAACATATGTATTTATTATTATAGGCAAACCAAAATTATAGATTAAAATAAAAGCACTTATCAAGAATATCAGACAACCAATCTGGATATGAAATGTAGAATAAACAATTTAGAATCATTGGTAATTTCATATAAAATGGGGTTTATATTATCATCATTGTGGCCTCCTATATTGAGTTTTGGTGGTGATAAAAGAAAGCAAACATCATCTAAAATTGTCTCTGCACCCAATAATGAGTGTGATTAAATTCAGGGCAACCCCCAATAAGCTTCTAATTTGAGATAATACCCCTGTTCATTCTAATATTTGTGGGCACGTTTAATTAAAGTCGACCCCTGCTCTGTTTGCTTGCTGTAATGCGGTTTGTGCAAATGAAGCTCAATAGGAACCACGTACAATTCAAGTTTTTTTTTTTTTTTTTTTTTTTTTTTTTTTTGGGAGGAGGATGAGGAGTAGGAAGAGAAGAAGGAGGGGAAGGGGAGAGAGAGAGGGGGGGGGTATTACACTATTGTCCGCCCCTTAATCCGGTTGGCTCAGAGACTGCCCGCAGGCCAATTTGTAAGTGGTTTGCGGAGCTGCCAATCAAAGCAGACATCCTCTCCTCAGGCTGTGGCCACGGAACATCTCAGTTGCTGTGTGGAGAGATTTGACGGAGGGACCATCACTGCGCTGCAATCCACCGCCCGTTCACACACGCATGTGAATATTGTATTTTTTTGCATGTCAGCGGAGGAGGAACTAGTCGCCGGGTCCGCGCGCGGCTATTTGTCTTTTCATTTGGCTTCTCCTCTCCTATGTCACTAATTAATCGGAGGCATGTGGAATCCAATAGTGTGGCTGCTCTTGACGTTATGGACGGAGGTAAGAGGACTCTCCCATTTGATTTTTTATTTTATTTTTTTTTTTGCCTCACACGAATATAATAAATGTGTAAAAATTACCAAGAGTGAAAAGTTGGTGGGCGTGGGCAGATGGATTTGCTCTCCCGGCGTTGCATATTCGCATCACATTAATCGATAATTGAATCACGTAGCCGTCAGTTGTGGAGCACGTGATCATGTTACCATGACAAATTTGAAGTCTGAAGAACTGATACAGGCTTCATCCCGGTTTTGGTTCCAATGCTTAAAGCAATCCGTTTTTGGGTTTTTTTTTTGGTATTAATTATTATTATTTATTTGTAGAGAGGGGGGTTAATTTGGGCCTAAACCAAGAAGTTGGAAGTTGCATCAATTAGCTGCTGCAGAGGTGCATTTGCGACCCTTCTCAGAGTAACCCAATTGTGTAAAATCCACCCCCCCCCCACACCCTCCCTACTCTTCAAGCCTGCAAACTGCAGCTTATTCACGTGGTCCACTCATGATGCAACAATTAATTTTCTGGAATATCCACCTTAACATGCATTTATATTTATATGGTTTTAATTAAGGCTCACGCGCTCTTTGGCCACTTGTTCATTTTTTTTTTTACGCACCGATTTCTGCATCTATGAACATAATGTACGCCCTTCATAGGCTCCTATATATAATTTTGTCTTTTTAAAATGTTGTTTCTAGGTGTCCCAGTCAACTGGCTATTTTGAGTTGCAGCTGATCTCCGTGGAGAATGTAAACGGCGAGTTGGCGGACGGGGAGTGCTGCGACGGCTCCAGGAGCTCCCAGGACCGGCGCTGCACCCGAGACGAGTGCGACACTTACTTCAAAGTATGCTTGAAGGAGTACCAGATGGAGGTCACCACCAAAGGCCCCTGCACATTTGGAGCCGGGACTACACAAGTTCTTGGTGGAAATATGTTTTCTTTTAAGGGTACAAAGAATAACCCGAATAAAATCGATGAAGCTGGCAAGATTTTGATCCCCTTCCAGTTTGCGTGGCCGGTAAGTGACATTTAATACTAATACATCTGAGCCAACAACAGTGTTTCTGATTCCTTCTGATACAGATCATAACACAGAATGCTACTTATCATTTTGGTAATATAATGTTTATGTTGTGGATATTGGACATGCTTGCACCTGATGGAACACACCTGACAAGAGTTGGCAAATGTTTGGGAGCATATTTCCAACTCTGCATGCATTCAATATATAAAAAGTCAATTACTTAGTCCTTAAAGATCCAAAACCATCACTGACAACTAAAAAACATCAACTGATTTTACATGTTTAATAACTTCCAAACCATTAAATCAATCAATAATTGTAAGTAATTCAGGTAAAACCACAGTTTCTTGTCTTTTCATAGTCATGTGATATAATCCATTTGAACATTCAGATGCTCCAAAGTGAATGTGGAAATGAGCATCTTCTACAACACTGATTCAGCTATAAAACCAATATAGTTTGGATGGAGACTGTTGTTTTCATGTTCAGTTACTGATATTGACTCCTAGTCAGTTTTCTGTGTATTTGATATAATAATCCACAATTTTTATATCAACTTTTATTAATATCTACATGATCATATTGGAACATATCTAGTTTTCCCAGAGAAGATCATAATAAATGATTACAAATCACTTGAATAACGTTCAGTAGAGAAAATTTCATTTGGGAATTTCCACAAAAGACAAAAATAGCACTTGGTTAAAGAAAAGTTAGTGTTTTCATAATAAAAATCATCAAATTTACACATCCTTCGCTGCAAACTGTTACAAAAGTTGTCATTTTACCTCAACAAAACATTACCAGTGACACCAAATCTAGTTGCAGATCTGCACTTTTTGACTTATCTCTCATGTTTATTTTCACCTGTGTGTATGTCTTCAGAGACGGTAGACCTCATAAAGTTGGGGGCTTTTAGCAGCATCCTGTCCTTATGAGTTTTGACACATATCACTGCTAAACGATCGCATGCCTTGCAGGGATCCGGTTGCAGCTACAGTGGTTCACAGTGTCATCTGGGTCATCTTTTAAAGTTGATATATTACTTTGGCTTTGTTCCAATCCACCCTCATGCATCTGCCAGGCCCGTGATAGGCTAATTAGATGGAAGGAAGTGCTCTGATACCCAGACCCTGCAGGGGGAACCTTGTGACTTCTCATATTCAAATTCATCATCAATGAAGTCTATTTAGGGGAATCTGGTTAATAAGATGTCAGTCACCTTATTACTTGCTGGAAGATTGTAAAAGGACATGACAAAATGACTATGAAAGTTAATTTCAGAGTTGAAACCAGTGCTGATTTGTGTATTTTTTAATATTTATAGAATAGAAACTGACATTTTTTTTTCCAACAAGCATTAACATTTCCATTATGTAGAGCAGGATTTCTCACTTTCAGGGTCCCACCTGGTTGTGTGTGTTGGATTGATGCTCCAATTAATTCTCTATTATAATGATGAATTGACTGTTGAGTGTGAAATAGGTGTTGGGCTGACATGAGCGATGCCTTCGGGCAGTCTTTTTGCCATGTATAGCTGACTGGTTTCTCCACCTCTCCTCCTCCTCCACACCCCTTGCCTTCCTCTCCTGCTGTGGGTGCCAGGTGGCCCTTGGTGGCCCCTCCAGGCAATTAAGCTGCTCTTGCTGCAGATGAGTGATAGCTGTTGAGTTCCACACGCAAATGAGGTGTGCATATTGGGACTGTCATGCAGTTAGAAAACGAAGGGTTGAACAGAAAGTTGGTCTGGGTGATGATGAGCATCATAGGATGGTTTTCTTTTTGTGTTGCGTCATTGCCTTTTATTCAGATTTTACATGAGGTGCTGGTGTTATGGGTTGAAAAGAATAGGACGGTGAGAATTGTATTGTATTTTAATGAAAAATCATCACAACAAAGCTTATTCTTGGTCCTTCCTTGCAGCCCACTACGCAAATTAACTTGAATTAGTGCTGCAACTAACACCTATTTTCATTGTAGCTTTTTATTTTTTGTTTAGTCTGTAATATTTCAGAACATTATGGAATCCAAAGTGTCCAAAAGTCCAGGGTGATATCATCAAATATCACATTTTGTCCACAGTATAAACCTATTTAGCTTACTCTCATAGCAGAGGAAGGTGACACATAAGACATACATTTAATTTGACAAATGAATACAATACTCAAGTACCTTCTTGTGATGGAAATAATTTGAAGAAATGTGCTTCAACAACACATTCTTACTGTAAAATTTTACTTAAAGTTTTGCTGAAAACTCTACTTAGCTGGCTTTGCCTCTACACAAATGTTTCAATAGCCATTTGTGAGAGGGAGTCACACATTTGACACTGGTTTTGTCTTTGCGTATTTGATTATTCAAGGGTTTCTTGGAGCTTTTTATTGTAGAGACGGTCCTCATTTACTGACTCCAGACACCTCTGTTTTTGAGCTTCAGGGTAAACCGGCAATAAAGGCCTTCAGGTGGGAGCTCAATCAGAGGCATAAGAACCACCTGAGCTAATGATTTATTCCAGGGCTGATTCTGGATTTACTTGAAAGCTATGTGTACATAATGTAAAGCTTTCAACATTTAGCATGATAGTAACACGTGTGAGGCTTTGACTGACACCTCGAGGCAGAGGTGAAGAGGGCTATTCTGGTGTGTTTTCTTTCTGTTAAGTGGCCCAAGCTGATAACGGTGCACTATTCCAGTGCCAGATGTCACAACAAGCCTGTGGGGTCACTCGTCGTGGCGTTGTCGCTTTCCTCACTGAAGAAACAAAGATGCAGTGTACTATTGGCAGTGTCATCTGGACAACTGCCCACTTTAAGACCCATAGGAACCAAAGTAGGATGGAATCTTCTGTTATCCTGAACCTCTTTTATCCCCTTAAAATATGTTGCATGACGATGGAAAGACAGGTGGAATTATTTCCTGATAAGTATTTTTCTCTTATCATTGTGGCATGCCTGATAGCTCGAATAAAAGCTGCTAGTTGGAGAAATTTAATTTAAAAATTGAAATATTCACAAAAGCTGCTTTTTCATACTTGTGTTATAATATGAAAGAACTGCTGACCTGTTTTTTTTTTTTTCCGCACCACGAGAAATACACTTAACTTTGAGGTTTTTTTTTTTTTTTTTTTTTTTTTTTTTACAAAAACTGTAATTGTTGAATTAACCTTGAAATCTTTCCATGAAAACACCTTTACATACTAAATCACCACTGAAAGGCTGCTTTTCATGTCCCATACGAGTAGTTTTGTCAGTCTGAACAATGAAAGTCATTCTGCGTTTTTGGGAAAAGGCTTCTTCTGTGAAGACACAGAAACATCCGAGCCTCTTCTCACTCTAGTTATCATCATCAAAGTGTGATGCAGTCACTAATGGCTGATTTTACTCAGATTGCATGATGCGTAGCTATCCGATCTTTGGAAGTCTTCCAGTGATTCCCCAGCATTGGCTTTTCTTGCCAGTAATGAGATGGACTATTGATGCAGCTGCCACCTTTGAGCTCAGCCTACACTCGTGGGCTTTTCTACAAGTTTGGATTTACAGTAAATGCTGCTGCTTTAAGTATCTTAGTTGGTTGTTAAATTGCTGTTCATATTGATTCACTACTATGTGATTTTAAAAAGTGTTTCTTAGTCAAATTACATTACATTACATATTCAAGGGAGAGGGAACAGAGTACGTTTTGTGGCGTCTAGGATTGGGTATTCATTCAAGAAGATGAATATTAAACCAATCTGTTTAATCAACAGTTTGCAGGGATTATTATAAAGGTTAGCCTACTAATTAGGAAAAAGCTAGCATGGCTTTGTAATGTGAAAAATCACCTGATGCTTGATAATTAATTTCTATTGCATTCATTTATATGAAAGACAGAATTTGACATGTAATGTTTGTCACTTTAATATTTTAGAACTTTACACATCAATAAAGTCATAATTTGTGGTAAAATCTGTACATGTATTCCTTGTGAAACTGGTCTGCATCTCTAGTTTCACATGATACCATGTTACCAGCTGTAACTTCAACATTTCATGTTGCCCTTTTGTCAGCGAGGAGGGAAAAAATTATTAAGAGGTGGAAATCCCTACAAGTCTGGCCATGTTGATGCTGTAGAGTCACCTTTATCAACTCTGAACAGATCATGGAGAAGGAAAGTCATGATGGCATGACCTCAGTTACTTCATGTGTGTACTTGGCATATTTTCCATAGTCTGATACTTAATCAGTTTTACAGCAAAGTGACTTTTTTGACCTATAAAGATTATTTTTGAGATTGATAAACATTGTATGAGTAAATGGCGGCACCATTAAAACATTACATTACACTAATAGTCTTTCAACATGGACTGTAATACAGGGTCCAACCAGAAGTTACAGGACGTCCACTTTCTATGAATAGACTATATAACTTCTCAGGTTTCTAGAAGCATTGTGAAACTTCCATTACTTTTCCTTCACATTCCAGTTTACTTTTGTGTTCATGTGCAGACAAAAGCAAAATTTTGTGTAATAAATAAATAAGTAGTGATATTTCCAGATGGTTTTGAGCCATGCTAGCTGCGTTCTTACCCTTGTATTGAGCTTTTACGCCAAGCAAAGCTATCAAGTGATGGTCTGATTGAATTTCTGAATGAGGAGAAGCGGATACTTCCTGTGATGCTTGACCATCTCTTTAAAACACAGTCTTCAGGTTGTCAGGCAGTGTCATTAAGCCAAGTATGACAGTCACGCTTTTACAGAATGGATGTCAAACATCAGCTGGGTCCAATGGCCAGCTGACCAAGTTAAGGCCTCATTTGGCCTGTCTGATTGAGTTTCCATTTTGTCGGACCATGCTGTGTCTGCACTTCAAGAGGAAGAGGAGAGAGAGGGAGACATGTCTTACTTCCATTTGATCACTAATGAAATTGCCGGTGGAATTTCTGTGCCTCTCTCTCCCACCCCGCCCCCCCAGCTACATCAGCCGGACGTCCGTTTGATGTGAGCCTGCCTGTAACTGTATCTGCTCTGAACTTGGATGTGTATCAGACCTTCTTCAACCAGCTTGTAAATAGATGCATATTGTTAGCCGGACCGATGGGCGATCTTAGAAGTTTAACTCTGCTTTTGATGTATGTGCGGTTCATATTTTTAATCATAATCTGACTTTGTAATCGTACCACCAAGGCAATGTGCCCCTTTAAAAATAACACTGAGCCTCAGGAGTGCCTCTATGATCAAGGGAAGAAGTGTGTGTATCATGTTTGTTTTGTCTGCTGCTCATGCACTCAACTGGTGCGCAGTTAGTCTCTGGAGGCTGATCATCTCATAAGTGGGAGGCAGAGAGTCTAATTCACATTAAAACGACATGATAATCTGCGCAGACCTGCCTCAGATTGTTTTTCCTGGAACAAACCCAAACTGTTTTGGCTTTGGTTCACTGCTTTACTATGTGTATGTAAAATGCATACAAGTGTTGACGCAACGCCACTGTTGGACGTAGTTGTGTAAGTTTAATGTGGGACTGTGGGCGATTACACTCAAGATGATTAGTAGATTCATCAGTAATTAAAGCAATGGAGCACATTGTAAGGCAGCCACCGCTTTCTTTTTTTCCATTCTGGCTCTTTTTACATGTGCCATGTTGCACCTTACATCACCTAATGGGTCACCTTAGATGGATCCACATTACTCCCACATCAAGGTGCCTTTTCTTTCTCTTTTATCAGTTTACTGTGATGAAAAGTGTTGTTAAAAATCATTCTAAATCTTAAATATATCCTACTAATAATAACATAAAATTGCGTTCGAAACCAGAAAATGACACAATCTTTTTAAACAAAGCAAAGTGGTGCCTAAATTACTTCCTGCTTTTGTGTCATCAGTGTTCAAACTTGATCTTGAACTAGTTTAATCCTAAATATTTCGTAGGAATGCGACAACTCTGGCATTGGCTAGAATCTGCATTATTTCAATCACAATCATTTTCAGTTGTTTTTATGTTGTGGTGTGTCTTTGGAATTACCCAATCTTCTTTATGAATTACATGTACCATCCTCAGAGTTTATTTATGTATTTCCATTTACTCCTGAGTTTTACATTGAACTGTGGATTTGGGGAGTATTTACTCACCATGGATCTCCTCCTATATGTGTGCGATTTGGTTTGTGAATCACTACAACTATTCTGCTGTTTGGTTTTTATGTTGCTTCAAGTCGTATTCCTGGCTGACATGAGAAAACAAGACCTGAGCTCCGTATGAGATGGTGGGATCAGAACTGGATCACCTACATTGTGATTGTAGCCAAAGTGCTTAATATTAGAAGTAGGACAGAAGCTTTAGGAGGGGGGGGGGGGGGGGGGCTGTTATAAACACTTTGACTCCATCCAAGTACTCTTTCCTGCTTCCTCTCCTCATCTCACCCCGAGTTCATATTTTGGATTCACACATTCACAGACACCAAGGGCTAACAGAGGCTGCCATGGTTAACCACACCTGATACGGAGCTTGTCACAGCTGTTGCTAGGTGACTGCTACATAGCCCTCTAGTAAACAATTATCCTCCCTCAGTGTGGTGGCTCCCTCCCCCATCTTTCCTTTTTTTTGGTCCCAGGGCTGCTCTGTGCAAAGCCACTCACCTGTTTTCAGCTCAGCTTTGTATTGATTATGCAATTGGCTTGAACACCCAGAGGGAAATGTCTGCTTTATTTATTTATTTATTTATTTATTTATTTATTTATTTATTTATTTATTTATTTATTTATTTATTTATTTATTTATTGTCTTAAAGTGTAAATTTTATATAGATTTAAGGTTGCTTTGAACCAGTGGTTCTCAAATTCGGTCATTGTGGCCCAGTGTCCTGCATGTTTTAGATATCCCCTCTTCTTTTTTATTAAATTAAATTAAAATAAATACATACAATAATTAAAATAGTAATTAAAATAAATAAAAAATAAAACAATTTAAAAATGTACAAATAAACATAAATTGAAAAAAATATATATTTTAAAATAAAAATAATAATAAAAAAATACATAAAATTTTGTAATAAAAGAAAAAAATCCCTCTTTCATTACACTTTGAAACCATTACATCATTATCAGGCGGCTGTAGAGTTGCTCAATAATTGAAATAGATGTGATGGAAGAGGAAAAATATCTAAAAAATGCAGGACACTAGGCCACGAGGACCGGATTTGAGAACCACTGATTTAACCAAATATATGCATCATCATGGCCTTGGGTTGATATGAGTAAGTAGGAGGGTTTGCTGCCTTACATCCAAACTGAATCTTTTTCTTGTGCCCCCTTTTTTTTTTTTTAAATCAATTTTTGCTTTGTTGGCGCACAGTTTAATGACTCTGAACCACATGAGCTACATTCACACTGTAATTAAAAGTGTTTATTTCATGATTGTCTGAACTAGAGCTGCACAATATTAGAAAAAAAAGCTGACATTGCGATTTATTTAGTTTTAACTCTGTGATGTGAAAAAATCCTTAAGAGTATATAACAGCTGTGTGGTGTCGACATGAACAGTCAAACAGATTAGATCATACGTTTCAATATCCTCCGTCTTGTAGCTAAAATAATTTAAATAAATTTATAATGATAAATAAAATGAAATAATTCCTCATAACTGATGTTTGTTTTTTTTTGGCACTAAGCCTTTGTTTTTTTTTTTCCTTCTTGTTACCAGTGACTCACTCCAAACTGGTTCAGAATGATGATGCTCAGTGTCAGGTTCTATTGAAATTAGATGAGAAAATGTTGAACTCATCTGTCTCCTCCATTGCAAGACCTGCGACGTGACTATTACGCATACGTACATCGCGACATTGGTGATCAAACAATATATTGTGCAGCTCTAGTCTCAACAACATAAATTACGCTGAATCTGATAGTACCATTTATGATTTTGGATACTTCCTAAATCTGATGCGATTCAGATTTTTTATTTTATTTTTTTTCATTGTCACCACAGTGTAAACGTTTCATTTTTTATTCCCTCCAATCTTCCACTCTTTCTACTTATCCTCATTATAATCTCCATTCACATTTGCTGTTCTCTCTTACGAAACTAAATACAGTGGTCCCTTATTTATCATGAGAGTTACATTCTAAAAATAACCTGCAATAAGTGACATCCACAACAGCGTTTCCATTACAGGACAGTACAGACTTTACAAGTACATGGACATCATAACAATGAGAGAATTATTGATACACTTGCTCATTGCATTTTGTCTCATCTGAATTTTTATATCAGAATCTCCTGGACTGACCATGGTGTGGCTTTGGGCTGTTATATTGTCTATTAATGTACAGATATATTTACAGTCAACTTCAGCATCTGTATATTGTAAACTGACTGACTGGTCATAGAGACGACTGTCTAACCAATCAGTGTCTGCAGGGTTTACATGTCACTTTTTACTATCATTTGGAACCTGGGTGCCACTCTGCCTGGATGCAGAACATAATGCACATTCATACACTGTAAATAAAACGCATTTTAAAAAATAAATTGCGAAAGGTGAGCCACATTATAGCATGGGACCACTGTACTGAAGTGCAAACTGATGTCTAAGGCTGACAGTGTGAATGCATATGTTTATACATGCTTACATATGTCATGTATAAATATGATATGAAACTTTTTAAAGTGTTAGCTCAAAGCCTTGTTTTTAGGTCATCTGGGATGACTCGGAGCTGTTCTGATCCCAATTTTGACATTTGTTAATGAACAGAGTATTTTAGGTTTCAAAACTTTAACGTTGACTCTAATGGGCACTGAGAAAATCATTCATAAAATGGCATTAAACAGTCGTTTGCAAAGACATGAAACGGGGGTGGACAGTGATACATCGACCAGTAAATCACTGGAAAACATGCATCCAGACAAGTTATATTGCCCTTTCTGTCCTCATACTTTGATTTGTATTGGTTTAGATAGTATTACTCCACCACCGGAAACGGAAAAGAGTGCATCTGTATGTAACCTGTAGTTTTTGTCAGTTGCGGTACCTTGCACTACGACACATAGTGCAAGGTAATATACAACAGAAGAATATAAGTGCATGATCTGTCTAGGGGAAAAATGGGTCCACCAAATGCTAAAAAAAAACAAACTATTAGTAGGCTTACTTCACAATGATTTTTGGGTCAATGTATAGCGGTCCACGCCTGACCACATGTCATGTTTTTGAAAACGAAAGTGTAATGCCCTTTTTAGGAATGACTGTCTGAGTTCCCATTGGAGGTAATGTTAAGGAGGGGTGTTCTTTTGAAACTTAAAGTACTCTGTTCATCAACAAATGTCAAAATTGTGATCAGAATGGATCAGAAAGTCATCCCAGACAGACTATAAACAGTTTCATGTGCAAAATACCAAACTAACACTTGAATACATACAAATGTGCTGAGCTGCCTTTGCGTTTAACTCTCTAGTCCTCATCTATGGCCTTTACAGCTCTGGATCGATCTAATTTAGACAGTCTTCAGTGAGTTTTAGTGAGTTTCTGCAGCCTTTTGAGTTACACCTGTTCTAATTTAAAAATGCTGGGAGATGACAAATGAAAGGGAAAAACTGGATAGAAGCACTCTCTTCCAGGATGATGCTTGATTATGAGATTTATTTGGATAATATACTTTAGTGTTTGGAGTGACAGGGGTGTGTGATGGCCTACTCATTCACTGAATTTCACTCCAGCTGTACTGACACTTTAGACGGCACTCTCCACCTCCATCATCTGAACAATAGTGGAGGTGTTGAATATTCTTTTTAGAGGACTGTTTATCCCTGCAGTACAGTAAATGTCATGGTGCTATTAAGCTATTCTATATGCATGTGGTGGACTAATGCATTACTGAGGCTTTTTTTTTTCTTTTAATTTGACATCACTTTTCAGCTACATTTGCCAAACACTATGTTTGACGTTTTAATTTAACACTGTCCTGACATGTGAGAGGGATCCTGCAGCAAAATGACGTTATAGTTCACATCCCCTTATTCTTGTACATTAGAATCTTCTAAATTACTGCCCACCTTGTCGCTTGGAGAGAAGGATTGAGTTGAAAGAAAATATTCACTACCAATGTTGGTGTATTTCATAGGCATTTGTCGCTGTACATTTAACATCATAGATTGGTTCCATACATTTTCCTCAGGTCAGAATCTGACAGCGTTGTTATTGCTTAGCGACCTAGTCTTGCATCTGTCAACATGGACTAAAGTCGGTCAGCAGACTACATTCTTAATATTAAATGGATCTGCGTGTTGGTGTTGAAGAGGAGGTGGGTGGGGAGGGTTTCCTCTGAGAACATTTTGTTTTGTTCATTTTGTGTTTTCACGTACGGAGCGCCGCTGTTTACTTGCATTTCACTAAAAGGCTGGCTTCCTGCTTGTACCTCAGAGAAATTATGATCGTTTTGTTTTGTTTTTGTTTTTTTTTACTGTCGCACACACTGTACCACTGTCAAAAGTTAATGTATTTTTTCCTACTACAGTTATGTCCATGGAACATTGTCCCATTTCTGCTTTGAGGCATCTTATGTCTAAGCTTATCCTGAGTGTAAGTGAACGGAACTACATTAAAAGCCTTTTTTTTAATGTTTAATCTCATTTTATGTTTGGTTTTCTGTGACTGCGTTTCCAGTGACTTGCTTGTTATTTTGGACACATTTCTGTCTGGGCCAAAACCCTCCAGCTTCCCTCTGGTCCTGTCCTCCTTACCCAGTTATCTTGTATGTCGATCTAAACTTTGGAAGGAAGTTAAAACACTTGTTCAAAGGTTGGTTAGGTATACATAGAACTTTACAAATTAGGTTCTTTTCTTCAGTTTGCTTTGGACGAGCTAGTTTATACTGTAGCACGTGTTGCATACAAACAAAACCTCTTATATCATAGAAAATGTGATGTAAATAATTACAGGGACGTCCTTCTTTTTCAGTAAAGATGATTGAATGTAAATCAACCTATTACTACTCATGCCACTAAACATTTTACATGTTTTAGGCTGCACATGAATAACTACAGCCATGTTGCTTAGAGGACACTCACTAAAGTTCCTGTATTAAAATGACATTTAAAAAAGACTAAAACATTTTATATTTGCTGTAGATCTCTGACTCGACTACAGAAATCTCGCTTTCAAGTTTGTCATCAATGATATGATTTGCAATTTATGCAGCGATACTGTGATCGGACTGTGGAGTAGCCTAGCATATAGGCTAGTCTTTGTATATGCATTTCTACATAATTTTAGTAGGATAAAAGGCTATTCCATATTGCTTAGTTTTCATATTCTAGCAGGTGCCATTTCAGATTGTGATGGTGATAATCACACTCAATATACATGCAAAACCTGTTTATTATGACCTTTTGAGTTTTGTATAAATAAAATGTTTGATAAATCCAGGTGTTAAATGAGAAAGTCATAGCCTGACATAATAATTGTCATGCACCGTTAACTTTTTGCACTGTTTGATTTATGCAGATGAGTGTGTTGTTTCATTCTAAATTTCCAGTGGGGCAAAATAGATCACCACAATCTAGGGAATCACTATAAATAAAATAAAAATTTGGACGTGCACACACAGGTGTTTGTCAAAATGCAGTTAGAAATTTGGTCCAAAAGGGCAGAGGTTCTGCTGAGATCCAACAAAAAGCCATCATACAGTTTAAGTGAATTTGCATCAGAAAACTTCAAATGTATGTAGTTTAAATGCATGAAACACAAGTGAACAAAACACCGATCTGGGTGCATTCATGGATAGTTTGTACAGATAAATGAGATGTTAATGCTTTAAGACAGCAGCTATGTCTCAGGTGTTGCTGTTAATACATATGTACACTGAGAAAAACACTAAATGCACCATGGGAAATATTAGTGTAACACGAGACACATGGCCCAAAATGAGCTCCTGATGTCTTGTAATTGTAAAAGAGTTAATTATTTTGATTTATAAACAAACAGTGTCCATGTCTGCGATTGAGCACTTGCTCAGTGATCCATTGATTCCACCCACAGCACAGATGTGGCATGTCTACTGTACATGCTGCTCAGACAGCATTAAGACTATTCAGCCACTCCTTATACTGGGGACAATAAAAGGATGCCTCAAAATGTCATATTTCCTCACATGTCACCACGCCACTGATATCACAAATCATGAAGGAATGGTTCTGGATTCCATCCCATAGCTCCATGTACCTAGCCTAGGATCTAGACTGTCCCCAGTGGCCGCAAATGGTATTTGCTACGGGGGAAAGTCTAGAACAGGGGTTCTCAAACTTTTTTGGCCCAGGTCCCCCTTGGAAGGGTGAAATTTTTCCATGTCCCCCCTCATTCTCGCGATACTGAAAATGATAAAAAACCACTTCACTTATTATGAAACAATGATAACCTTTTTTAATAGTGCTTTTGTGCAAACCAGCGAAATTTTCAGGTATTATAATATAAATGAGCACTTCAGAAACAACAATTTTAAATAATTTTAAAATAATAAACGGAACAAAAGACACACAAAACCGTGTGTGTGTGTGTGTGTGTGTGACTTAATGAGAGGGATGAGCTTGTCAAACTCAATATAACTATCAATGTACTTTCTCTTTTTAGGGTTAGGGCGTTTGTTTTTGTCATTTTCATTGTCATTTCTTTTACCACTTCTTGAGGAACCTGGCGGACACAAAAATCGATCCATGTTCACTGCAGGGTGGCTAAAAATAGCCTGTGACTCGCTCCGTCTCAATTTAGTCAAGCTGGCTTCAAACAGTGCTGTTACTTCCGCCCGCTCGCTACAAAATAAAACTTCCGCATTTCAAAATAAAACAGCAAAAAAAAAATAAATAAAATAAAACAAAACCGTGAATAATTTCGCGTACCCCCTGGACATGCGCCACGTCCCCCTAGGGGTCCGTGGACCCCAGTTTGAGAACCGTGGGTCTAGAAAGTCTAGGCGAATTTGTGGGCAGGATAACCGCTGTCTGTCAAGTTTTCTCTTTACACAACGCCACGCCATTGGATGGGTAACCAGTCAGAGCCAACCAGTCAGAGCCAACCAGTCAGAGCCAACCAATCAGAGCGATGAACATGGATTTCGTAGACAGCGTCACCGGAAGAACACACCAGAATGTAGTCTCAAAACAAGTGCAGCAGCTTAGCTAGGACTCCCGTACACTATTGGGCACCGGCCGCTTCAGATCTCCTCCGGGTCGCCTTTGCCGAGTTGTGCTGCTCGTATTCCCAGTTTTTCTGCCTCTTGCAACTGGTCATCCATTAGGGCTAAGGGGTGACACAACGATCACCAGCGGGTTGTGCAGACCCATGCGTCGTCCCACTAGCGGAGCCATCTGATAAATGAAACTTTTGCCATACCCGGTGGGCAAAACTCCGACAAACTCCTTTTTTCCAAAAACAGCTTAAGTGCCATTTTCTGCTCCTCTCGCAGGGAAAACTGTAATTTTAAATCACCTAGCGTTGCTGCCAAAGCCAGCTTGAATGGTTGTTCCTGGTGATGAGCCATGTTGTCTAGCAGCTAGCAACTGGTGTTACGGCAATGTGTGCTAGCTGCTTGCTAGCTGCTACGTCTCTGCGACTACAACATTACGCGTCGTATTTGTGTCGTCATGAGGCAGGGCGGGCTCCAATCCCGCCCCTCGCGATTTGATTGGCCCGGTCCATTTTGGATTTTCAGATCCGAGGCTGTCTAGTCTGTCTCCCCGTAGCAAATACCATTTGCGGCCACTGGGGACAGACTAGATCCTAGGCTACCATGTACCCCTTATAAAGGAATAGTCACATTTCACAGGCTACAATTGACCATATTGTCCACTTGATGAGAAGATGACCTGTTTCTCTATGGGAAGCCAATGGTGGATAGACGAGATATTGAGTTGTGATGTCTTTCAGCCAGTCCCCACCATGTCCATATTAACGTCCATGAATGCCAGATACCATTATCGTGTTCTAATGGACATTAATTTGTACCACATTGATCAACAACATAAACTGTCTGCCATTTTATATATAGTGCAACATTTAATGCTATTAAAATGAAATTATCACATGGTGCATTTATATCTTTGCTCAGTGTACATGACTGTACAACTACAAGGTGCATGGCTGATGTGGGGTCTCTGTACATATTTCCATCATCACTCTGCACTGACTAGTCTGTTGAAACACTGTGTGTGTTGCTGCAGCCCACTGCGTCCCCCGTCTCTTGTTAAATGAATGGTGTGCAGGTGCTAGAAGCTCCTTCTGGGGGTAATTAAAGCATGTCATTACATGGGCAGTTAAATTGTCACTGTACTGTTGAACCTGTTTGAAATGATAATGGGGCTCTGCTGGAGGCAGTGCTGTATTGCTCTCCAGTCAGGCGCCCTGTTGCGCTGGATCAGGAATTAGCCTGTTAATGTTTCTAAGGCATGTCTACTGTAGCAGCACTTCTGACTTAGGATAAAGAGAGGAATTCACACGCAAGAAGCTGTTGTAATTGTTTTAATTTGATGACTTCTATTATATGTGACTTCTTTAAGACATACAGTATATAACCCTTCATCGTATCTAACTTGGCAGTGTGTTGTAGAGTAATTGACAGTTACGTACTTTGCATGTAGACTGAGTAATTTTTCTGTCTGCGGTGGGGTTTGTTTTACATCTCGCATAGTCTTGGATCACGCCGGTTAATTAGCACCAGAAGGGGAGGGGTTTGTTGTATTGGAAGTGCATGGGTAATGACCCTGTTGGCATAGTAGCAGCATGCTCAATGGGCCGTGTGTATGTGTGCACAGCCGGTGTACACCAGCCAGCCAAATGCCTTTCCTTCAGTGCGACATCTCTTGGCACGCGACTTTGGCAAGCATCATGTGTGCAGAACAAGCTCTCCACCCCTCTACCACGCAGAGCCGCCGTTTATACGTACGACAAGAGTCTGAAGGCCACACACTGTCGTAACCTAAATATTTCAAACATTGATGTGTCTGTCTGGGGAAAAATTGCACCCATCATTTTCTAAGTATTTTTATTGCAAAAAATGTACAAACTTTTCAATTAGTGATGTGGAGGCCGATTTCAACTTGCAAGAGGAATATATTTGACAGAAAGATTGATAGACGAGAAACATGATGGTATAGGGTTGTTACTGGAAGGACGTCGAGGTGAAATGACCTCAGGCAGCATCTGTCACAGGCTGATTTTTTTTTTTTTTGGATGGAGGTTCCCTTCCTGTTATCATGATAGCATTGCAGCAGGAGTTCACATACACAGTAGAAGTAAAACTGATTCAGATACATAACGTATATGTAAATGGTTTGTCTTTTGTCCAGTTGAGACGTCGGGAAGGACCTGTCCCTCCTGACGTCATTGCCACTGGAGGTCTTTGATCTTTGCCTCAGAACAGATTGAGGAGCTAGAGCAGGAGAGATTAACTGTTTCAGATGACCTCTTCTTTTTTTACCTTTCAACTGAAGAAGACCTTCACACAGTCACTCCTGCAAGCTCTTGTCCCACACAGAAACTTCTTCGTTGAGGTTGTCCTGATACTATTATTGCTCCCATTATCTTAAAGATACATTAGCTGTGGACACATACCTTTTATTGAAAGCATTCTGTTTTGAGATTACAGTTTAAACTACCTGGACAGTAAATAAAAAAATATATTTAAATGTGTTCACGTGCATCATAGTATTTTATTTGAATAAAACATTTCAAGTGGTTTTTATTTCATCAACTTTTGCTTATATCTCCTCAAGTTTTATTTGCACAACTTTTCTTCACCCTTTTGACCATAAAGGCATTTGTAGTTTCTCATTAAAAAAAAAAAAAAAACTGCACAAGCTACATACAGCCCAGTTTTGGAAACTAGCCAGAATGTTACAACTGGAGAAAAATGATCAGATTGTGTTTACATGTTTGTCTGTTGCTTATATTTCCCTTTCATGAAGTATGCATTCACATATACAATGCATGTTTTCACACCATTTGATCAGTCAGGTAAAGCTCTATCTTACATTCAAAAACCTTTCAAAAATTGTCAGTTTTGACTGTTTATTACAGATGATTTCATCATTGCGGTGTTGAACAGTTTTATCGCACATTTCAGATTTTCCTTTCATTGATCTTAATGCCTAATTTGAATAGTAATTAGGTGTCCTAACATTTTAATCAACATACTGTTGTATACATTTCTCATGCATTTCCTTCACATTGACAGTCATTACCAAGATGTAAATGTGATCACTTTCATATTTTGTCTGTCAGCAGGATTATACAAGAACACAGAGCTTAAGTCTAACTTATAGGTGAATGTATTTACACATGCATGTATTCTTGCATGCCTTTACCTTTTAAACAGGTTTCTTTAGCATTACTAAGTGCAATAACCAAGTGCACTGCTCTTTTTACATTCATTATAATGGGGGCAATATACGCATAAGTGGTAGGGGTGCAACAGTATTCAGAATAACCATGAACCATTCAGTTCTTCAACCGCGGGACAATCTGCCCTTAAGAACTGTGGGATTTTGGTTCTGTAATTACTTTTGCAAATGTTTGTCGCACAAGTCTCTTTCTCTGTCTCTCTGCACTTCTCTTGTAGCATGAGGGAAGCCCCACCCCTCAATGAGAGACGGCAACAGTGAAGTGATTTTAGACTTCACATACAGACTACAGTGGTCCACCACTTTTCTAAACCTGTGTCTGCTCGTATCGTCATACATTAGATCCACAACCTGACCCAACCCATGATTAAACACTGTGTGGGTTACCAACCATGCACACGTCTCAGACACATAGAATACCCTGACACAGTGCAAGGAAATGCATGTAGTAGATAATCATGGTCTTTTATATACCACCCTTATTTGTTTGTTTGTTTTTTTACATCCCTGTGCAGAACAGAAATTAATTTATTTCAAAAGCCCTCTTTGGGCCTTGTGTTTGTGCATGTGTATTTTATGACTGTAAACAAGTAAAGGGATGAGAAAGAGTTCTACTCTTCAGGACAGAAAGGGTTATTTTATTCACCACAGTAATAGAAATTGTTCCGTCAATGAAATTCAGTTTTTGCTGATGAGCAAGATAAAATTTTGGGGGAAAAATATAGTTCTATTTGTATACAAATCATGAACGAAAACTGAACCAAAAACCATGGTACAAGAACTCTGGTATGGCCCGAACCATGGACTAGCTATGTTGTCGCACCCCTAATGTGTAGAGGTTGATGAATATTCCTCAAATTCTTACTTGTTTGATTCTTCACTGCCTCGTTCCTGTTGGGTAACTTGCAGAGAGTTGAGTCTTAGCAAAAAAACTTCATGTATGCACACAAATCTTGCAGAGGCAAAGACCTTATATGGACAAGAACTGGAAGGTAATATATTGTGCCATTACAACATCCTCATGCAAGACTAGAGCCATGCCTCAATCGTGTTCAGCATAAAAAAAGCATCACAGAAAAAAAAAAAACTTGACCACAGCCTGAAACAAGGTGATGAATTAAAAATTTTATTACTGTGGACAGGTGCACTGACAGAGTAGGAATATAGAGGTTGTAATTTTTGGTTTAATAGCTGTTGCTTCTGGTGGAGTTCTGCTGTGTGTCCTTCTGATTATTCATTACAGGCCAAAACCTCTTTTATAGCACTGTCAGCCCTCCATATTTCACAAGTGGTTTCCACCACTAGTAGGAGACCAGTAGCAGCATCATATGGTTTTGAGCCCATTGGCCTTTCAGATTCAACAGCAGAGACATGGCCTGACGTCCTGGCTGGAATAGTGTAGACTCAGCCCTAGTAAAATCAAAAGCTGGGATTGACATCACAGATTAATGAAGATTACATGCAGCGATTACTGGCCATGGGATGAATCGTGATGACCTCATGTCCCATCAGAAGGCAATAAATCAGGAGATGTCAGTGGACCTCCCTGTGGAGCTGGGAATGGGGAGGTGGACATTCAGGTCACCTCTCAATGCCATGGGAAACGAAAATAGCTCAAGGTTGTAGACGATGTTGCTAACGGGAACTTTTTTTTTTTTTTCATTGTAAAAACACCACAAAATAGTAGCACGGGAGTAACCCTCAAACCTCAATGAATGTGTGAAATCCTAAGGAGACAGCAATGAGTCAATCAAACCTCAGATCTACCCTTCCATTGATACTGAATTGTTGGCTGACTAGGATTTTGCATGGGATTACACACCAAGCCTGGCTCTCACATTCTTTGTATTCTTCGAATGCAAACATGCACATCACCCCACATGCAGAGGCCTGACCCTTCTTTTTAAAAAGAAGTGTGCAGATCCCATGCTTAGTGACCCCAACCTGCCCCGGCTTCCACTTCCCACTGCCACCTCTCTCTGTTCCCCATCCCTTTATTCAAATGACCACCTTCGTCTCAGTCATTCACTCCTCATTTGGCGTGGGAACCTACACCTGTGGCTCTACCCATGCCTTGGATGAGCCATGGTGAAGAATTTGCATGAGCCTACCTGGACAGTTGGTCTTTTTTCCTTAATTTCCATGTAATATATGTACAGTACTATGCTGTTGTATCACTTGAAACACATACAAATTCACTGATTACATGACACATAAACATCCAGTTTGTTTCACCAGCCATGCCCCCCTTCTTCACTTGAAAACTAGGATTTCTCAGAGTAAATCCCCTAATCCATCAGGGGAAGGGCAGGGTAGGGTTTTGGAGATTTGACTGACACAGGAGTCTTTGTGGTCCCAGATCAAGTATTTCATGCCGTCATACATGTTTGACTGTTTTTGGGATTCAAAGGGGAGCAGGTTAAGATTAAAGTTATATTTAGAGATTCAAGATTTGTGGCTTTATGAGGCCATGCAATGTAAAAAGTAACAAGTGGTGCCAGGCACAATAGACACTGCCCCACTTGTACACATTTTACCTGATTTGCCCCATCTCTCAACATTGTGAAAACATATTTTTGGTGATTGACTGTGACCTTTGACCTACATTCACCAAAATGTAATGGGATCTTTTTTGGATCACCTTGTACCTCCTCTGAAAATATAATAGAAATTGGTCGATTACTTTTTGTTTAAAGTTGCTGACTGATAGACAGACAAAAAAACGACCCTAAAACAATACCCCTCTCCCTTGGGTGGAGTAATAAATTGGCCAATAAACAATGATTGATTTTTCTTATTCTGTCATTTAGTCTTTTGCATCCAGGAAAAGAAGACATCTTATTTGTTTTTAATCATTCACTTCTGCCCAGATTATATAAATTTATGGAACTGTCACTGTGACTAATGAATGTTGTATTTTTCCATAAACTACTGATGATGATGATGATGATCAGCTGATACCAATGTGTGGCCAATCCTTTGACGTTAATGTAGTTTTATATAATATTTTTTTCTTCCCCTACTGCAGATCTTTTACTTCACCCATGCGACTGCCCTGCCCACACTCAGTAGCATCCATGCTGACACTAATTGTCCCCGTGCTGACTGTGTCTCTTCATGGACAATGGTTTTGATTAGGATTGGGTTGAGTTACGGTGTTGGGACAAGGGTCTTTGTTCAGTAGCCTTCCCTTTCCCTCCCCCACTCCTCCCCTTTATCCCCCTGCCCATCCATCTATCTTGTTCCAACCATTTGGGCAGCTGTCACTTAATCCAGCTAATCACAGACTGGGATGGTCTGTGGGAAACCAGGCTAGTCTGTGGCTTTGCTCAGGAGACTATTTACCTAAATGTTTACAACATGTGGACATGCAAGCAAACCCAAAAGGTGCAGGTCATTGCATTGGCACCTGTTCTGTCTTTTGGTTCGGTGTCACATAGACAGAAGTTTGTCCTCGGTGACTTGAACGGTCTCGTAACACAAACAGGCATCATCTTGTCACTAATAAATGCATTGCCACTCATAGTTGCTCTTGTGCATTGGCATACACCCACCCACATGCTCAGACTGGGGCAGCCAGCCCACCCTTTTGTGGTGGGGGGAGGGGGAATGGGTGGAAAGGTCAGAAGCCGAGCTACATGTCGTGGGATGATCCACGTTCATGTCAAATAATCCATCTTTGAGGCTGCATCTGTTGTGCGTCTGCGGTTGGATGGGTTGGCAGGGCTTCCGGCCACAGCAGCATGAGTAGACTACCTGCCTCCATGAAAACACCAAGAGTTTTTTTTTTTTTTTTTTTTTTTTTTTTTAAGCGCTCCTGTGATCGACTCGGCCAATGCTCCTAGACTTGGTTTTGATTTTGGATTATTAGTCAAATCTTGGTCATTATATTTTTGATCAATTAATTGTATGTTTCTCTTCCATGAATATATTGTGGATGTAAATAAATAAATAAATAAATCGATCTTTCTCTGATCTGCCTTTTTTAGGTTTCCTATGTCTAATCATTAACTCCAGTCCCCTACAGCTGTACCCCAGTATACAAACTGTGACCCGAACCCTTCAACTCACCACTGTCCTGTCATCTTCCATCCCCTTCTCTTGTCATCCATGGTCTTCCACAATAACACACCCTCCCCTTCCTCCCACCACCACCCACAGCCAGACAAGCCTACTTAATCCCATAGCCCAGCAGTAACCAGCCTACCAGCTTGTTGGTCCCCCAGATCAACAACACAGACACACGTTTACAACTCCCTCCTCCCTGTCATTTCTCTTTCCCACTTCATTCAAACATAAGTCTCTCAAATATGATCTTTATCCTTCTTTTTTCACTCGACCCCCCTCGAGCCAAAGTCCTATCAATGACATTACAGTAGAGGTCACAGCAGTCACAGTGTGGGTACTACAACTGTCACTGCTGGTGACGTAATGAATGCTATTTAGGTCAGCTGGTTGCCTAGCAGTGTGCCCTGCAGCACACCAGCTAGATTACCCTTGTGATGCTGGTTAGCTTGGTTAGTTTCCATGTGTTTGTCATGTTTACTTAAATCAGCTGCAAAGCATTCAGGTTTTTATGTCATTATGGCATGGCATACATTTTTGCAGAGTAATAACTATATGACAACTACATAATTTGTGATTGTCCCACTTCAGTGGGACAATTGGGGGGGGGGTCATTTGACAGCAAGCTCACATAGTTTTGTCTTGACATTGTTCTAAAATAACAAAACTGCTTATTTATTTATTAATGATTACTAATTGATTTACTAATAATGTTACTGTCAATGAAAAAATGTATAGTAGTTTTACATGGATTATATAGATTATATAGGTCATATTTCTATATAATGTATCGAAAACATGATTTCTTTGTATGGTTTGGACTGTTGGTTTGTCAAAGCAATTTAAAAACATAAAGTGCAGCACCTCCATACGTAAAAAGAAAGCTAAATACAAGTGATTGACCTGAAGGAAATATGAAAGCGCTACAGCAGAACATGAGTTTAAAAAACAGTTTAATACTAACACAATACTGACACAATCTTTATTCTATAAATGACTAATGTCTCTACTTACCAAATACCACTAAACAATATCTATTTAGCAAAACTTGATTTTCTGCTGATCAACCAATCATTACTCCCACTACATGACTATTATAATATGGATGCTCTAATCATTTTTTGAGGACACTACTCAGACTACCCATTCACTACCCAATTCCCTCATTTGTTTTAATTGTCATTTGTCTAAATTAATTTGTCTTGATGAGATTGAGTGGACTGTGATGCTGTGGCCATAGGGCAGCAGCAAGTATTGCATGATGTCTTTACTGGTCAACTGTAAAGCATAACTTGGTGAGAAACCAGATAATCCCCTTAGCTGCTGATTTACCTCACTGTCTGACAACCAAGGACAAAGCCCGGCAGAGTTCATCTCCTCCTGCTAATATTGGCAAAGTGACCTTCGTGATGGACATCATACCTACTGAGACTTTTTTTTTTTTTCCCTTGAAAAGAAAGCGAAACACCCCTTTTTATCTCCTGGTTGTTTTAATAGGTCACATGTAATTTTGTCTTGGGGAGAAGCTGAGTTTTATAGAAGAAAAAGCAATAAACTGATCCAGGTGTTTGGATGTATAACCGTATCATCTGTGTCCCATAAAGAAGCAGAGTTGAAAACCATTACCTCCTTTTGCCAGTAATAGCATTTAAATGAATTGTATTGTTGTTGATGCAGTGGAGTTATCCAGCTGCTGCTTTGGTTGAATATTACCGTTAAAGTCTTAGACAGAGCCAGAGGAGGCTTAGTTTATTGCAGTATCCTCATGTCCTCTTGTCTTTCCTGTCCTCCAGCTTCTCTTGGCATCTTCCCACAGTTGTGCTTACCTTATCTGCCTCCCTCGTCTTTGAATCATTGGGTTTCATCGTAACTCAAGCACACCTCCGAGTAATGGGGCCAAGCTCCATACGACACTCTGTAGTAGCAATGAAATCGATTTTTGCATCGTGTGTGTGTGTGTGTGTGTTGCCTAATACGAGAATAGCTGCTTGAGTATGGCTTGGTAAGTTTATTATTTTGGCTCTAAGGTAGACATACTGTGATTAGGAGCCAATAAAGTCTGTATTTCTCAAAAATTCTCATCAATCTGGCAGTTTCTTTCATTCTTTATTCATTTTTTGCCAGTTACACATTTCCTTTTTCACCATATTACCCAGGAAGCACTTTTAGTTTTGTTAGGACGCATATTTGTTCTATTAATAGTTCTGGATATCTGTTGAAATAAAAGGCCATTTTATGCTCAAGTAAATGAAAAGCTAGTGTCAAATTATAATCTTCACAACAGCATGAAGGTGAAATAATCACAATTAAATATACAAAATAAAATGTTTGTTTTTATTTTCAGAGCAATTAAACTGCCCAAATTATTCAGATTAATTGCAGACATAAGAAGGAAACTTCAGATTTTCACATGTAAGAATGTACAAGCTGAAAATGTTTTCATAAGGCTGGCAATCCCACAATAGTTAATTTTGATCTGTCCTAATATGGCATTTGATCAACTTTTCAGAGCTATTGAATAGATGAGTAAATGGGCTGTGCTTTCATTAATTTTCCAAACCCTTTAATTCTCTGGAGGCTCGTAATAATGCAGGAGGCTGTTCTACCTATACTGGGACATGTTCCTATTTTATCACACCTTTTAAACTTTAATAACAGGACTATAAAACTGGGCTAATATGAGTTTAAATGACCTGTTGGCCAGTGTAATCAGTGGTGTAGTCCAGGGTGGTATACGGGGTAGATCTACTTATTTTTCAGTCACCAATGGATATGCCCACATCTAAATCCCCCTGATGAATATGGGGTCCAGCCCTACCATACAGTATGGGGAAAAATTTAATGCAGAAATGTAAGAATGGCTTGATAAATTTAGTTGCGTGCCATTTACTTATTTTTTGTCCTTGTATATATTTTATTTAAATTTTTATCCTTGCATTTATTCCTGCGTTGTTTCCCATTTAGATTTTCTTTCTTTTCTTTCTTTATTTCTATATTTTATTTTCATCTGTCTGAAGTGAGCAAATACTAATGCGTTTTTGGGTGAACTAAACTAGTCATGTATGTCACTGCTTCTAAAACAGTGTTTTTCTGGACTACAAAAAAAAAAAGGCATGAATTGAGTATACCCACTTCACCACTAAGTGTAATTATATCACTTTATGGGCTAGTGAGTTTATTCCAGTGCATTTGCGGGGCTACTTTACAGTCCGTTTGCACTGAAGGGTTTACTTTTAGGCCACATTAACCTGCCAAGTTTGTGTAACATGTTGTTCTGCTGCTGCTGAAGACATGATGCCAAACCGTTACCATAAGTCTGTCAGCTTTGGTCTGAGCTCTGATATGCAGTGAGGCCGATTTAAATGAATGCTCTAGAATAATGTTAGTGAAAATGTTTTCCACTTCAGTGGGATAATCCAATCTACTACAATGTAGTCAAATAATGGCATCAGTACATGAGAAAGTACAGGAACTAACATGTTTATTTCATCAAGATATTGTCAATATATCTGTCCATATATCCGACCCACCCGCCAGGCTAAAAGTATCCCTTATTTATTTTAACTTTACTTATTTTATATATGTTAAAACTATTGACACCAAGGACGTTCTTTAGATGTTCCAACTATAGGTCTATCTGGTGATTTTTATTTTTATTTCTATTTTTTGTATTTTTTTTTAGGTAAAATTAAAGGAAATGCAGTTGGGTAGCGGGACAGGAAGTGACAAAACAAAAGCAGATTTCATGGATGAAACTGTGGATCCCTGGTTGATCCACACACATTTTGTTTCGTTTAGTTGATTTTAATTGACATTAGAGGGTACTTTTTCTTAAATGTTAGACAAGTCTCATTGGTTCTTTCCAAAAACCAGTGAATGTAATGCACTAAAAAATGCAGCGGACAGGGACTAATGGGGTGGAGTGGAATGATCATCCATTACAGTTAACAAACTATTGTAACAAATGTCTAGAGACAGAAGGGGGACACACTGATTGGCTCACCAACCCACCTGAGGGTTTTCAAGTATGAGCAGATGTTAATTTATTTTACCTTTTTGTATTAAAACAGTGATCCTCTTTGTTAGACTCTATAGTTGGTGTAAGTATTGTTAATAAATGTCTTGGAATAAATAACGCATAATTTCATCTAAAATTAAAAAAAAAAAAAAAAAATGCGGTGGGCTTCCCTAGAAGGTCTACCACCAGGGTTAACAATATTTTTTTGGGGGAAACCTTGGTTTGTGATTCTACCTCAGAGGATAATTATATGATTTTTTTTTTGCCACATTTTTCCAGCCCTGCAACAGAAAACATAAAAATATCTAAATGTTAATGTTATGTGCTGCAGCTTTTCTTTTAATACCACAGTGAGTGTTTCTGGTATATCCAATATAGAGTGATTTACTCCATATTATAAATCTGTTCTCAGAAACACATTTGATAGTAAAGAATCTGATTGTATTGTTTTGTGTTGTTGCTGTTGGAGGTTTGAGCAGTTACGAACACAATGGTTCATTCATCATATTGCAGGTCATAGTTGGTAACTGTGGTTACTGTCTTTATAAATGAATTTCTGAACGTGTGAATGAATGAGCTAGTCTGTACATTGTGATGTATAATTTTTTTTTTTTTGTCTTAAATTTGACTGAATCTTGTCTTGTCTTTCTCTCCAGCGGACATATACGGTGGTCGTGATGGCCTTGGACTGGGACAACGACACACGGAGCAGTAAGTTTACACTCATTTCACTGTTGTGACATTGAACAGTTTTACAGCCTTTTAGTAAGATTATCTTCAAATAAGGTTAGAGCCTTTATCCAACTGCAATGTTGCCTCCTCAAGTCTTGAGTATGTCATTGAATCCTTGATCAATGTATGCGTCAGAAAAATATGTGCAAGCCCAGAACACAGGGCTTTGTTCTTCTTAATCTGACCCTTTAGACTTCTGACCAATTAACAAGGTGAATGATCTTTCGATACTGGTGCTCCAGAAGACTTCAGTTAAAAATTGGATCACCATCATTTATTCCAGCGATATGTTAAACTTTTTTTGTCCCATTTGTTTCATGTTGACTTGTAATGTGTTGTACTGAACACCATATCCCCCAGATGCCTCATATAGAATACTGGATTTGTTCCTTGGCTATTTTGGCTGTGGCGGCCAGTGCTGACCAGCTGTATCCTGTTTTCCTTTAGTTATGTCCGCTGGGTGGACTCCTGTGCAACCTCTTTTTCCCGTCTGAGCAGTAGTCCAGTCTGGGAGGAAGGGGGCCCATTGAAGACTCTAATACTTCTATGCATTAGTATAGCTTTGATCTGTAGCTATGATGGCATATTTCATGAGTCTAATAAGTTTTTGAGCGTGAATGGACCCGTGCACTAGACTGGTCTCTCTAGTCCAGACTTGCCTTATTTACATTAAGTCATTACATCCTGTTTTGTCCATAACATCAAACGCACTTCCACTTGTGAATGCAGACAATGGAGAAGAAATAGATTTTGACATCATAGATCTTTCGTTAAGCTGTTGCACGCCGCTATTCTTCATTCAGGCCTCCAGTTATTGTGTACGTTCAGTGATTACTTTTGTTTCTGATGGTTAATTGTTTCCCGCCATTTTTGTCTTTTGTCATGTGGCATATAGAAGCAAAGTAGATGGTTTTGTAAGATTAAAAAAAAAAACAAAAAAAACCCCCAGAATGGTTCATTTTCCGTGTGGTGCTGAAATTCACAGGCAACTTCATAAAATGTTGAGAGGTTTGTTGCATTTTGTTTTTGTTCACTCTGCTCAAAAGCTGAACTGAGGACATTATGGGTCACAGACATCAGCTGACTTCAACCTTGATGTCATGGGTTCAACAGACACAAATGTCTGGAACAAATGCTCCTTTCAACCTCTGCCGAAGATCACAAGGAAGTCTGCTTGTAGTAGGGAAACTTGAATGAGGTCACAGTTCATTTCGCTGATTATTGTAGGCTTTTTTTTTTTTTTTTTTTTCACTAGCAGGTGGAGAATGGCATCATGTCTATTCAAACTAGTGTTGTCATGAATACCGGCACCTATACTGTACCGCAGTACTGAAGCATTTAAAAATGTACTATACTGCGTTTGAGAAGTACTGATACTTGTAACAGCGTGGCAAACTCGGCACGTAACGTTGCGTTGTAACTATGATACAGTTGAGCAGAACAAGAAAAGAGAATGACTGCTGCATTCAATCCTACCCTCACTGACAAGCCAGGAGCAAGAAGTGCAATATGGAAGTATTTTTTTGGTTTTCATAATTTTTGGTTTCCCCAAATACTAGAAAAATGTTTGCACTGAGGCCACAATGGGAATGGCAAAAGCTCTGGCAGCTAAAAACCCACACAAAAGCATTATATCTCCCTGTTTTTATCATGTATGCTGCTGTGAAAATGTCATTCATGTCTGATATTAACTGTGATGTCATTGTTTTTTTTTTTTATTTTGGCATTTCCACTTTTTGTGATACAAGTAGTGGAGCGAGAGAGACAGGAAATGGGAGGAGAGAGGTCTATGATTCTGTCCTCTCTCCCTTTGAGCTGCCAATGATTCTGAGTAATGTCAAACCAAATTGAATAGTCTGTCAGATTAGCATGTCTAACATGCTAAGTTATCCAATTGTTCCCTGTGGTTCTGAACCAAACCCCATCAGTAGCATGTGATGGAAGCAAATGGGCTGAAAGCACAGGACTCCACCTCTGAAACGCTCCAACAGGACCAAGTTTAAAAGCTTTATCAAAAACTTTACATTCTATACACATCTTTCTTGTCCAATGACTGTCCCTTGATCTATGTGGATTTCTATGTATTCAGTCTCCTCTTCACATTCATATGTGTGAATTCATGGTGCAGGGATGTGTTTTTTGACGTCTTGCAGTTCAATTTTGTAGTGCTGAACTTCTCCTGGTTCACACTAATGCTACCATGTAAAGAAGAACAAAAAGAAAGAAAGGTCCACCTTGTCTGTTATGTTGTGTGTCAGTTGTAATGAATATAGACAAAGAAGTCAGAGGAAGAAGATGGATGTGTGGTGCTTTTTGGAACCCCTTTTATTCTGGAATGACAGAAAAGTTGCTCTATTGTTGTGCAATTGTATTGCAATGGAATAAATGGTTAGCAGTAACTCTTACTTTCTTTGTTTTGAATTGTAATTATTTACATATTTTACTTTGCTGCCCATATATGCATAGAACAATGTTGTTTATTCCTGTTTTCAGCCGTAAAGAGCTTTCATCATTGGCAGAACATCTGGTTTATTGAATCATCTGTAAATGTATCAGCATTGGGAAAACTTCCAAAAGTAATTATGAGTGACTAGTTAGTTTTAATACCAAGTCTGAGATGGTTCATTATAAATCCACCTCTTTGCAGAACTAGGTCTGCAGTTTCATGGCCTTATCAGATTTTTTTTGTGGCGTAAAGGGATATTGTTAAATATTTTTGTTTCTTTAGTTGTGGTGCTGGATAAAAAAACAACAAACTCAAACAGCCTATTACACCTGATTACGTCCATAATGTAATTTAATACCAGAGCGACTGGTATTGAGTTACATTGTGGACCAGTTCCACATTGGGTAACCCTGATTCTGTATATGTGTTTGTTGGAGGCTGATATAGAAACTTATCCTGATAAACTACTACATTTTCGAAAAGTTTAGACGATTTAATGTAATTTTGCACAGCAATGTAATCCAAGGGTGAACGCATACGAGTCTAAAACATCATGTCAGTCAATCGTCTTCTGTAGTCCTTGGATTTGAGCTTGTTGTCTGGCCTGACTCAGCATCATCCTCATGTCTTGTCCTACGTAAGAGTCTGCACCATGTTGGTCTGTCAGTAAGATTCCTCTCGTCCAGCGTCATGTCCTCCGGCGTGGTTCTCTTCCCTTCCCCCTGTGTCCTCAGGAAAGGCAGCCGGCTGTTTTCCTTGTGTTTATCGAGCAGGAAGTGGAGTGGACTGGGCGGCCGGGCTCAGTGTTTAGACACCGAGGTAACAGAGCCCGGCTTGGGCCCGGAGCCCATTGTTCTCTATCTGGCAACTGCCGGGGTTTATTTCTGTTATTGTTGCTTAATTCTGTCTGACATTGTGTCAGTCCCCAGCAGAGGAAGGTGTGTGTATGTGTGTGTGTGTTGCTCACTTCAAAATGTCTATGGTGCATTGCAGCCTAAAGTCACACTGAAAAGGAAATCGCAGACCCCCTATTTCCACAGAGATTGTTTGCCGGCTTCGATCCCACTGTGATAAAGATTGCTTTCTTTCTGGAAGCTGGCGCTGCAGTGAGCCTCACAAGGCAAACAATGTTTAATGTGAGTGTTGGCATGCTAGAGGCTAAATAGTAGCCTCCCAACAGACGCATCATGACAATGCTCGTATAGGGAGCTCAGTGGTGTTTTGTGTGATAGCCAGAAAACAGATCTATTTGCAGATGATGACTTTGAATGGGATACTTAACATTCAGCGGATCCTCACACACACAGTGTGATATCAGAATGTGTGTCTGCTGAATGTGCTGCTTCTGTCTCAAGTGGTGACTTTACATCAGAATACAAGAGACTTCACATCTTTTCCAAATGTCCGCATTCACAGAATACATTTTTATTAACGCCTTACTGGAGGCACTGAAGAGTTTCAGTTTCTATCACGGATGAAATCACAATTGCATTTTCCTCATTGTGCAGTGAATAAAATCGTGCTTTGGGAAACGCTGTGGTGCAGAGCACTGTGACTCTTTTGGCTCGTCTGTCACTGTCAGTTTTGGCGCTAAATGTTAGCAAGCCAATTAATCTACTTTGGACACAACCAGACTGCTTCTCAGCACTCTTGCATGAGAGACATAATAGGATTTTAAAAGTAGGATCAAGATGCAACTTTTTTCCTACAGCTTTTTGGAAATTGATCATTTTGATGGCATTCAGTGGATGAAATATGAATTAGGTACTTTTATTTTAACTGATTCATTGAATGACGGTACATTGCTGATCTTGAACATAAAGGTGGATACAGCAGGCCCATTTATTTATTTATTTATTTATTTATTTTTTTTACCTCCGCCAAGGAGGTTATGTTTTTGCCGGCGTTTATCTGTCTGTCTGTGTTCAAGATGACTCGAAAACTTAAGGACGGATTTGGATTAAATTTTCATGGTAGGTTGGTAATGGAGAGATCTGGAAATGATTACATTTTGGTGGTGATCCGGGGGGGGGGTCTATATCTTGGCGGAGGTCTGCGCTCTCAGAGTGCTTTTCTAGTTTCTTTATAATTTTCTTTCTTTAAAAAAAAAAAAAAACAAGTGTTGTATCTATTCTAAATGAGAATAAAAAAAAACAGATCTGCAATGCTCTGATGTAAAATCAATGCTGGTGAAATGGATAAAGTGGACAAAGGACAAGTGAGGTCAAGTGTAGAGACAATATTTACTGAAATATGCATAATGTTACACACCTTTTCCCACTGGTAATTGGGTTGGCTCAGCACCCTTGGCAGTTTAAGAGGTTCAGGTGGTTGGACTATAAGGTGTTTTCTGGTTAAACAGACAATCAAGGCATTTTACTAGTAGCGCACAGACGTATATTACAAAGGGTTCTTCATATATGTGCATTTATTTCTACTCTCATTATGGATGTAAATTATTTATCTGACAAGTGTCACATCTGCTGCAGATGAGGAGGAGCTGGTGATCGATCGCAGCGCACACACTGGAATGATCAACCCTGGTGAAAACTGGCAGACTATCCTGTACGAGGGGCCCATTGCTCGCATCACGTATCGCGTCCGGGTGCGGTGTGATGACAACTACTATGGCAACAAGTGCAATAAGCTGTGCGTTCCTCGAAATGACTACTTTGGCCACTACCGCTGTGAGCCATCGGGGGCTCAGGTCTGTCTGGAGGGTTGGATGGGCCAAGACTGCAGGACAGGTGAGCCGCAACACTTGGGAGATTCTGAACAAGCAGCAGGGGTGGGGGGTTGTCTAAATTAAAAAAAAATTAATAAAGAAAACTGTTGTTACTTTACTGTAAATGTAACAAACCCTTCTTGGTTTATACTGATTCATTGCTACCATAAACACTGCACATATGTAACTATAATCTAGACCCAAGACACTCTAAGACTTAAAAAATAAATAAAAAAAGCAAGAAATTTAGTACTGAACAAAGAGTTTAATCCCAACTACTGTGTTTTTGTTTTTTTTTTTCACATATACACAAACTGTCTGCATGTGAACCTTGGATATAGTTTAATTACCAGGCTATATCTAATTATTTACATTAGCTAATTAGCTAGCCACATAACATACTAGGGAAGTTATTGACCTTGAATTAATTTTCCATTTGGAACAGGTTTTAGTTTGCTTTGTAATGGTCCAGTTTTGGAAAGCTGTTTGATCAAATCCTACCTTTTTGGCATTGCTGTGTCTTACTTTTTACAGATCCTTACATTATGATGCCCAAAAGTGCTAACACTTTCATAGTAATTGACAGCAAAGTTAATAATTGCAATTAGTCATCTGCAGGCATGTCAGAATGCAATACATGAACCTTGTACACAAGGATTAATGTTTCAATTACCATATATTTATCAATATCTGAGGCTTGTCTTACAGTTTAAATGAAAAATTATGCACATACTAAGTAGTTGTGACATTGTCATTTTAGTAATTGAAAACCACTCAAAACTAGTCAGTCAGTGCACTTGTTTTTATATAATGAAAGTTAGTATAAGCTGCTGTCTTAGGTATTTTCCCAGTCTGTATTTTCTTCACTTGCAGCTCAGGTGTGAGCATTTGCAGTCTTTCCAGTCAGTTCATTATTCAGTGACAAATCTTAGCCCTTCTTTATGCATATTGCTCACACTTAAAACGCACACTTATACTTCAAAGCAGTCAATTTATTTTGACAGAAGCCGTTTATTTATATCCTCATATATTTTGCATTAGGCAATATCTATACAAAATATACAGTAGTAATTAAGCCTAATGTTTGTGCATATCTAAAGTTTCTTAGTAAATGGTGATTTTTAAAATGCAGTATGTGTTGTCTACTGATGTGAAAACGTCATAGGGTTGGAGTCGGGCTTGTGGGTGGTGCTGGAGAGAGTGGGGGGCCGACATAAATCTCCCAGCTGACCTTAGAAGACGAAGGGTGAAAAGAGGAGGGGAGTAGAGAAGGGCTGGGTTGTTTTTAAGAGGGGGGTAGTGTTGTACATGCAGGCTATAAAGTTGTCCCCTCCTGGCCCCCCCTCATTCTCAACCCCAGCCCTGGTCGGGGTGCCATGAATTCTCACGTCTTGTTGCACTTGTTAGAAAGATTGCAAACAAACGAGCGTCTCCTCCCAACTTGCCATGTCATGGCCACCTTTCTTCCCCCCACACATAGTTCCGTGGCCTGTCTTTTTGAAGAATAAATGTTCTTTTCTGTGGGAGAGACACATTGAAAAATGTATGTCTCCCAGTGGTATAAAAATCACACCTTTTAGATTGTTTTCTTCTTTTTTTTTTCAGCAATCTGCAGACAAGGCTGCAACCTGTTACATGGAGGCTGCAATAACCCAGGAGAATGCACGTAAGATAATAATTTTTCTTCTTTGTACTGCTTCTGTCTATGAATTTATACCACATCCCTGACTGCATCATGTTCACGCTGCTAGCAGTTTGTATTACTTTTTGGATATATTGAAAAATGACTTTATATAACCACTATACTGAAATACCAAGGAATGATGGATTCGTGAGACACCTTCACTTGTGGAAGCCTGTTGTGTTGTTTTGTGTCAGCCTTTTGCTTCTCTCATGGGCATCTCCGCCTCGGTTCAGAAGAAAAGGGCACCGGCACGCCTGCCTCCTTGTATTTTTAGCCAGTCGAAATTCTCCGCAGAATACCAAGCAACTCACCGTCTCTCTGCGGCTCGGACCGAATAAAGGGAGTTGTGAGCATGTGAAGTTGACCACCGTAAACGTGCTGGGAATTGTCATATCCCCTCCTCATCCGCATTGCAGTCCTCCTTGAAGGGCAGGGGGCAGGAAAGGAAATGAATATCCCACTGTGTTATGTACATATCCCAAAGTGGAAACGACAGTTAGATAAAGTGACGTAGAAATGCCCCATAGGGCCACATTTCCAGGATATGGTACATCCCGTCATCATTTGTAAATCCCCCTCCCACCTGCCGGATGGAAAGAGACACTTGCTTCCCATTATTAGGAAAAAGAATTGGCTTCGTACCAAGGAATAATAGGGGGATGACCAGTTTTAGGAAACTGCTTCACATTTTTCTCTGGCGGACTTGATCTGCAGGCAGAGGGAAGCGCCTTATTCTTCTGAAATGTCAAGTTGTAGTCAAAAGGAAAAGTGAATTGAATGGAGGAGGAGCAGTAAAGACTCTTCCTGCAGCGGCATGAATTTAATGAAGCCTCGGGTCACGGAGAGTTGGCATTAAATTCCTTGCCATCTCCTTTCATTCCTTTTACTTTATCACAGTTTTATGTGTTTTGCCCTGTTTGCCACAGGCTTTTGAGAAACACAAAAGCTGGTACGTGCCTGTTGTTACGCCAGCGCTTTTGGGATTTTTATTAGCACACATTAGGCTTGTTCAGGCATATTTGTTAGAGGCTTGCCGTGTCCCCAGGATCATTTTGGGTGTTTTGCAAACTTTGACATGTCGTAGTGTCAAGATGTTAAAATACAACTCATAAGAAGCGTCACGCCTGCAGCTGTGAGGGGGTGGATGAGTAAGCACTTTAAAATGACTTGGAATTAAATCACATAATGCATCTTTTGATAGCCTCAAGCTTAAAAAGTGTTGACTATGTGTGTCTGCCAAAGTTCGGTTACTGCCCCCCCCCCCCCCCCCCCCAACTGCTGTCAGATCATACAGTATATACAGAGTCAGAAGCATGCCGAGTATTCCCCGATGCCCACCCCTCCCCCCCCCCGCCCTAAGAGTGGCAGAGACTCCTGATAGCCGCGTCTCTTCGAGCGACAGCGGTGCCGTCTGCAGGAGCGCTCCGACTCAAAATAGCAGTCAATTGACAAGACAGCTGGCTCGACGACACCTCAGCCTTGGAATAGCCATGCACTGTCATGAAGCTGCAGGCCTGTGCACTTATACACTGTATACACACAGCCTCCAGATACTCTGATCCACCGTGCCACCCTCATAGAGTCCACCCCCCCCCCCTCCTCCGGTCCCAGACTCAAACCCAAGCACGGGAGCCACTGGAAGTATTCTTAACCCCTCCTGCCCTGGAATGTCACCCTCCACTAAGATTAGTTGGCAGGAGGCCTTGGGTTGTTTTGAGGTACAAGCCGATACAATATTAGGTGTTTCCACTGTTGGAGAGGTTCCATTCTTTGTCTCTTTTGTACGTAAAACATGTAGTAATAAATGGGGAAAAATATGTTATGAAGTCTGATATTCAGTCATGAGAATTGTAGGCTTTAAGATTCCTTAAATAATGGTACTTTAATGTGTTAATGTTGCTCACATTAACAGATTACAAAACTATTCCATCATGGATTCACTTGCTACTAACGTGAATGTTATGGTCATGTTTTGAGTTTAAAACATTACCATCCTCTTTAAAAAGGAAATGACTATATCTAGAATTGTTGAAGAATGTGTTAAAATGATTCTTGGCATTACTTTAGTCTTATCTAGAAGTATAATTTGAACAAGGTGCAGTTAGTCCTTGTTTGGCTTGTCTGAAAATGAAGTTGATATCTGCTGTGACTTCTGCTGTGAAGTCAGGGGGGTGGGGGCATATCTGTCATGAAAAGCAGAAAAAAATTTTTGTATCATTAAATATTGCTTTGGTCAACCAATAATCAGTCATACTCCGATTATGCTTGATATCTTTCAGGCATTTTGTTAGGCCTTCCATTGTTTTCATAATAATTTTTAAGTGTATCATGTAGCAACCAGTGGGAACTCTGATGCATCAAATGACATTTACATTATAAGTAAGATTGTCCAGATAATGTAATAAAATGAATGTGTCAACCATTATGATGGTGAAATGATACTATACACAGTTGCAGTTCGTGCTAATAACTAGTTACATAAACAGTGATAGATTCTGAAATACTTAAAGGTGTCATTCCGCTGAAAACCACTTTTCCACACTCCTTTTGGAATCTGATGAGTCACCCGAGTTACCAACACATGCTGCATTTGAAAGTGGTTTGTCACATCCACTGGCTGTATTTCCCATTCATAGAAAACAACACAGAGAAACAAACGACTCAGAAAAAGCCTGGCCACTACATGTCACAAGGACATTGGCGTCACCCATGTGGGGTTAAACCCGTCCCCCATTGCAGCAAATCTGTTGTAGCATTAGCATTAGCATCTACAAGAGAAGACGGCACCACAGCAGCTGCTGCACAACCTGAAAAAAAAAAAAAGCGGATCAAACTGGTACATGTGCTCTCTGTGGAAATAAAGCATTGTTTTTCCCCTTCATGTTTTCAAAACAAGCAACGGCACGAAACCTAGCGGGATGCTACTCTGGGAAGGTAAACACTTACAGAGCCAGAGGGGAGGGGGAGTGTTCCTTCACGCACTCAGAGTCAATGGGAAACGCCTCATTACCGTGTCATGGACATGTATGCGGAAGTACCAGTAAACTCTGTTGTTCAACCTCAAGTTATTTTTCTACCCTCCAAAAACAGCTTGAAACAAAGCAATTCGGGCATTTTTAAATAGAACCAACACACAATGTATTCAATGACAATGGAGAACACAGAAATATAAATGAAATAACTATGGAATGACACCTTTTAACACTTTGTAAATTCATATATCAATAATAATCAGGCTGCATTTATTGTCCGTTACTGTAGCTGATGGTTTTACTCCAGTGACTCATTGCTTAGAGGAATAAATATAACGGGAAATAAATGAACATGAATATCGAAGTCCTCTTGCCCTGTATGTTCCTCTATCCATGAAAGATGATGGATCAAAACATGAATGAGAACACAAAAGAAGTTTGAGACACTGAAGGAGATTAATGATTTATGGTTATGTTTTGGCGTCTGTGTTTGACAGGTGTAACTACGGCTGGCAGGGCCAGTTCTGTGATGAATGTTTTCTTTATCCTGGATGTGTCCATGGGACCTGCGATTTACCCTGGCAGTGCAACTGTGAGAGGAACTGGGGTGGTCTGCTGTGTGATAAAGGTAGTTTTTTTTTTTGTTTGTTTTTTTAAATTCAATGTTTTTCTTTCTGCTGGTGCCACAGTCTCCACTCATCTTTAAAAAGCCTAACATTTAGTAATCGTATCTAGACCCAATACTTTACCTTCATGTAAGGTCCTTACTCCTTGTTTTCTCTGACTGGAGAACAGCAGCTGGATAGTTTTACTGCCCGTGTGATCTGAGCAGCAATAGAGACACTCGATCCCCTCACATTGCTTCGTCACTGAGGGCTCTTCGGGGGATGAGAATGGGTCCTAAGATCCCCAGTGGAGACAGATCCCTGCTCATTTATTTACCAGCCTTTAGGGTGACCTGGCCTTTAGTGTAAGGATGGAGCACAGGATCAAATAGGGTTTAGTTGAGGTTATTTTCTGAGAAAAACATCAATACTGAAAATGGAAACTAATCTATCACATCTACAGCAGAAGTGGCCATTTTTAAGTTGGCAGTGATGTAATATAACCTGAAATATTTGTGATAATTGACTAACAACTGACATGAAAAAGGAGAAATGTAACCTGTAAATACTGTAAAGCTCCCGCCATAAAACTGTGCTATCACAACTGTCAGCTGGTGTTTTACACTCACAAAGCCTCCAACGATCTCCATCAGGATGAATGGTGAAACGAACATTGAACTGTCTCCCAGGGTCAGCCCAATCGAATATCATTTGACTTGTTTTATTTAATAGTTTATTTGGAAGAGACAGTCCGTGCATATTAATGACTGCCTATGATGATGTCAGATGTAAATATACTAGATTATAAGGCAAATGTTAATTGGCATTCAGAGTTCTGGGGCAGGTCAGAAAAAAATCACAACATAAACAGAACAATGACTGTGCGATATATTAAAAAAACATCACATTAAGAGGTTAAAAAGGTTTTAAAATGAGAAGGCATACATGTACAAGATTTGTATCATGTTATCTGAGTCAACTCTTAGTATTGTGATTATGGTCATGGTTGTGATTGATGTCAAACTGCAATTTCACCCAATGTTTTTGCTTACTAAACTGGCTCAGAACATTATGAATGTCAATAAAGATAAGACAATTATATTATTTCTCTTTCAATCTCCAACTCCATAAGCATTCACAGATAAATAAGTCAGGTCAGGTTAAATCATGGTTTTCTGCTTGTCTTCCCTGACGATAAGAAAAAATATGAATGTCGTTTATGCTGCTCATCCTCCTTCAGATCTGAACTATTGTGGTCGTCATCACCCGTGTGTCAACGGAGGAACCTGCATGAACACAGAGCCAGATGAATATTACTGCTCCTGTCCACCGGGCTACTCTGGAAAAACCTGTCAGATAGGTAAGAGAAAACCTGCTCTGCCAATATGAAAATGGACACTCATTGGAGGGCACTTAAAGATTTTTATGTGATATTTTTTTTCAGTGTACACAGTGTATAAGCTTGTTATCTTGTGATGTACCTTGGTCATTATTAAATCACTACAAGTGCATAGTTTAAAGGTGATCAGCTTGTATCCCATTTAATCTTTTATTCTCCCCGTTCTCCGTCAGCTGAGCATGCCTGTGTTTCCAACCCCTGCGCCAACGGTGGTACATGCCATGAGGTTCTCACAGGTTTCGAGTGCCAGTGTCCACCAGGCTGGGAGGGTCAGACCTGTGCCAACAGTGAGTCACTGTACTACCTGAATACTTTAAAGCCGTACCCTCTGCTCTCCATCTTTTTTTCCCCTTTCTTACCTTGGTGTAACATCAGTCCTACTTTTTCCACACAGCTTCCAAATCAAACGGATTAATTACTAACCATTTATATGGACCTCTTTCACTTCTTTGACGTATCGGTTGACTACAGTTGTGAAGACATTGGGGGAAAAACTGTCATTTTAATCATTTTTAAACTTAAATTCTTAAAATGTGCTCTTTTTAACAGTGGTTTTACACATGACATGCAACTCAACTGTGGTATATTAAGATATGCTGATGGATTTGTCTGAGGAAGAGAAATCAAAGAAGATGCAAAAGACTAAATGCAACCCTTATCAGATCAATAAATCAATGAATACTTAGATGGTAGATAATGTAGCATAAGTGATAACATGAATTGGGGTTACTTCAGATTTTTCAGGTCCGGCATTGGACAAGTAATTGCAATATGGTACTGTATGATGTGTGACCAAATGTAAGACGATCTGTAAAATACAACCATACAGAGACAGAAAAATATATCTTGATACATAAAGTTATGACTTGAGACACAACAGCAAAGAATGAATATTATCATTATTTTGAAATGTATAACAGAATTCCAGAATTAAGCTTGTCTTGAATGTAATGTTGTTTATGTAAATAAGGTGTAGAGCAGCAAAGATCACCTTTGAACTTTGATATTTAATTTCTCTTGGAGATTTCAAATATGGTCAAAACTCGAAACATTTGTCCTAAAAATGTGTATATAATATTTTTGGCATTTAGCTTCAGATTTGATCATTTATCATTAATAATCAGCCTCTTGCATCATAAATGTCCTCCATCCTTAGATTAACTAGATAAAAGCATAAAGTGAACTGAGGTGTGTTATGTGTGTGTTTGTCAGATTTGGATGAATGTGCCTCCAGCCCGTGTGCCCAGGGTGGAACCTGTATTGATCTGGAGGACGGCTTCGAGTGTGTGTGTCCCCCACAATGGGAAGGAAAGACCTGCCAGATAGGTGAGCCACGCTTGTGTTTTTTCATGTTTTCATCTGCTCACCGGACACTTGTCAGTCCCACAGACACAATATTGCTCACTGTATTTTTGGATTAAAACTGCCAAATAGAAACCTAAGCCCCATGGCCCAGAGTACAAGCTGTCAATATCCTGGATGAGCTGGCAGCTGCCCACAACAATTTTTTTTTTTTTTTTTTTTTTTGTCAATGATTTTATGAGCTACTTATGTGTCTATCCGGCTGTTTGTTAGTCAGTGACGTTGGCATGCATTCCTGTATCGCTTCCATCCACACAAGCGGACGTGACCGGCGTGAAGCCAGGAAATGGATTACAGCTGGTAAACAAAGTTGGGGTGTTTGTCATTATGTATGTGTGTGTATGGTGGGGGTTGAAGGCAGGAAGGAGATCTCAAGAGTTCAGTGTCATCTTACCAGCTCAGATCTCAGTTTACAGGCTGCAACTGGCCTCCTGTCTTACCTGGCGATTGGTGTGTGTGTGTGTGTGTGTGTGTGTGTGTAGTGTTGAATTTCAGAGAGGGACAGGTGTGTGAGCAGGACTCCCTGCGGACTAACCCCCCCCCCACCCCCCCACCCACACACACACACAGACACACACACCCCAGCCTCCATTCTGTCAATATTGGAGTAGCAGTGCTTTTCTTGTTGTACACTTCTGATGCCTTCAGAGGTGATGAGTGAAACCAGACTGCTAGTTTTAATTTTTAGCTCTTGCCATCGCAACTGCATCAGTCGTCGTCCACAACTCCTTAAAATTGCTTCTCCTCCCTCTCTTCTCAACAGATTTCAATTCTGATTAATTCATTAGATAGATCTAAGCATTAGGCACAAAACGTATTACTTTGTCTGTCGAAATTTTAAATTGTAAACAATTTGTTTACAACTTTGCATATTTTTCCAGTCTGGCAATAAAATCAATTCTGATTGATTCATTAGAAAGTAATTGTCCCAATATTAGTTTCCACCAACAACCTCCTGCATATCATTTAACAACTTTAACCACAGTAATATGTCATTACCCAGTTACCTACTTTTGTTCAGTCAGATGTTACCCCAGAAGAGCTTTTGGGGGCTTCCTATACCATTCACACTGTTTTTGGCATTTGTTGATAAAAACACACAGACACTGTGGGATTGATTTTATGATCTATTGAATGACTCCCTTTTGTTGATGGCAAGACATGACAGCTGTGAGGTCTGGATGACCAATCAAACTATCTTTCAACAATCTATTAACTATATTAATGTAACTTTTTTTTTTTTTAATTTACAACATTGCTCATTAAGGAACACAGACACTTTTGTCATTGATGTATATAGATGTGAAATATGCCTTGCCACCAGTGCTGGGAATAACGATGTTAGAGTATAACAGCGTTACTAACGCAGCCACATTTCGAGTAACGGAGTAATTACTTAATTACTTTCTCCATAACTGTATTGCCGTTACTGTTACTCGGGAAATAATGCATCACATTACAATTTGATGAATTGAGGCGCATGTGTGCCCCGGGTACATAAAACAACTGCGAGTTTTTGCAACACTGTCTGTGCCGCATTTGTCTGCACCAAGCTCGCATGGGGAGCTTAAGTCTCCTCCTCTTCCGGGAGGCTCATGGGGCCTGAGATCAGAAAATTATTGAATGGTATTCAATGGGAAATAAAATGTTAAAATTGTTGGTTTGTTATGTGCCCTGAATCACACACATGTTGTACCTCATAATAAATGGTAATTATTGATGTGCGTTTCATTTGTGAGTAAAATCTGTTAATAATTTGGACTACATCCCTGGCGCGCATGTCACGTCACCACTGACTCTGCACCACAGCTGAGCGGAGTGTGACGTCACATACGCAACGTCTTTTAGTCTTTTACTAAGCCCACTAAGCCCACATAAAACCTAACATCACATTTGCTTCTCATCAAAAACGGGTGATTTGCCTATGTCACATCAAATATTTCTTATTAACCGCTATCATATGTGAATTTCAAAGCACTTATCAAACAGAATCGGAATTTAGCTTGACTCGCTCCATTCACTCCCATTCAAATTTTTTGTGAGCTAAGCACCCATCGACCAGAAGTAGAAGGACGTGACTAAACCTCTCCATTCAGCTCAGTGTAGAACTCCACTGGCATGAATGACAACCAAATTGATCACGATTTGCTAAGAAGTTGGATAGGCAAGGTCTCAACTGTCTTGTTCCCACGCACACATACAAGTCAAATACACACACAGATAATGGCAGCATCAGCTCTGTTTGTTAAAAATAGCAATGGCACTATTAATATTTGCTTTTCTCGTTGCTAATTTCTTTTCTAGGCAAGTTTCTGTGCCTTAATATAAAGGGTGTATACTCTTCAAATGATTGTAACATAAGTTGAGAATTCAGTAGATAAATGTATAATAGAATAAGACTATACAGATATTGTACTGTATTGCTTTTTCCACTAATAAGAATTTACAGACATCATTATTTCATCACTACTGGTTCACATGTATACTTAAATGCAAAATTAAAGATTAACATTTTGAACAAATTCAAGTAATTTTCAACATCGTGACATTGTCCACCCCACCCAGGAGTGCGTTAACCATATACAGCTAAAGTGCCAACGTAAGTAGGGAGGAAAACGACAAATCCTAGCAAGAATCATTTTCAGTATTTAAAATACATTTCCTGTTTATAATCTATTGCAGGTTGAAATCTGTTAATTTTGAATAAATAAATGTTCGGCAAGTCGGCATCAGTGCTGTAGTTTGTGGAGATTTGAACTGGATTGACATGTAACATACTAAAGCCATCACTAACCTAAACTCAAGCAGCTTTAGTTGTATTATAAACTTCTATGTGTCTACACACACTGCACACTAGTTGACACAGTTTACAGCATTGTGATAACATGGTTTATTTCTGTTAGCTTAACTTTTACCATTGATAATAGGTCATAAAGATCTTTGATAGTGTTTTTAAGGAAGCATTTTAAATCATACAAAGTAACATCACAGAACAAGGATGAATACCCTGTTTAACTTTATTGTGTTTGTTTCTTTGACATTTTTAAGACAAAAAAATTAACACAAAAAAATACTTTTCCTGGTAGCTAATTACTTTGCTAGTGGAGTAACGCAGTTAGTAACACAATTACGTTTTTGGGGAAGTAACTAGTAATTGTAATGAATTGCTTTTCAAAGTAACTTACCAGTACTTGCACCACTCAGTACAGGCCATGAGCAGCTTCTTCAGCACAAGACTTTTACATCTCCTCTGCAAGAAGAAGCATTTCTGCAGGTCATTATGTAAAGGTCAAATGTAAATATATACCATTTACATTTTAAGAATGTTTAAATTCTAATTAACTATTTATATAAAAAACTAATTTCTTATTTTTCCTTTAATTAATTAATTTTTTCTTCTGTCTCTGTGTCGTATGTTACTGCTGCTAACTTTTTCCCCACTGTGGGATCGATTAAAATCTTATCTTAATGTTCATAAATGGTAGCATCACATTCAGATTTAAAATTGACTAAAATTCACATTTTCTTGGCAAAAATACCTTCATGACTCTGAGGACAAAACAAAAGAACCTGCACACTGTATTTTTTTTTTTTTATTATTATTCTAGTGTACATGAGCAACAAACGCCTACATTTCTGCTGCCAGGTGTTTATTTTTGAGGGTTTCTTTTTTCTTTTCGGGGCTAGAGAGTTTGGATCTCTACTCCTATCTTTCTTACTGTCCTCAGTTTGAGCCATTTGATAGACTTGGTCTTCCTCTACCTCCTGCTTTTTTACAGATGCGAATGAGTGTGAAGGGAAGCCCTGTGTGAACGCTTATTTTTGCAAAAATTTGATTGGTGGATATCACTGCGACTGTTTTCGGGGATGGTCTGGACAGAATTGTGACATCAGTCAGTATTTTTATTCTAAATACTTGCCCTCCTACTTGCGTCCACTTCCTCTGGACACTCTTAACAGCCTCCTCTCACTTTCTGGACGCACAATCTACTGTAGGTGTAGTTTTAATGACACTCACTTTCACACATGTGGTAACTTGTCTCTTTCTCATTTTGGCAAATCGAAGCTCCTGTTCTGTTGTCATGATTGAACTTGCATGCTCTGTTACTTTCTTTGGATCCTGTGCATGCCCAGTTTCAACTGTAAGGTCTATCCAGCACTTTCTTGGCTTCACTATTAAATTTCTTTTTAGTTTTAATCAGCGCACATCCCACTTTGCACTTAAGAACAGATAGGTAATGCATCCTAAATGGGGAAACTTTAAAAATGTTTATAGAGTTTAATGATGCGTTTCATGTCTGTTTCCTCTCTAGACATCAGTGGCTGTCATGGTCAATGCAAGAATGGGGCAACATGCAAGGTACAAGTTCTTATATTCCACTTCAAATGAGAAACTAAGTGAAAAGTTTAACGGCTCATTACCTCACCTGTTTTTTTTTTTTATTGTTTTGCTTTACTTTTTGTTGTCTTCAGGAAGGGCTGAGAGGTTACCATTGCCAGTGCCCTCCAGGCTTTGTGGGCACTCATTGTGAAATTCAGAGGAATAAGTGTGACAGCCAGCCGTGCCACAACAACGGCAAATGCCACGCAGTGTTGGACAGCTTTGTGTGTGAATGCCCACCAGAGTTTGCTGGACAGCTGTGTGAGGTGAGTCTCATGTTGCTGGACACTTTTAATGACTATATAGGGGATTCCCACTTGCCGTTGCATCATAGAGCGCCTCCATTTTGACAGTGCTAATGCTAACTACTTGAACCGCCAGTAACATTAGACTCTTCCAGAAACGGCCTGAGCGTTGTTGTACAGTGGGATACGATCACAAACATGATCCTGCTAAGGGAATAACCTTGTATCCTAAAAGACACAACATGGACAAACAAGTGGTTGTCTGCAATTAACAGGAAAAACACTGATTTGGTGAGAGCTGATGACAGTGTTCTAACATGTGGTTTTGCAGTCTTAATTTTGGATCAGGTAAATTGCACTTCTGAAAGTAATTAACTGAGTTCTCTGCAATTGTCGTTTGGCATTGGAGTAAAGTGTGTTGAATTTTCTGTTCTCAAAGAAATCCAGCATGTTTGTGTGCACTAGCAAACATTAGCATTAGCCTGATCCAGTCTAGTCAGTAGTGAAAGGAACCCTGGAATTGCTGTGAAAGCTGCCGCACACTGAATGGACAAACTACTACTGAAATGTGGAAAATGACCTCATTAGGTTTGGACCTAAAAAGCACTAATATATATATTTTCAAAAGTACTTCATTGTTGAAATGGAAAACCTATTTAGCATAGATGTCTTTAAAGTGTATTGCATTGAAAATTGAGGCTAAACTAGGGCTAAATTTATAAAAAAAACAAAACAAAAAAACCCACAAACGAACAAAACTAAAGCTGACATAATATTTGACTAAACACCGTTGCATCAGAACTGATCTAAGAAAAATTTACAACTGAATTGCGAATTTTCGCAGCTGACTACATGCAGGGAGAAGGATGGTAGACGGTCACTATGGCGAACAGACCAGGTGGGGTCACGTGGGTGGGAATGCCTTATATGAAGCAGTGATGATTTATTTTTTGCAGTAAGTGGGGATGTATGAAATGTGTGAGCAGGAGACGTTGAATGGTACTTTTTCCATTTCTTTTAAAAAAAATAATAAAATAAAACGGTTTGCTCCTGATTAAAAAGAAAATTAAATAAGCAAACTGTATGACTCATACTTGACATTTTCCTCCAACACAATACGGATGTTGCACCAGACAAATTCAAAAATCTGCAAATTAAAACCAACCCTGATGCATGATTCATGGGTTCTTTATTTTAGATTAAAACTAAAATGAATGGAGTAGAGAAGTTTGCAGACTATATTTAAAATTGAAAGCAGAACTTGAAGAGCAATAACACTTAAAAATCATTCAGATTCATGGGTGGAGTATATTCAGGCTTTACAATCAGACTTTGTGGAAGTTTAAACTGTAACTGACTTCACTTTCTTCTCATTGTTTCTGCATTTGTTGTGGCTTTTAACCTCATCTAATCCCTACTCACTGAATTTTTTTTGTAATCTTCTGCACATTTTCTCTCCCAGTATGTATATAATTACAAAACTAACAAAATGTATGAATGGCAGTGGATCCAAAATTGCTTTTGATGTTACATGATATGTGATAAACTAAAAATAAAAAAATCTGATTTGTGGCTGGATATTGTTCAAAGGTTACTGAAACCAATACCTTAGCTTTAACTATTTTTTTTAATACCACCAGCCTCAATGCCAAGTACACTAAAATACACATTAGGCTTAGGGTATAACTCCTGTGTCTTTTTATACACAGCAAATTTATGTGTATGCACTGATACTCATAAGAGCAACTCTTTTGATATCAAGTGGTATCGTATATATATTTAGGTATTTTCATTAGACCCAAGATATTTCTAAAAACAGAACAAATTTAGTGTGACCCATTTATAGTAAATGTATTAACTGGCTTTAATTCACTTGTGTTTCATCACTGAATGGTTCTGATTAATGGTTTGGAACAGTGGAATTGTTAACTCTGATGGGAGAGATTAGGTGATTTCCACCTTTGTTTTTGAAAATTAAAAGAAATATAAAAATGTGTATTTGTTCCATGTACAATTACACGACAGTCTGTAGAGCTGCTTCAAATCATCACACACTGTATGCTACATCTTATTACCGCATTTTCCTACTTTATGGAAGATATATTAAAAATCATCACAGGTCGATTGTTATGGAACCAATAGATTTCACAGCTTCTCAGCTGAAGGCCATGACAATGTCTGTAGTCTCTACATTTTTTTTGGTTTGGTGAGTGCCAAATCAGTTCCACAGTCCCACAAACACATTTGAAAAAAGGCCTGAAATGCTCAAGCTTTTTGCTATCAGTTTGCCTTTGACTACTCATAAATGTCAAAACATTTTCATCTGAGCCAACTATCTACTGCAGGCTCCAAAATATTGCAATGAAGTTTGAGTCGAGTTTTGTACTTGGGTTGTAATTGGTATATTTCTTTCATATAGCCGTTCTATATTAGTATCATTCCTAGCTGCACTCTTTTCTGTTTGAAGCATGCGTTTGAAGTTAATGTAGGTTAGCAGTGAGGAAACTGACACTTCACTGCATCTCTTGGGGCCTGAATGGAGGACATTGCTGGTCAAGAGCCAATCCTAATTTAGCATCTCTACTATAAATATGAGCCTCACTCACTGAGGTGACGCTGGATCTTTGCCCACACACATTATAGGACTCTGATGCCTGCTGTGGCACGGTTTGCATTCCTGCCCTGCGGAGCCAAAACTACGATGGTTTCAGCATCAGATTACTTTGATTAAAATCTGCTTACAAGTCCATATTGTAAAAAGTTGATAAATTATATTCATGCAAAGTGTATCCTCAGGGGAAAAAGTAGGAACATGTGCTGTTTTAGTAGACATGCATGTAGAAATTATGACTGTGTATGCCCTGGGTTTCCAATAGACCACCACTTTTGGAACATAGTGATCTCTACCTTTCCTTGATAGTCAGAAAAAGGTACAGTTTGACACATAACATGTTTGTGGTATTTAACCACAAAACCTATCAACGTGCAGAGTTTATTCCATAACAATGTTTTGGCTCTTGTTAGTACAATAATGTGCTGAAGATTAATAGACTTTCTTACCCTCAGGCGAAATCTCCTGACCACACACATAAATGGTAAAGGAAAAAAAATGTATCTTCTTGTCCTGACACTTAGGGTAAAGTAAACTGTGTGACCACAGGCTTGTTGCCCTTCTCTGACTCGCTAGTTCAGTACCTTAAATGGCAAACTGGTGCAAACCCACAGTTTATGCACAGTAGGCTTCTGTTTACAGAAACTGGGGTATTTTCACTCCAACCTCTGTTTTGGAGTGTGTAGAAATGTCAAAAGATGACACCACAACTGCTTAGTGGATTCTTAGAATGTCTCAGTGGGTGGTTTATCTTTATTGTATTCTGCTTGAGTCAATATTTACGCTCATAATGGGTTATTGTTCTTTGACCATCTCGGTTTCTGTCGCTCTCTGCCAGGCATCTGTCTCAGAGTAATCTTGCTAGATTAAGGAGGACAGAGATGTAGAACCAAATGCGTGGATTCCCTTGATGAGCTTAGGGAAAGTTTTGAGGCTTACTTTGCTTGTCCACTTACCTTCCATTCGTTCAGAACATCAGTGGTAGGTTGAGCCAAGCTAAGCTGCTCACCTACACACACTTGAGCTTTCTCTGCTGCATGGCTTCACTTTCTTTATTGTCTTGATAGTTTGTAAGATTAGATTGTCCTTGCGTGCTCATATGGAAATTCAGTTAGTGTGAAATTTGAGTTCAGATGGATGGAAAAATGAATGGATCTGCACATGAAATGGCACCTCTTAATGGTTTTTAGAGTTTGTTTTAGACATTGGGGTTTGTAAGTAGTCTAATGTCCTGCGCCTAAAAGTCATCTGACCAAGTTATTCAACCGTTTGGAGTTAGAGCTGATGGAGGATTTAGTTACTGACTGCGGGTTTAGAAAATCAGTGAATTTCCATAGAGGATTAAATGCCATAAATGTTGCATGTGTAATGTTTTGACATATTTTGTTATTCTCTGTAGATTCCTACTTGGTCCCCTTCAGATATTTGTGATTCCAACCCCTGTGAGAACAAGGCCACATGCCACAGCATGGGCCAGGACTTTTACTGTGCTTGTCCTGAAGGCTATGAGGGAAAGACCTGTGAACAGCTTAAGGAGAACTGTCAGACCACCCCTTGTCAAGGTACCGACACCACTGATAAAATGTTGTTGAAGAGTTCAGATATGAACAAAAAGCCATGAGTTGAAACCATGTTTGTAATCCCTCTCAGTGATTGACAGCTGCACTGTTGCTGTAGCGACCAATGACTCCGCTGGAGTGCGGCACATCTCCTCCAACGTCTGTGGTCCTCGAGGACGTTGCATCAGCCAGCCAGCAGGAAACTTCACCTGCATCTGTGACCAGGGCTTCAGTGGCATATACTGTCATGAAAGTATGGAATATACCTTTCCCTTTTTTTTTTTTTTTTTTTTTTTTTTTTTTTTTGCTGATAATGTGTTACATAATGGTGTGTAAATGACACATTTGACCTGTCTGTAATTGTTGGTATCATGTTGGTGTCTCCTCATATTTTTCAGTCATAAATTGACAAGTTTTCAACAATTCCTTCCATACTACGCAACATGCAACATAAAATCTATTAAAACTTTTTAAAATTGCTGTAGAAAATCGTGACATTTGCTATCACATTCTGTGTGGGCCTTCTTCTAAACCTCCAAGAGAGCAGTCTAAAACTGAAAAGTAAAAATCAAGCTCTAAATAAAAGACAAATTAAAACTGATGTATTCCCACTACGTAATTTTTTGTAGTATTTTATGAGTAAATTGACATTGTTTTGTTCCAGATGTTAACGATTGCATCAGTAACCCCTGTAAAAATGGAGGGACCTGCATTGATGGTGTAAACTCCTTCCAGTGTTTTTGTCCTGACGGCTGGGAAGGACAACTCTGTGACCTCAGTGAGTTCTTTACAACCACTATTAATAAGTGCACATACTGCATGTAGCAGATTGGAAGAAGAACTTCAGCCTACTCCATTTTAGATACTTCTAATCAAATTAAATCATATCCCCCCCCCACCTGCAGATGTCAATGAATGCAGACACAACCCTTGTAAGAACGGCGGGCGCTGTGTCGACCTGGTAAATGACTTCTATTGCGAGTGTGCCGATAACTGGAAGGGCAAGACCTGTCATTCCCGTGAGTTATGAGACTCTGTGTTAATGTGTGTGTTTATGCCTACAGCTTGAGGCGGCCTCAACTCTACTGTATGTCTTTGTATGTTTTGACATTAAATGATGATGGCTGTGCATATGCTTACCAGCAGTCTCTTGTTTTTCATTGTAGGTGAGAGCCAGTGTGATGCAACCACCTGCAGTAATGGAGGCACCTGCTATGACCATGGGGATGCCTTCCGCTGTGCCTGTCCTCCAGGCTGGGGAGGAAACACATGTAATACAGGTGAGGATTGGTGATTTGTTACAGTTAAACACAACACATTTTTGGATGCAATAATAGTGTATGTTATGTGAAGTTATGCTGGTCTATAATTTACTATTATATGTAAAATATATCTAATGAATAGGGCAAAATGTTGAATATGAAGTGAAGTGGCTTCATTTTCTAAAATTACACAAAAAACAAGTCGATCATTCATGAACACAAATAATGCTGGGTGTTCTGTTGCTTGAATTCCACCTAACTACTTTACATTCCATGTTACCAGATGTAATATTGGGTGGTATTTTGCATTTGCAGTATCTAGTATCAGGCTTGAAATTACTGACAAATTATGCATGTTTTCTGGATATGATTTCATGTTGAATGATTCAAGTATAAGCCTGATACATATGTCATGTATTTCGTCTTTTTTTTCATCTTGTTAACAGCTAGGCACTCCTCTGAGATTTTTGACTCATTCTTTTTCTACCTACAGCCAAGAACAACACTTGCGCCTCCAGTCCTTGTTCCAATGCTGGAACTTGTGTGGGAGGAGGAGACACTTTCACCTGCATCTGCAAAGAAGGGTGGGAAGGCCCCACCTGTGGCCAAAGTTAGTATCTCTGCAAAGATTTTCATATGATTGACACATATCACTGTGATTTCAGATAAAATGTGATTTCTGTTGCAAAGAATATCACTTAAGTGTGTGGTCAGATTATGTAGTAATTTTAACTGTCCATAATTGTAGTTTTTGTTGTTGGTCTACAGTGCATTTTGCAGTAAAAAAAAAAAAAAGCTCTTGCTGAGTTTTGAATTTTGCTTACTTTATTTAGCCTTTCAGTTTGGTTTTTGATATTTCTTTAGTTTTACACCTGCATATAGCTTATGCTCTATGTTTTAGTTAGATTTTTCTTCAGTTTTTGTGTTTCTTGTAGTTGCACATATTACCAGAAAAGCTTTGCCTTATGGGAACTGAAAAAAGTATCACATGAGACTTGTAAAAGTACTTCTTATCAAAGATCTCTTATTATTTGAAGTGATTTACAAAACAATTTCACTATTGTGTTCTGTCATTGGTTATATTTTTTAATGTTTTTTTATTTCTATTGTTAATTGATGAGTTATTATACAAATACATGCGTCATGTATATATCATTTCTTAATGTTGGTTTTAGTTTTTTCTGTATTTTGTCTTAATTGTATTGACCCTGATCTCTTGTTTCTCTACAGATACAAATGACTGCAACCCTCATCCATGGTACGTACTGTTTCCTGCTTCACATAGCCCTGTGGGGTAGCTAAACCTCTACCCCCCCTTCATTGCCCATCCTCATCTCCTCACTTCACTCAGACCTTGCAGGCTGGAGGGTGAAGGGCCGCTAAAAAGCAGTGGAAGTTCTCGTTAAATCAAGCCTCAAAGGGGCATCTCTGAGCAGGAGGCTTGGATATTGAATAGAATAAAGAGAGGTGGGAATTTTTTTTTGTGTGTGTGGGGGGAAGGACAAGAGTCCCACCTACCCCATGGTGAATGCAGGTGGGGGGTGCAGTGGTAGGGGGGAGCGTACGTGTCCATTCTTTGCAGGCGACCTGGGGAGGGGGGTGCAGCTTTGAGGAGGAATGGAAGAGAGGCATGGGGAGGGGAGGGGAGGGACTGGACACGCCTATTAGCATCTGAAAGGTGGAGGCTTGTATTGATGAGTTGAATTGAGCCTTGTGACCCCCACCTCACATACACACACGAGCACGCACGCACACACACAAAAAAAACGATGTGCTTTGTTGCAGCTGGAGAGGATGTGGCTCTTGTACAGCCTCATCAAATTGTTTCTCATTCCTTTTTTTTCCCGTAGTTACAACGGTGGTATTTGCGTGGATGGAGTCAACTGGTTCCGCTGTGAATGTGCCCCTGGGTTTGCTGGACCAGACTGCAGAATCAGTGAGTTCTTAAATGGACGTACACACATTTGAACATCACAAATGTAGATGTAGCAGTGAAACATGAGACAGTTTTCAAAATCAAGAAAATTAAATATGGGCTGCAGCAGGGTATAAAACTAAAACACAGTATGGGGTCATATTTGACATCATGCATTCTTTTGTCCCAACTTTTTCAACGTATATAAATCAACTTTCCTATTATGGGATTTTAAATGCCATGGAGCCAGAAACACTGTTTACATAATTAGTTTAATACTTGAACTACTCTTTGCACATATTGTTTTGTACTTGCCTAGTCTAGTATATGCATATGTATTTTTGATTATTATCTTGTTTCTTGCCTGGTAAACTATAGTGTTATTTATCTTTGCCAGGACACACATGGAAAAGAAAAATACAATTGATACATTAGAACGTATCCCATACTAAAATTTAATAAAAATTAAACTACATATATGTAAGAAAAAAAAAGACAATCAAATTAGTAAATTGGAATAAATAGCATGATTTTTAATATACATATAAACTGCAATAAAAGTAAAGTAACGCCAGACCTAGAATAAGTCCTTGAAATCCCAAACTCTGTAAAAGTATTTCAGTCAAATCCATGATAACACTGAGGTACTAATGTAGCCATGGTGATGTACTATGATTAAGAGGATGTATGAGTGATGGGAGGAGGAGGTATGAGCAGCAGATTGACACACTGATACCTAAATGCAAGGCCGGTATACCACCCTCTCCCTTTTTCTTTTGTCCTTTAACGCCTCTGGGGGCAAAGGTCATCCCTCCTCCATACTCACACAGTCACACAAACACACACAGAAGACAAATTACCCAGTGACCCTGAAATTCTTCTTCTCTGCTCTTTTGTTTTGGCCGGATAGTGTTCACCATTTCTGTCAGGCTCGAATTTGAGAGTTCTCATCCAGATTGTGTTCATGTGAAATCTGTGTGACAATGGGCCTCACAATGATTTTGGTTTGGAGGTTTGCAATTGATGCATGTCTTTAAAGAGCCGCTCAAAGTGCAGTTGCATTAGTGGTTCGACCTGTCCATGATTGCATTCATCATTACGTTCAATGAAAGTTAGCAAATAACACTGAGACAGAGAGCGATTTTCCAACTTGTGTTTTGTAATACCTGGAGGTTTTGTGTAAATTGATGCCAAAAGCCACTATTATTCCACTATTGTTGTCTAATTCGTCACTGAATCTGTTATATATTCCTGGTCATATTTGGTGTGGAACTGAGGCAAAACTAAGTGGAAGTTAAACCATGATATTTCTGATATTTGTTCCTTTACTTGAAGTGTCATTTCACAGCGATTATGCAAAATAATGAAATAAAGACACTGATTGTTCCTCTCTGCTATGCATACTTCTTGTTTTACATTTCCTCTTGATAAAACTAAATAAGCTCAAGAGAAAGCATTTCTCATCGATCAATTTGGAAACATTTCTTCTTATTTCACACAGAAAATGTCATTCATGATGTATTATTAATTTAGCTTTTTGCATCCATGTTGTTAAACCATGATAAAGTGTTACTTTATTATAACTTTAAGATGAGACTAGGTCAACCTACATGTGATGGTTTGTCTTCTGCAGACATAAATGAATGTCAGTCTTCACCGTGTGCCTATGGAGCAACTTGTGTGGATGAGATCAATGGCTTCCGCTGTATATGTCCACTTGGAAGAAGAGGCCCCCGGTGCCAAGAGTGTAATTATATTTTTAGTCAGTTAATCAATAAATTCTGCATGTACTTAGATTTATTTTTACTAGTCTTATTGGTGTAGACTTCTTTTAGTCTTTTCTACAGACGTATGTCTCTCTGTTTTGGTGTAGTCATAGGTATTGGAAAGACTTGTCACTATGCCGGGCTGCATTTTCCTCACGGCAGTCACTGGGAGGAAGAGTGCAACAGCTGCCACTGCATCAATGGCAAAGTGGATTGTACAAAGGTAACATTGCACCTCGAAACACACAATTACTCCTTTATTGTTAGGGCGAAATAAGAACAGAGAGACCTCCAGCTACTGTTCCCATGGTGTTCAAACAAACACAAACCGGCTGAGTTGAGATAAATATTCTTAAAGGTTGTTTGGAACGGTTGTTACCAGTGAATGTCATAATAATAAATATAATAAATAATAATGTCATTTATTTATTTTTTCATTGCTATATTCTTTGTCACACTAGAAACTAAATTTGTTGTGCTTGTCTGACTATTGTGCTGTATTAATTCAATAATATATTCATAATTCCTGAGTTAAGCGCGAACATTTGCAGATTGCTGCTGTAATGCAACATGCGTTAACCCTTTAACAATCAGAGCATGCATCAGAAAAAGTGTTTCTTAGAAGTACACGGACATGAATATTTTGGTTTGTGTGATACCAGGTGCTATGTGGTCGTCGTCCCTGCCGGCTCCAGTCATCAGACCAGGACCAGAGACGGCACTCTTGCCCAGCTGGAAGAGAGTGTGTGGAGCATAGGTACCTCACATGCTTTTCTCCTCCTTGCAATCAATGGGGGGTTTGTTCTATAGCTGGTCCTTCACCCCCACAAGCAACCACCAAGTGCCAGCCCAACAGTGGGTACCTGGACAACAGCTGTGGACGCATAACCCTTGTTTTCAAAAGAGACAAAGTACCATCAGTGAGTCGTCCCTTTATATCTTATTTCATCACAGAATGCATTTCCTTCTCGTGTTTTTGTTGTTGCTCATTACTATGTATACATGCATTTGCAGGGAACAACAGTGGAGAACGTCTGCTTTGAGTTGAGGTATCTCCCTGATACACGAAGCTTGGCCACAGACCATGCACTTCTCCTGCTCTGTGACCTTTCACATTCCACTCCGGATGCTGTAGAAGTTGCTATAGTGAGTTTCTTTTGATGAATGGGTCTTTACAGTGAACATTGCAATCTAGCTCCAAGTAATTTATATACAATGCTACATCATCAAAATCTAAAAAATGGTTTTGGTAGATTTGTAAAATGTATACCACAAACATTTGACTTGCTAAATACATATGTTAGTTGTGATATGAGTCTTAACCATCATCCACAGCTCCCCATGTGTATCGTATGACATTTTATTTCATTTTCTCTGATTTGTTTTTCAGTCTTTCCAGCCAGAGGATCTACCAGATCACAGTCTGATCCAGCAGGTAGCTAGCACCATAGTGGGCACCTTGTCCAAGAGACACAACAGTACCACAATGCTGGCAGTCACTGAGGTCAAAGTGGAAACGCGGGTCATGCCCCCCTCAGTGGGTAAGTAATGATTAACAAAGGTGTCCCTCCAGGAGTTTTGGTTGGCCCCTTTGAGTTTTTGACTTATGACTTGCTGCTACTAATATGCAAGAACAATGTTATCTTTTCAGATGTCATTTTGTCTATCATTTTAAGTCAGTTTGGGTTTTTTTTCATCTTGAAGTGTTTCTGTTAATATTTTGATCTATAATAGGTCCTCAGTAGTCTTCTCCTTTCCTTCTTTTTGACATTTGTTTCACTGATTTCTCTGACACCGTCTTTGATACTCTTACTTCTGTTACTCAGATTACCTCGTGCCCCTTGTCTGTGTCATCTTCTGCTTGCTTTGCCTTTTCTGCATCATCGTATGTGTTTGGTGGACACGCAAGCGAAGAAAAGAACGTGAGAGGAATGCCCGATCTACCACAGATGACAGTGTGAACAACCAGTGGGAGCCTCTTCGGCTGGTTGTGGGACGGCAACAGCAGCAGCAACAGCAGCTCAAAGAAAGCAACAGAGAGGCTGAACAGGAGCGCAAAAAGCTTATGGGCCCCTCCTATCGGACGTGTGATGAAGGAGAGGAGGAGGAGGAGGAGGAAGAAACGGAAGGCGAGCTAGAGCTCGAGGAGGAGACTTGTGGAGCAGAGGCGGGAAAGCAGCCAGTTTATAAGTACTCTAAGACTGCAGTGCAGTCCAGTGGGGGAGTGATCTGCACCCTGCACAGCTCCAGTTCACCCCTCAAAGCACCCCATCGGACCCCAGGCTACAGCCCCAAAGACAACCGCTGGAAAAATGTCAGTGCCGTCTTTAATGGTCAAAAAGACCTTGGAGATCATTGTGTATAAGCAATTTAAACAAATGACTCGCAATTTCTCAGCGAGAGAAGCTGCAAGGCAGCGACTATTCTTATTTTTGGACTACTTTTGAGAAGAGAAAAAGGCTTTGTGTTTTCAGAAGCCATTCTTTGCTTTGTTTTCATGTTATTGTCACTGTCACCTGAACAGATTTTTTTTTTTAATTTCAGGAGGCTAGAGCACAGTGAACATCCTTTTTTGCTTCTGTTCACTTATTTTTCTTTAAATATGTACAGAAGGAGCAGATTTTTTTTTCAGAGGGCAAAATAAGCTCTACATTTTTTTGTTTTTTGGAATTGTACAATTTAAGAAATGAATGGAATCATCAGAAAGGAGAAAATACAACCTGTATAAATACATGTTTTGGTTAAAGATGATTTTGATTGTGTTAAATTGTCAGCAGGCTCCTGTTCAGTGTCTGTGGGGGGCAGATAGTAATTTAAAGGGACAGTGAAGGAAGGGTTTTTAGGGAAACTTGACTGTTGCAGACACTGTAACGGGTGAAACCCTCCCTTTGCTTGGTCTCTTTCTGGCTTTGCTCACCGATCCACCTGTGGCCGTCATGCGCCAGCCTTACCAAAACACTTGGCCTGGAGGGGAGAGGGGACAGAAACCCCAGTGCCTACTATGTGGCCTTCCATTTGTTTTTTCCTGTCTCTCAGTTGACGTGGCTGAAAGCTCTGTTTGATTTTTTGCAGTATTTGAGTTGGTAGCAAGTGCCTTTCTAAGAGCCTTGTCGAGGCTCCAAGTCGCGCTGCCCAGTTTGACCTCCTTGTTCTCAAATCTCAAAGGGATGTAAGTGTACATTTAGAGAGTTCAATTTCACAGCAACGCCATTCAAGGTATTTGATCAAAACAGAAATGAATACTTTGTACATATGTGTAAATAATAAAGGAGTCGCTGTGTATATTTGAAATAAGTAACTTAAAGACAAGTCACACATTTTTATTATTATTGATATATGATTAATATTATTTTTATTTTTTTTACAATGCCATTCCTTTTATTTATGCCAGTCGAAATGGGCAGGTTTTATAACACTTCATATCCAGAGTCCCACAGTTTAAACCGTGCAGTGAGGCACCACAGATGAAGGACTTTCTGAGGGGCTTATCAATGGTTTGTCACAGGGAAAAGATGCAATTGCAAAATTGCAAATGCAGTCCAAGGGTTACATGCTTACTACTTGGTATATTATGCTATATTTTCATCTTAAAACATCTATGTTGTCAGAAAAAGAGGTCCAGTATTCCCAGATCTAGCCTTGTTTTTTTTACATCTGGAAATTATGATTTGGATGCAGACTGATCCTTTTTTTTTTTTTATTTAAGAAAAATGTGAAGGATACATGTAAAAATGAACGATGGTTCACTTGTAAGATCATAGAAAAGAGAGCAAATGGCTTTTTTTTTTAAACTTAGTTACCATCTTTTATTGCTACTATAGACATCCATGATTTCTGTTAATCTTATAGCCTTAAATGCTTTTCCCTGCGAACCATTTTTAAACCTATCACAAACCCTTTTGTTTCAGGTGCCTTATTGTAACGAGTAATGCATTTATTTGTGTAAGCAATGGCCATCTTTTTATGTTGTTGGTTTGTTTTCAATATTAAGGAAAGTAACTCTTTTGTGTGGTGTATTGTGGCGTGTTTTATTCGCCTGAGTAAAGTGCTCTCCTTGTTTCACTTTGCTTTCATGGAGATTCCTGGAATAAAACACTGATGGAGGAGGAAAAGAACAGTCCCCCATGCCTCTGTTGAGCATCATGGATGTGGACGTCAGGTCAAATGTGGACATCATGCATTAGTTTCATGTTTGGTTTAAAGGCTTTAATGAAGGGAACAATGTTTGCATAAGCATATTTTTTTTGCTACCATGCAGATGTGTTTTTTCAGTTACCAACTCAGTTCATCAGTTCAAAATGACAAAATTTTACCCCGTTCATATGTCATTGTCTCAAAGCGCCAACATATTTTCTGTAAATGGGACACAGCAAAATAAAGAATTAAAGATGCATCACTGTTGGTGTTAAAACTGAATATGCATATTGTATACATTTTATTCTACAAGGGACATGAGTTAATTTTGTACAAAGCAAAAAGGTTTCCATTCTTTTAGCAGATGTTTCATTGTTCTTAATCATCCCAGTTATTTATTAAAGCAGTTTTGACACATCTTGATCGAGCTTGTAATATTTGGTTTGCAGTACAGAACACTCAAAAAAAGCAAAATCCACACTAATTCTGGCAAGACATGTTGACAATGTGAACTGACATTTTGGGTATATTCAGTATCATTTAGAATTTAGCTGAAAATATTATTAATGATAGTGTCTTAAATTGTTCTGTCTAAACTGTCAGAATATCATTGTAAATTAGGCAACAACTGTCATACATTTTTGTATTACATACCCAGAACTTTGTCTGGTCAAAAGAAACAAAAAAATATGATAAGATATACAATTAAATTACCTTTTCATAGATTGATGAAGCTCCACCTGAATCTGAAAGTTTTCCAACAAATTTTTCAGTAAAAAATGGTTCTATGGAAATGCTGTATCATTATCTTGACCAAAAAGAACACCATTTTGGTGGTGTTTGGGTTTTTTTTTATGCGTTTCTGCCTTTATATAATGGCTCTAGAGCACAGATGTCAAACATGCGGCTCGGGGGCCAAATCAGGCCCATCAAAGGCTCCAGTCCGGTCCTTTGGCTGAATTTGTGAAATGTGAAAATGACAAATATATAAATAATTTTAGTTGAGGTTCCACATTCAGACCAATTCACTCTCATAAAATAACCTATAAATACTTATAAATCATTTTTTCTCTTTGTAAATGTTTTCATTTAGTTTCACTAAAACAATGTATAATTTCACTGAAAATCTGAATGACCCAAACAAATATGAAGTCTGAAAAGAGAAGGAAGTCTAATTTTACTAATATTCCACCCATTACTAAATGCTTTGTGTATTTGTAAGCTATAATATACACAAGTAAGTGACAAACTAAATCTTAATAATGTTAAAATTACTGATTTTTTTTTTCAGGGATTATTTGTAGATATAAACATTCTAATAATGTAAATTTACTCCCCCCCCCCCCCCCCCCCCCCCCCCCCCCCCCCCCCCCCCGTTAAAACATGAACAACAGTTTAGGTTTGATTATTATTGATATATTTTTATTTTAGTTCAAATTTAGCTGAATGTGGCCCCTGAACTAAAATTTATTTGACACCCCTGCTCCATTAATTGGAGGCACAGTCATTAAATCTATAAGTTCTTAGGACTAGAGTGGGAAAATCATCTCTTCTACTCTTTAAATCTTACAGTAACATTTCTCAGCACTATGGTTCCACTTTAAAATGTTAATTCTATAAACTGTGAATTAGGCAGTCTTCTATATATTTACATGTAAAATCTATTTCTAATGAATTCAGTCTCTCAACAGTTACTATTTAAACAGGAATAGCATCTGTCTTGAACCCTGCAGCACTTTCCTTTGCCTTTGTCTGTGTGGGCTGAGGACGGACCAGATCGATCCACCCTATAACCTCACCAGCCTCCGAGCTGCAGTGCCTTCACCCTCACTCCTACCACACCAATAGAACCTCATCTCCTGTTCTGGGTCGATCCAGCCTCCACCAATGAGAGGCTGGCGTGATTGTTCTGGCCACATAAAGATGTGAATCTTTCATGAGTAACGTTATGATGCTGGGTGGAGCGAGGTGGGGTTGGACACTTTTCCTACTGAATCCCATGGGTGCTCCTGGCTGGCGCTAATGGGACCATCACTTGTCGGAAAGCAGGATCGGCTTACACAGTGTTATGGAAATGGTTGAGTTGCAGGAGGAAAGTAGAACTCAAACGAAAAGAGATTGTTCCCATAGTCTTGTGATGATTCATACTAATGGAGATTTATAGCAGAGTTTTGCTGTTCAAACATCAACACTGTTTTGGCAAAAATCCCAAAAATAAATGTGTTACAGAAGTAGATTATGATTTAGAGAAGAGTTGAATTGTCACAAATAAATGACTCTTACAACATGGTTTATGGATATTTCCATAAATCATAAATTAAAGTAATTTAAATTTCTACTAGGAGAACCAACAAGTGTTTTGACGATGCTAGTGTAGATGTGAGGCTTCATGCGGCCTGGACTTTCTACTCTAGTCCTGTATTAAGGTACAGATTTGAATGTTCATGTGTTTTGACTTTTCTTTATACTTCTGTCACCACATAAGGAAATATTGTACTTGTTACTTGACTATAATCGTTTTTAATTATTTTTTAATTTTTCATTGCATTTTACTTAAAATTTGAGCCTGACCGATATTGGAAGGTTTAAAAAAAAAAAACAAAAACAAAAGCCGGTCACCAATATATTGGCCGATATATGAAATAAAAATATTATCTACACAGGATATAAAAATCTTATATTAGGTTATTGTGGACATGTGAATTAACAGTTGTATAAATATTTCTCACAGAGATAATCAACAAGTTTTCTGATATCTATTCTATATATCTATTCTGATCGACTAATATTTGATCCATGGGGAACAGGATGTTGTAGGTACAGTAGTTTTTATGCTGGGGAGAACAGACTAATGAAAAATATGTCTATTTTAAAAGAAGTATTCAGCTCCTTTACTGAAGTAAAAGTAAAAAGAAAAGTTGAATTTCTGAATTGTAATCAAGTACAATAGTAGAAAGTTTTTTTTTATTTTTTTTTGTCATGAGTGAAATGATACTAATTGAAGCAAAATGATAAAAGTTTAAGCTTTCCAGAGTGAATGGTACTGACCAGAGTTCTGCAATTGGTGCGGTACCTGACAGGTAACCCATGAAAAAATGTGAGGATGGCTTAAAAAAAATAATTATTATACGAATTTCCATGGATAAAATTAAACAAAATGTGGGCAGGTAGTGTACAAAAAAAAAATAAAAGAAGATTAGAAAAAGTGGATCCATGGAGGACTCTGGTACTGACCTTCTGCTCCTTCTCTTCTCTGTTTAGTTTGAAAAAGTAACTACCCTATTCTGAGAATATAAGGAATATAAAGTACAGATATTTATACAAAAAGATAGGGAGTAAAGTATGCATATTTCACTGTTGTTAAACACAATCGTGCTTTTTTGTTGCTGTGTAAAAGTGGCAGCTTAATGTGTATTATTTCTATTTTTAGGCTCTAATTAAGCTTAGATGTACAGTTTTGAATTCACACAGTTTCCAGCAGTTGCCTCAGCTCATTTCAAGAGGTTTATATATATATATTTAAACAAGACTAAATTGGAATGGGTGAGATGTAAGTTTTTTCAGACATATCATGTCAAAAGAATGCATGCTGAAATAACCAAACCTGCACCCTTTAACAGCTTATGCATCAAAGAAAAGTAATAAATACAATTATCTGAAAGGTGAATTGCAGTAATGTTAGGACCTCTTACTAATGCATTAAACAGATCACATTTCACCACTGAAACGGTTTTATTTCCTCATCTGCATCTAATCACGAAACATGTATCACAATTTGTTCATACAACATAAGGTACTCTACAGTAGTTGAAGTGGGATGCCAAACTGCCTCTGTGCCTGTCAGCATCAGTACCCCCCAACCACCGTTCCCAGACTGCATCCGTAAACTGACACCAGATTCCAGAAGTAGCTCCTTACATCAGCCAAGGACATTTCAGTGTGCTGCATTTGTAAACACATAGTACTACTACACTGAGCTCAAAATGGCCGATCACTTTCACACACAAATGCAGAGGACATGATTGCTTCATCTGTTTTACTGTACAAGAGCAGATACAGTTGTACACATTCTCACATGGACTTTGAATAGACATGGTTGTAGAGCAACTGTGTGACTGTGTGAGATGGTATTTGTGTGAGCACTTGCTCCCTGTAGCTGCTCTGTGCATCTGTTGATGTGAGTCTCTGGGACCATCTGACAGTGGAAGCAGCTGGGTGACAGGATTTTGGGCTAAGCCTTTTCGTCCCTTCAAACACATACACACACACACACACAAACAAACCAAACACAACTCTTATGGGATGTCTGGCTGGCACGTGCGGGTGGACAGCGGGCTGCAGCTGGCACTGTGGGCTGACTGAGGCAAGGAAACAAGCCGCAACGTACCAACTGTGTATGCTGGGGTAGTGCGATGTTGACTAACACTGCAGCTCTATCCTGGCACTGCAGTAACAGACACACTTACCCACTGCTGATCTGGGGAGGTGGGGGGTGGGGGGGGGGCACCAACTTGGCAGAAATGTAGTGATGGTTGGGGTGGGTGAGCACAACAAGGAGTCTTACAGTGCAGCGGCAGCTTCTCCTCACAACTGTTCAGTCTGTATTTATGCATACACAAATGTGTTTAGAAGAAACTTAAATGATTTGCATTTATCAGTGGTGGAAGAAGAAAGAGCACACTGTGAAAAAAAAAACTCCAGTACAAGTAAACAGAGCACATACAGTATAAAACTATAGGGAGATGGAATTATTAGTTAACCCTGTAATGCCTTAATTCAAATATAAGTGTGTAAAAAAAATTTAAATACAAAATTAGGTGGAGATAATTAATTTGACTATAGCACATACAATAGCTAGATTTTTTAGTATGTTGCATATTTGTGACATTAGGCATTAAGGGCTTAAGGAATATCAGCCAAACTATCATCAGAATGCAATTAATGTTTGGAAAAGTACACTAAGTAAATGTGTACAATATATGTGATGTCATCAAACTGTAACTGCTCATCATTACTGCTCAGGGGTATTGTGTTTGCGTTGGTTTGTTTGTTGGTTTATCTGTCTGTTTGTTTGTTTGTTTATAAGCATGTTTACGGAAAAAAAAAAACTATCGGACCAATTTCTATGACATTTTCAGGAATGTTGGTCATTTTGGTGAATGTTGGTCAAAGGTCACAGTCACCAAAAATCTGTTTTTGCAATATTAAGAGATAGGACAAATCAGCTAAAATGTGTTCAAGGGGGGTGGGGTTCGTTGTTCCGGGCACCACTTGTTTTCCATATTAATTGCTTTGTTTTTTGTTTTGTTTTTTTATTTCCATTAAAAAGCTGATAAATAGCATCACAAATATACAGTGTTACTATACTGTAACGCCTTCATGAATTTTGTTTTGTCCAACCAAGTGTACAAATGTTATAAAGATAATATATGAAAATACATTTAAAAAACTAAAAGAAAAGCAGCAAATCCTCATAAATGATGATTTCTTATTCACCTATATAATTAACTTATTAGTTCTTGAATAAACAGTTGTGTCACTAAATAAGAAAGTATCAATATTTCATAAATTTCATAAACATTCTCCTCTGTGACTGCACTTCCTAAACTAATGCACTCAATCTAAAATGGGTCACTGGGGTTACTAAATGGGACAGCAAAATAGTCTCACCAAAAGAATAACTTGGTTTAACTAAATATCTAGGCCAAGGGTGTCAAACATGTGGCCCGGGGGCCAAAACTGGCCTGCCAAAGGATCCATTCCGGCCCCTAGGATGGATTTGTGACACTGAAAATATTCACAATTAATTTTATGTCAATTCAATCTAAAGTGAATCAGACCAGTCAAATACTATCATAACCTAGAAATAATATAAAAAGTTATTTTTTCTTTTTGTTTTAGTATAAAAATAAATTACATTTACGACCAAAAAATTAGAAAATGTTTTAAGAGAAATATGTGGAATTTGATCAATATTCTGTTTGTTATTAAATCACTTAATGTGTGCATTTGTAGATGTATGTGTGTATGTGTGATCTGTAAGTTGTGTTGCACATGCATAAATGATAAAATAAGGTGTGATATTATTAAACTTGTTTTTCTTAAGAATTTTCAGATTGTTCATATTTATTCATTTTATTCTCGAGTACAGTTCATAGATGACAACATTTTCATTGTGGAATTTGATTTTTTTCCCCTCAAAAACAGAAAAAAACTTAGGAGTTGACATGATTTCTACGTTCTTATCCTATTATTTATATTATTTGATTGGTCCGGCCAGTTTAGATCATATTGGGCTGAATGTGGCCCCTGAACAAAAATGAGTTTGACACCCCTGATCTAGGCAAAGACAACAAACTCCATTGAATAATTACTGTATTTATAATTATGTTTAAACGATGTCATCAGTGGTATTGCATTTCTTAAACAACCGTGTCAAAGGTTCTTGTAAATAAAGTTTGTGTCGTCTGGTGAGTCCAGAATGATGATGCATCAGGGTGAGAAGAGAGATAGATGAAGTGATTACCCATCATGCCTAGTGCCTACAATATAAGCCTGTGGGGGTAATGTTACGACCTGGGGTTTATTTGCGTGGTCAGGCCTGGGTGTGTTGATAAAAAGAACCTGAAATAAATAGAATAATCAAATCTAAACATCAGTGGATCCTTTCTTCACTAATGACATGGACATATTCCAACATTATCATATTAGCATTCAGTCTCACATTGTGAAAGTATGGAATCTTTGAGAATATTTGGGAAAGACTTGGCAGACCACTCATTACTATAAGATATTGGCCAGAAATGGACTCAACTATGGACAGAAATAAATGTTGCAATGTGGCAATAAGTGAATATAAATGATAGCGCTGCAAATGTGTGGTGTGATGCAAGTTAAAGGTGATCAAATGAAATATTAGAGTGTAGGAGTTTGTTTTAGTGAGGCTGTGTTTAGAGCAATTGTACAAATAGATTAATTTTGATTAAACATAGAAGATTCTCTGTAAGAGCCAGGAGAGAGTTTTCAATTGTAAAATACACAAAAAGACAAAGACAGTGTCCAAACAACAATAAAAAATTGGATGAAAATTGAAGTTTGGAGATTGTATATGGACAGTGGAAGGGTCCATGTACATCTTTGAAGTTCAGATTCTTATGAAATACTTAATATCTGTTCTGGGTCTTGACTTGAAAACATTTGGTCAAATAAAATAAGTTTTTTGATCCTAAAAACTTGATCAAATAAAAGTAGAATAAAACAAAATTCAGTTTGTTACTGCTGTTTTACTGTATCTGTGTTCAACACTGTGAATATCACTTACACACAGTTGTGAGACAGGAAGGTTCCAGCCATGTAAGTCATGCAAAACATCTTGGATTTTGCAGAGCAGAAGCAAAGGTCAAAAGTCAAAAGAGGGTAAATAAACTGTGAATATACATCCAGTTCCTTCTCGTAGCCAAGCTCATGTCCACACATACATGCTCATACACTGACGTATTCATGCCGTGGCCTGATGTCAGTACACTTGCACTTGTTGGTGATAAGAATATCACTAATGAGGATGTGGCGCGGTGGTGAGAACATAGCATAAGCTCATGTACACTGCAAATACATAACGTACAGACAGATGGGAAGACAGTTTGCTTGGGACTGTGCTTTTTAAAGATTTGATCATGTAGTTTTCCTTCTCATATATACCTTCACATAGTCCATGCATGTCTGTTTGTACTCGCTCAAGTGACATGGTGCACTGTAACCTAACACCCCGTACAGTGATATGCAGGTCAATTTGCACCTCTCCCACCCTGACTAACATTAAGGAGTGTAAAATACCCTCAGGAGCTCTGACGCAAGTTACAGTATGTACGGTACATTAAAAGTAAATGCTACTACATTCTGTTGTTGATTCCGTTAGCTGATGCCACTTAGTAAGAGTAGAAAAACTGTCAAAATGGTTAAAGTCTGATAAATAGAGTGATTTTTTTTTATTAATGTTTAATTGAACTGTTTATATTTCTTACACAAGACAAAAATACATGCTAACATATTATATTTTACTCCAACTTTATTTAGATTTACTACAGAAAAATAAAAGAAACAAGTGCCAGGCACAACAAACCCTGGCCTTTGCACATGTTTTACCTGATCTGCCCATTTATAATGACCTTGAAATTTGACCTACATTCACCAAAAATTAATGCCATCGATTCTCAAGTACCTCACCCCTTTCCTGAAAATATCATGGAAATTACTACAGTAGTTTTTGTATAAAGTTGCTGACAAACACAAACAACAAACCCTGCCCTGTTTGTACTCATTTTACCTGATTTAACCTATCTCTTATCATTGTGAAAACACATTTTTGGTGACCTTTGACCTACATTTACCAGCATTTAATGGTATCTATTCTGGACCACCTCACATCTTTCCTGAAAACTTCATAGAAATTGATCCAGTAGTTTTTGCATAAACCTGTTTGCAGACAGACAGACAGACAGACAGACAGACAGACCAACAAACAAATCGACTGAACACAATTACCCCTCTCAGCCCGGGGGTGGGGGGGGTTGGGATACAAAGAACCAAAAACAATACCCTCACCTCCCTTTTAGGGGGCAGGATAATAACTACAGCTTTTAGAGTTACTGCAGTCATTTCTTAGACATCATGTGCTTTTTTTTCAAAGAATTTGACAAAATCAGATGTTAGTTCAAAGGGACTCCCATTGATGACCTGGTAATTGCGTAACTTCGTTGGACTGAGTCACCTTCTAACTTTGAGGATTTTTATTTTTTGTATTCTGGGATGTTCACTAAGGCCTCACTGTTCACAAGAAGAACATTTATTAGGGTCAAATCACATTTCTCAGCTGGAGTTTCCATGTTAGTGTTTAAATCCATCACTTTATAAGGCAAGCGGTAAATGTTCTACCTTAACATACACACTTTCACCACAGTGAAGAGGTCACTGTTTTTATCTTAGCAGTATCTTAGTTTCATAGTAGTTTACTGCTCAAGGAAACTTCTACATGTAGATTGGAGTTGGGAATCAAGAAATCTATGTCTTGGTCTGTTTGGCTAGTACCTCCTAAACCACAGCACCCTATGTTTAACATCAACTAAAGAAAAGTTCAAATGATAATATAAAGATTAATGACAGCGAAGCAAAACATAATCTGCTGATTTATGTGGCTATATGATTTGTCAGTGTGTGTACAGTAGTGCAAATATTTACATTGGAAACAGTTGAGCGCAATAAATGTCAAACATTTTATTTGATTTAATTAAATTGGCACACATACTGTATCATTTGGTCTTTACTCAAGTTCCTATAATGAATATAGATTATAATGTGTCAATGATTTTGTAATATTATACATGCTTGAGTTGGTTTGGGCATGTCAAAGAAATGTGTTGCCTTTAGCCATGTTAAGTATAAGTCAACCAACCAAGGCAGGAGTAAAATAATGTAGGATAGAAAGTGCCTTAAGCATAAAATATGCCATTAATGTCTTCTTTGAAGCTTTAAACATCTCAGGTATGAGCTCCATGTTCCATGACATACAGTTAAAGAGAAGACATACTTTCTGTATATGCTGATGCAGTTGAGTTCATGCATGCGTTGCTCATAATTCTCATTTTATTAACAGATTAAGTTCCTTGTTATGGCAGGCAGAGGCTTGGTGCCTTGCTTAAGGGTACAGTTAGCCATACACTCAACATTTTTTGTTGTACAACATTGAGTTATCCTTGTAGGCAGTGAAAACTGGAACAGCTGGAGGGAATCCACATTAACTCAAAGAGAACATGCAAATTCTATACAGACAGGTTGTATCCTGGCCAAAGTTTAGATCCAGGGCTAACTTTGTGTAAGGCCTGATCACTGATCCACTGTGCTGACTGCATATTTAGTTAACATTCTAATTACATTCTATTATATATCACATTTAATCTACCACTTTTTTGGGAAACAAAATGTATAATAGATTAATATGTGTAATAATCAAATGTTTTTGCCTCCAATAATAATATAAGATATAATTGTATTTTAAAATACAGTGTTATCAAATGGTTTTCCTTGAAAATGGTGAAACATTCTTGCAGGGGGAAAAAAAATCAATTAATCTCCAACCGATTCGATCCTTCAATCAATTCTCTCAACTTGACACTTAACCAGTGTGACCTTAGATAGCTGATCGGGGTCAATCCCATCTCTACTCAATCAATTCAATTACAATGACCAAATGAAAGGATAATGGGCAGTTTCACATAAAAGTGATTGATTACATTCTTTAACTCCATTGATTCCTTTTATATAGTAAGACTCTGAGGGATTATCTGTCCGATTTATATTTGGTTGCAAATTTTGTCATTTATTCATAGGAAAACCCACTCGATAAGGTTGGATGCTCAATAATTAGTCTTGTTCAAATAGATTAATTAAGCTTTTGAGATGCTGATAGTTGATAGAGGATACAGTTAATAGAATTTTTAAATTTTTGCATAAGGAATTACATACTGAAGGAAAACAGATTCTGAATTTTAAGGGGTCATGTCAGGACTTTGAATTGGCATAGGGTGATAAGGGCACAGCTGGGATTGATGAGTTGAGTAGATGGGATGTGCTGACTGGCAAAGAGCCCAATGTGACAGCTGACTTAATAAGGAAGGCCTTTTATCCTGCAGACGAACATGTGGCTGATGCTGCTGCAGCCTTTTTTTGCAGACAGACGGTTCCTCTGCTGATGGGAAAAGGGGGAGGGGGAATGTGACCTGCCATCGAGACACCTTCTCTGAAATGTCACAAGCTGTCAGAACACAGTTTTGGACAAAAGACAGTGGTGTATTGTCCTTTTAACACTAGATTTGGGTACACTTATGCTATACTGTATACACAATATGTACATAGGCAAGTATCAACATAAGTATTCATTTGATCTGTCTGACCTATAAGCCCAATAATACCAATAAAAGTGGCTCATATTCAAAGATAACTACTGTTTTAAAAGTGTGACATGTTTTAACCAGAAGTGGCTAATCTGATGTCATATTTCATAAATTGAAAGAGGGCTTACAGTTTCTCCATTTTGCCCAGTGGATATGATATTTACCCAGAATGATAATGATATTAATCATGTTTGATAAGGATGATTCTATAAATCATCCATGTAAAAAATTATATTATGTAATTCAAAGGATGGTACACCATTAAGTTTTAGTGATATCAAATTATGTATATTAGACCAAAAACACTGAGATACAGGACACCCAATAAATAAATGATCCAGTGTTTCATCAACAGTATTGTAGAAGGAGCATTGATCCACCTCAAATTTGAATCTTTTCTTAAGAAACTCTGCCACAGGATAAATGTTGTTTATGATTTTAAAATGTGTTTCTTTAACTTTAGGTAAAATAGGCCATTTTATAAATTGGCCTATTATTATTATTATTATTATTATTTATTGTGTGCAAAGTTATCAGATTAGAACCCTGCTAAATGATCCCTCTGCAATAGTCATGAAACAGTCTGGACTTCAAAATATCACTAACCAATTTATTGTTGATCCATCAGATTACAATTTCCAATCAATATATATGGTAAGGCTGGTAAGTTGAAATGTTTCATTAAGTGGATCAAAGGAAGGGGAATCACACTACATATTTTGTTATATTTTCTTTCAGAACAGTTTAATTTATATCTAGTTATGAATTCATTGTAACTCAGTAAGGTGCCATTAATGTTCATTAAATCAGTCACAAATATAACTTCTTTTTCAAACCAGTTTCTATTGAAAATGATTTTTCTATTTCTTGTGATTACTCTGTTATTCCATAATGTTGAATTGTGCGGTGTGAAATTGTGGGTAAATATAATTTTCCGGAAATACAGGGTCTGTTTATGAAAATTGGACAACTTTAAAGGAATACTATTCACATTTTTATTTTATTTTATTTATCCTTTATTTAACCAGGATTGTCCCATTGAGATTGTCCCATTGAGTCATATATGACATGACTTATTATCATGTCATATAGACCTTTCTTTTGTCCTTTATTTAACATAAGTAGGCGTCAATATATGGGAACGTTCAACATTGTTTTATTAAACATAATGGGAGCATTAACAACATTTTATGAAAACTCATGTGGGTGTGATGAAAATAAAGTATGAACAAAAAACTCCCAGCAAGTTAAAAGAAATTAAAAAATACCACCCTCACTTTTCCTAGTCTGTTTATGAGTTTAATGTAAAATAATTAAATTAAACAATAGACCTAAAACCCTCTGGAAAAGTGGCAACTATTTTAAATTGAAAATGAAAAGAAAAACCAAAATATTTTACTTTTTTTTTTTTTTAACAGCACCTGATAGAGGGTTGAGTATGCAGTTTAACCACCGGTCAGAGCACAGGCATCCTCACACCACATGACCACTTGCACATCGCAGTGGCATTAGCATGAAAAATTATGTTTTTCTGGGGCTTTATTGGCCTTTAGAAAACTTTTTGATGAATTAAAAGTCCATAACTTAAAAATATTGAATAGACAGATTATCAGATGTTACATCTGGAGGTGTCCTGTGAACAGTTTTACAGGTTTCTCTTTTACTACTATGGGAAAATAGCTTTTTGGGCCACATGAGATTTTTTTGTTGCAGTACCATGAGTGACCACTGGGAATAATCGGCCTTCTGCTGAGGGGCAGGACCGTATCCAGTTCTTATAATACTACAGCCATGGTCTAGACAGACCCGGAGACAGGATTACTTTTAAATGCCATTTTGGACTATGAATGTCATGTGCGTCTGTGGAGTGATTAAGATAGGGTAAATAACCGACCACAATGTTCGTCACCTGTGCTCTTGCAGCAGTAGTTGGGCTTCTAAAATTAAACAGGAAAATAGACCCTGCACAATAATTACCATCATCACAGCTTGGTCCTAAAGGTAAGAGGAGTCTGGCAGCAGGCTGCATTCCCAGGCCCCCTGTACTCTCAGGACCGGAAGTGATGTAGTAGCCTATGTTGCACGAAGAAGGAGACTTCATGAAGAGTAAAGATACATTTGCGTATGGGGGAAAAAGTAAGTTTACGTGGAAGGTTTTCATAGGCTACTACGTTAAAAAATACAAATCGGCTAGGTTAAAAAAATTTAAAAAAATCTGCAACAATGTCACTTCCGGGCCTAAAATAGTGCAGCCTGCAGCTCGAGCCGGCACTCGTGGAGTCACACCTTCAACGCAACATCACTGCCGTAGTGTCTGCGGATGTAGATTTGCAATGACAGGCGCGCAAAATCTACATGTCTCATAAGAAATATAGTTCGCCTTAAAAAAAGCCTTTGGCTCTCCATTTTTTTTCAAATTCATCATAGCAATGGAAAACGTACATCCTTTAAAATAATAAAACGCCAATTTCCAGGTCTCCTGAAAATCCCTTCCGATCACACTGGATGTGCTCTCACTCTCTCTGTTTCTCCCTCTATATTCTGTGTTGTCCAACAGTGTGGAGGCAAATATTCCAGTGTGTTTTGACACCCATAAATATATAATGTTAAAGTTGTTTCACAGTGTGGAGCAGAGATAATTCCAGTGTGTTTCGGCCTAGACAGCTTCTCATAGTTTCTGCTGTAGAAGATCGTCTTTTGGGATTCTGCTCAACTTTGTAAATCTCCGGCGCCTGAAGCTAACGTTAGCCATGCTAACCTGTATCTTAGATTAACATTAAGTGCAGTGAGCTATTTCGCCGTTTCATCTGCATTTTGTTGTATTGTTAGCTTCAAAAAGTTTAGAACCGTATTTCGGACGTCTATCTATGATAAGAAGCTGAAAAAAAAACAACAAAGGAAGAAAAGCCATTATGTCTGACTAGCAGTCTGCCAGCATAAACTCACAGGGAGCTTCAGCGCCAGATTTACGGGGCCTTTTAATGGGTAATTGCTACATTTTTATGAGAAGAGAAATCTCCCACACACCGCGAAGGTAACACAAATACAAACAGGTGCACTTTAGCTAAACTGGGTTAGGCTAGGCTAGCAACGGGTATGGTGGCTGAGTCGGAAAAGAGAAAAACTGAACATTGTTTTTAAATGGAAGTGTGGTCTTTATATAATGAAATAATTGAGAGATGTGTTGTGTATTTTCCCAAACTTCACTGTTTCACTTCAAAGCCCCAAACTTTTGGGTGTCGTTTCACCTCTGTCCATCCCAACAGGACGCAGAGAAGGGGGATTAAAATGTTGCCTGACCTGGTTCAAAAAGTGTCTTCACATTTGCCAAAACACTTTCTTCCCACCTTCCAAAAGGAGAGCGGACACATTTTCCAATCTTGTTGAAGGCACCTGGAGCAGCAGATACTTCAGTATCAGAGGTGAGAACAGTCTGATATGAAACACTGAGAATCTGCAGCAGAATTATGTGACCTAAAACAAAAATGAGCTTGTACCACATCCCTCTTCAACCCATTTACTACAGACCCAGACAGTTTAAAGGACTTCAAATTTGTGAGGATGACAGACTAAAATGTGTTTTTAAGACAAGGAAACACTCAATTTTGATAAATGAGCCTGCTGATAGATATCCCAATGTTTAACAGGCTGCAGATATTAAAGAGCTGATTTGACTGAGAACAATGCAAGACCTACCAGCTAAGACTGCCATGTTGTCTCACCAAGGTAAGAAAAATAACTTTTTTTTTTTATTTTATTTAATGAACCTATAAATCACCATTGATGTGGAGGGATCCATATGTTTTGTGGCCTTGGGTTTAAATGAACCTGAAGTTAAACTAGTGCACTATGATGTTGGTATGATGTCCACTGCCTCTCATTTCAGTCACATATTACACACACACACATTAGCACTGTTTTCTGATTGTTTCTCACTTAATGGCTTAAGTCTACATTCTCTTGTAATCTGTCACCATCTAAACATTACAAAAGAGCCATATGGATTAATATAGGGCTCTGATTTAAAAAAAAAAAAAAAAAAAAAAAGGGTCAGTGGTGTTGACAATATATGACCGGAGATGACTGAAGTGGTCACTTCTTATTACATGGTAAAATAAGTAAAGAATATGGGTTTAAATATAATAATCTAAACCAGACAGAAATAATGGGTCACATCATACCTTTGACTTGTAGGACTTTACATTTTTAATATTCCCAAGATAATTCATCTCATGTCACTTCTTGTCAATAATTAGGCTATCACATATTTTCCTCTATCCATGTTTTCCTCCCTGAGTTAGACAAATATTTCAGAAACTCAGATCTTATCAAATAATTGTTAATAAAAAAAATCAATATTGTCAAATATTCATGACAGTATAAACAAAATTGTCCCAGAATGAAAGGAAACCAGTTTTTCGACTATATTGCTTTAAATTAGATTAAATCAGATTAGGTTAGATTGACCCCTTGGCAGAAGAACTTAAGGAAATAATGCTTAGAAGGAATAAGTTATACTGTGGCATTTGTCTTCTTTTTTTTGAGCTGACCCTCCTGTTAGCAGTTAAGCACTTGTGTCCCAATAATTTTATCCATAGACATGCCAAGCTACAAATGTTCTTGAAAGCTGCCAGGATCCACCCTCAGGCCAAGTTGAAAACTACATAGGTCGATGCCATTTACAGTGTGATTTTAGAAATTACATGCAACGCATTGATTATTGAACTTTTTATTTACCATTACCTGCCAGTTGCAAGTCTTTCTTTTAATGTTGCAACAAAATTTGGTATTTTAAAATCAAAATAATCATGTATAGAGCCAATGATGGTGGGCCTACATGTGGATTTGTTTCCAGTTTTTCCAATATTTAAGAGGGTTGACCATAATTCCAATCAAGGCGCTTGATTCCCTGGCCCACTTACCTGCACCTAGTTATTTCTGTTTCACTTGTTTTTATCCCTCGACTTTATTCATTGTACAAATTCACTCTGTAAACTGAAGGCCTAATCTTGAACCTACTTCTTAGGATACACAAATTGTGTTCATTCACAAGGAATGTTGTCATCATTCCATTATTGAAAGTGCAGCTCACTCACGTGAAAAGCCACCAGTCAAATGGAGTTATCCATTCACACACCGCTCCCTTCATGCCTGTCTAAGTTCCTGTTCCTGTTCTCATCTACCCAGAGAGCCGAGCCACTGGAGAACCCGAAAGAAGAAAAACATACTTTGTTTTTTACGACATTAACAGCAGCCTGAGTTGTCACAGTGTAGTTGTGTGTGCTACCTTGTTTGATAGGGAAATTGGATCTTGACTTGAGAGGGTAGTGTAATGCAGTTAAAGGCGTCATGAAAAGCCAGTTGTAACAGGATTTTACTCTCTGCGGAAAGCCAACTGACTGCTGCCGTGAGGCAAGTCATTAGGGAAAGTCTCTGCGTGTGTTTGTGTACTGTGTGTATATTTTCCTGTTTCTGTACCTATGCTCTACTGTATGTAGGTGGTTATATGGTACATTCTCCAGAGTGTTTTATGCAGTTATGCTACTTTGTATTTTCCAAAGGTTCACGCATCATAACAAATCTTGCAACCACATATAAAATTTAGTTAAATTATATATAGATATCTTCTCAATTCAATAGTTTTTGGGGAAAATTTACTTATTTGAACCAAGTTTTGGTTGTGTCTCATGCAGATTTTAAATCCAGATGGATAATAAATGAACAGACACATATAAATATAAAAAGAAACATAAGGTAAAATATGTCAAGTAGGATAAGATAAAATTACATTTTTTCAGTTGATGTCACCAGTAGATGGGTTGGATAGATACGGTGCATACGTCGGGTCAATATGTCATAAAATGTATCTATTGATGGATTCAATAAACCTTGCTTGAGGCTGACCGATATAATACTAGCCTATAAATGGAACTTCAATAACGCTGTGTGAGGTATATAGAGTATAATGCAATGAACCTTGGGGAAAATTTAATTGTATAATTTTATTTTAAATCTCTTGACACCAATACACATTATATCAATAAATGCACAATTCAGTCACTGGATTGGAATGGATTTGATTAAAAGACACATAGACTTCAGGTGGTTCAGTAGTTTGCCTCCCTCCACCATTTCCATTTATTTTCAACCCTAAAAGTGTTGATTGATATGTGTTATTCCGAACAGAAAATTTGTTGTTTTTTTGTACCAAGGTGACTGTGCGTATGCGTGTTCAGTAAAGAACAATTTTAATAGCTTCTCGTCAAGGTCAGCGCCTTCACTGTGCTATGTGTGGAATGAGTAAAGGCCTTCGCTTGCTGTGCCTTCAGCCGACTCCAGAGAGTCGCGCTCATTGTGTGGCAGTCGAGGGGGAACAAAGACATTTCCACTGGAGGAACTTTGGGTTCCTGTCGATAAGGAGGGCAGCGTTCTGAGCCCAGCCGTGTTTATATGCTTGTGTACAGTGGGGATCTACGGAGCAGCAGTGGCCTGTGCTTTCCAGACAACAAGTGGTGGCTGTATAAATAGTCACCCTTGGAGAAGCATCAAAGGGAAGGAGAAAATTCCAACCGATGATCAAGATTCCCAGCTTGAATGAGGTTATGGGTGTTTACTGAGACTCTCTGGGTATATTTTATCACAAAGCCTGGCACAAAATCTTAACTTTTAACTGTTTATTCTGAAATTCATCCACTCCTCGAGGCGTCTCTGTAATTGTAAATGAGAGACCACCAGAAAGCACAGTATGGACAATGCATGACCTCAGGGGAAATGATTTGATGGTTGTTCACAGATCTGTTCTTGCAAAAGTGCATTCCATTTGTCTTTCTCAATCACAAGTCATCTACCCAGCTGTATCTCTGAATCTGATGATGAAAGAGAGAGTTGTCACCAGTCCCA